>ML800413.1:337244-371434 GCA_009831015.1 Picea engelmannii
TAGAGTCTAGAGACTAGACTATTCATTTCGTGGTTGATGTTGGCTTTTACAATCTATTGATGACAAATGTTTATGATTGATGTTATATGTGTACTAAATGGTTGATGCTTTAATGATCATCACTAATCAATTAGTTAAATGATTTTATATCTATGTTTTCATGTTTTTTGCAATTGATTCAACATTCTATATATATATATATATATTTTATGTATTATATAAAAAATGCTCCTGAAACGCTCCTGCTCCCAATTTTTTTTGGAAATTGATGCTCCCGCTCCCCGCTCCCAACAGCCTTGCCCTCAACTACACACCAAAACCCCTCACATCTCCAACTTGCATGAGAAAACATGAGCCCAAGTCCTTCTCTGTGCATGACACATGTCCTATTTTCAGGACACGCTGAGGGTAAGTTCCATACATGTGTTGGACACGTGTCCTAACAAATCGTGTCCGACACGTAGGATACGTGACATGGCCGGGGGGGTTGGACATATGCTTCAATATCTTTGTGTCATTAATACCTCATCCATGAATTCTTGGTTCTATCTCTTGTTCTTTGTTTCTCATAAACATCATAAGGCTTGTTGATGCACCTATACTTTGTGGCATTCATAACTACTCACATGTGATGTCTGATCTCTTCAATATCTATGACATCATAAATGCTAAATGGCCCGTGTTAGTCAGAGGATGGTGATTTGCCATGGCAGGAAATGGTGTTTTCCTCCACTTTCTGAAATGAACGAGGTACACATTTTGTATACAGGAGAGAAGTCTGTCCTTTTTTATGGATTGAAAGACTAGAATGACATTTTTTGATAACTCTTCTTTTTTACACAATTGTTTTAAAAATAATCAGGATAATTGGTGGACTTGTATTGTCTTTCAGAATTAGAAGACTTTATACAGGAGTTTATGAGTTTAAGTTTTCCTTTGTATTTAGATGGTCATAGTATCTAAACTAACTTGTGATGTTAGATTTTGGATGTTAATAAGTGGTTTCTCTTGGCAGTTTTATATGCTTTCTTTGGCCTGCGTCTGCTTTACATAGCCTGGAGGTCTGATGCAAAGAATTCACAAAAGAAAGAGATGGAGGAGGTGTGTTAATATTCCACATATAAATTTTTATGGGAGTTTGAAGTCTGAACACTTGTGACATGAATGATTAAATGGTTATTTCTCTAATGTTATATATGTCTTTACGATCTTTAGTTTCAATGTTGCTATTGCATTTTCCTGTCCTACTTCTAGTTAATGTTATTGCACTACCAATGTCACATTGAAAATTAACTAGTTATTTGCTTTTCCATTTGTCTACTGAATCCCGGTTTACTCTTTTTAGAATCTACCTTTATTTTCTCAATGTAATATTTTTTATTCACATAAAACCACATAGTTGCAGTTACCATGCATGTATTTTTATAATCTTTCTATTTCCAAAAATATGTCACATTGAAAATTAACTAGTTATTTGCTTTTACCTTTGTCTACTGAATCCTGGTTTACTATTTTTAGAATCTACCTTTATTTTCTCAATGTAATATTTGTTATTCACATAAAACCACATAGTTGCAGTTACCATGCATGTATTGTTATAATCTTTCTATTTCCAAAAATATGTAAGGTGGAAGAAAAACTGGAAAATGGAGCGGGAAAAACAACATTTCGCCGATTTTTTTCAAGGTTTTGTACACCAATCTTTTTGGAGGTATGCATATCATTTTCCATATTTAAATGATGTTTTATTGTTCAGTTCTTTAAAGGCTGTCCCAGATGAATGGATGGATATTATTGATATCAGCTGAGCAACATGGGCCTTAAAAGTTTTTTTTTTTTCATTGGAGGCCTTAATTTCTAATGAAACCATTTTAAATATTGAAATTGTTGAAGTATATGCTCATTTCTATGTAAAATGCCTTTTTCTCATAAGATCAATAACAATGTTTACTGTGCTTTAATGGGATTTTATTTATTTGCAACTTGTGATAATTTGTGATTTATTGTGGTGCAGTCATTTATTCTGACATTTTTGGCTGAGTGGGGAGATCGTAGCCAAATAGCAACAATTGCGGTGAGACAGCTCTCTCTTGATTGCTTTGTTTGTTCGTTCTCTTAAAGTTCTGCAAGGCCAGTATCGAGCATACAAAGAATTATTTTTACTTGACAACTATTTTACCTTCCCAACTTATTGACCTGCACCCCTTCACACTTGGTAAATAAATGGCAAGACATGTTATTTTTTGAAGTCATGCTTATTTTAGTTCCTGTTTCCCCATAATCTTATGATATGAAACAAATTCAAGATTCCGTCATTAGAAATATAAAATTATTTAGACAAACTTAAACTCTATAGGTATATGCCCTCCTAAACTCTATGGGTAAATGTCCTCTAGTTGAAGACATCCAGACTGTTAGATCCTCTTTGTCACTGACTTGAAGATATTCTTAGTTCATTTTTCATAAGATGCCTTTTGTGTGTATAAATCATTTGTTCAATTCTTTTGGTATCTGCCATTTACTTGAACTTTTTCACCTGTTAGAAAGATTTCCTGTGGATTTTTTTAATACCTGGCATACCTTTTCTATTACATTGGCTTCTAAGTTCTGGAATAAGAATAAGAATATGAGTTCCATCTTTCCTCTAGGAAGCATGTTTAAGTGTTTGGAATGTCTACTCATTTTAGAATAGCTCCACTCATCTTTCCAGTCCCCTCGTTTTCAAATTTGACAATCCTGTTCACATTGCAAGGGGATGCTCTGGCATGGTTCATTTATACATCGTAGTTAGCAGTCAATTTTATGCACCATGATTCTCTATAAATTCTGTTGTGTTAAAGTAGTTTTTAACTTTATTTTGATATAGCTAGTTTCTCTGTTTATTTCAGGTTATATTTCCTTGTGAAAATAAAAGTTCCATCTTTATTGTGGGTTGGGTCTAATGTAACTGTTCCAAGTTCGATTGAGAGCTCAGCCTGTTGTGCTTGCTGGATTTGCTCTCTTGTTGCAAGGGTTTCAAGCTTTCAATGTGATGCATATATAACTATTATAAGCTTAGACATTACTTTCTTTATAGTATCCCATGTTTTAGAAAAAATTATGTATCCATGATTCTGGTTTAAGTTCCTTTAAAAGTTTCTTGGTTGACCCTTCTTTCTCGGTAAGATTTCACCTTGAGGCATTTCTTCAATCTCAGAGGGTCTTCCCATGAATTGGTGTTTACGATACTCTCCAGCTTTCTCTGCATAAATTTAAACTTCTGTTGGTCTATTCAGGATGTTTAGGTGGTTTTTGATTATATCCCAACCTGTGCTTGTTAAGCTACATCTCTGAGGAAATCACTTGCACTTTGTCTGTGCATTTTCCCTTTTTGATAGCTTTTCATACTACATGATTAGTTTTGTCAATTTCCAACTTGTTTATGTCTTCAATTTTTAGTCACTCATCATGAAACATTAATATGTCAATGTGAATTATTGTACCATTTTGGACAGTTATAATGAGAGGGAAGATGTGCCTGTTTATCTGTAATTTCTTCCATTTCATTTTCTGAAATTTCAAGTATTTTGTTTAATAGTGGCAACAAGGGTTTCTTCAAACCATTGAGGCTCCTTGCACCAAGATCATGTGCCAGTTCAATTTTTGTACTATTATGTGTTTCTTTTGTAAGGACCATGTCGAGTGTTATATTTATGATTTTGTACATTCATTATTACTTTTCTCTTTGTTCTCTGACCCTCTGCAGATTTTTGTTCTTCTTATTTATCTTGATATATTCAACACACAGAATAAGATTAATGTTGAAAGTAGTACTGGCAGAAATCATACAAAACCTATTAGAGTAAAACTTACACTTATTTTATGGACATCAATCCATTCCTTTAAGTTGCACATGGCACTTTTGACTTATTTTGAGGATTCATTGTTCTTCAGCTGGCAACCCATAAGAACGCACTCGGAGTTGCTGTGGGTGCAACACTAGGTCACACGGTATGCACTTCAGTGGCAGTCATTGGGGGAAGTATGTTGGCATCAAAAATCTCACAAAGGACTGTTGCTACTGTGGGAGGATTGCTGTTTCTTTGCTTTTCTTTAAGTTCTTACTTTTACCCTCCCATGTAATTTCATTGTTGTAAAGTAATTTTACATTTTTCCTGGCCCAAAGAATCATTGCTTTTTTGTATACATTTTATGAAGGAGGAATTTATTTTATTCATTTCATTTTTTCCTATTTTACGGTTGCTTGTCATACCAGACAATCTTTGTGGCCGAGAGATATGAATGTACTCTAACCTCAATTAGCATGCTGTATAAATGTTAATGCTAGACGGGGGTTATTCTAAAAAGGAGGCTAAAGAAGTGTAGCAATGAAGTGTCTAAAAATCAAAACTTTAAAGTTTTGACATGAAAGTTTCAAGGTTGATGAGACATCATGATTCTAGCACATCGTTGGTATAGTTATGGTATATTGTAGTGATGCATACCGAAACTCAATAAGTCTTTCACGAGGGTGTTATATAGCATCAATTTAAAACTCTGCTTAATTCCCGATTTCTAGTTTTGGAAATGACCTTATATCTCTATAAACTCGTTGACAGTTTCACCCAGTGAGCTACTGGTAGAGCAAACAGCTGCCAAACAAGCCGGATTGGAATTGATACTTATTCCACAAGTAGGCTTCTTGTATTAGCATTACTTTCTTTGGATATAAAGCACTGAAGGATAGAGTGGTTGACTCTAATTAAGAAATGTTTGACATTTTGAATTGAATACCTCTGAGCTTGAAATATGAAAGGTCTTAGTTTGCACATCAAAGTAATTTTAATCTGCATGTCCTATTTTTATAATTTTTATTGGTACTTAAAACCATATATCTGGTGTGCTCTCAATCGCCCTTAAATATCACAACACGTTTGCATCTCTGAAGTCTTTTGCATAATTTAGGAACTAAAGTTCCAAACCACTAATTTAATGGCAAGCATTGCAATGGCCCACATGTTGCATCCAGACATTGATTGTAACGTGTTATTTAATTGGTCATTCTATTAGGAGGCACATCTGAAGATCTGGGAAATCATTTTCAATTTGCAAAGTATGATATCGCATAAAGCTTTTTTTGATGAAATTATTTAAAAAACAACATATTTTGCCAACAGACCTTGGCTCATTGCTGAGGTTGATGGAATAGGAAGATGCCTTTCGGGGTTCGCTCTCATTGTGGTCTACCTGTCTAAATGGCATGTCAAAAAGGGATGAGGTCAGGTTCTAGTCCCAAGCCAATTTGGCCGAATTGAACCCCTTAGACCTGCACCTACGCTGAAGGAGTGCATGTTATATAGTGCAAACTCTGACCTTAAGCTGTTTTT
The DNA here is from genome assembly GCA_009831015.1 of Picea engelmannii. NCBI lineage: Eukaryota > Viridiplantae > Streptophyta > Pinopsida > Pinales > Pinaceae > Picea > Picea engelmannii. The sequence continues at coordinate 342,611 of ML800413.1, forward strand.
TTTTTACCAAAGAAAAGCTAATGGGATCCCTCCTTATTCTCCAGAATATCCAGATGGAGGGCAACCCAACCGCCAGCCACAATAGCAGCTGGTAACCCAGCAGGACTGACTGGGACTTAAACCTTAGCAAGACCTCAAGGCGAACTCTGCCTTGAAGCACTCCGTTTGAACTGATTGAGCTAACCAACCTCCAAACAATTTTTTTTTTTGTTGCATGACACGCTTGAGATAAAAATTGTTTAGTTGCCCGCAACAGTGACGTTGAGATAAAGAACTTGTCACAATGTGACAACAGCATTTTAGGTGCAAGACAGAATAGACGAGCAATCTGGTATATAAATAAAAATATTGCTTGAACTTTGTTGGATGAAGTTAACTACAACAGTCGAGGTTGAATTCCTTAAGTTATCCTAATTAAAACAATTTCCCAACCAATTTTGTACTGGCAATGAATCTTGCAGGAAAACCCGTCCCTTTCGTATCTTATCAAGGAGAAAGCTGTACAAAAATTTCAGGAAAAACGCTGCACTAAATCATAGTGGTGCAAAGCCCACGTGTCAGAGAGAGAACTACATCTTCATAATGTTTTATGCAACAATTTCAGGCTGCAGTCTTTGGGCATGTCAAACGACTGTATATCTAATTGCTAGACAAGCATATCTATATAAATACAACTAGGTTCTAGACACCTGCGTTTAAACTTTATACAACACGTAATTAAAAAAATGCTTATTTGGTAGCTTAGGTATATTGTTAATAAATGTTTGCAAATCGTGATGGACATGGTTTAGTTCCCTTCCAATAAAAGTCTGAACCTAAATATTGAAGAGACTCGATGACCTTAATATAGAAAATCAGATGATGATAAAATCACCCGAGTGTTTATTATCTGTTTGCTTTATCTTTATATGCTTCATGGATTGGATATAATATTTCGATATTAAAGTGGAAAAATTTGAAAATATTCAAGTAGGGACACGTACATGGGTAAAAATATTCTTTAAGTCAAGCAAAGACGCATTCTTGGATCTAAGTTTTCTGTAGGTCATCGTAATTGATTGTATCCCAGTTAAAATTCTTACGGTGTATTTACACATGATTATATAATGTAAAATTGAAACCACTAATTCTTTAATGAAAGAATGTGTGTTGGAGTGGCTTAGTTGGATAAAGTTTGTATTTTTATTTGTTTTATTTTTGATGATCTATTTTATCTTAAATCAACTACACATGGTTGATGGAAGTGTGAATGAATGTGTGCATTGCAGCAGCATGGCTGAATAGGTGCTTATTTTTTATGGTTTGTGATTTGATTATCTATTTTATTTTAAATGAATTAAATTTGTGATCGATCCTAGTTGACAAACTCTATTGATTGGGTAAAATTTTTAATTCTAGAAGTTCTCATCTTACATTGAGTTATTACCATGAATGAAGACATTCTTATTGTGTATTGCATGTGGGAATAAGAGCTTCATAAACCATTTCTTTATTAACTTTTGAGTCATTGTTATTCTAAACTTTGAAATTAGATGTGGATTTATTCTTTAAATTTGGTGGTGTTGGATCTGAAAATTCACAATGAGAACTAGTTTGAGTTTCAACGACACTTGAAATTGGGAGGGGAGGATTTGTATGAAGATGTGAAGGCATTAAGTGTTTGGTGGATATGCCAAAGTTCCATCTACATGTGATTTTAGAGATCAAGATCACGGGGATAATTTAGGGAGATAATATTTTGATATGTTTGTTTTCATTGCTAGTGGCAATTTTGATATATGAAATGAAAAAAATATCTCAACAAATGGCAGAAAAAAAATAAGGAGGTTCATGGAGATTTATTCCTTTACTAATGAGACTTATGAAGCTGGGCAACATCACACTATGCATCAACTTGATCATAGAGGAGAATAGAGGTAAAAAAACAGTGTTATGTTTCCTCGATGAAGGGGAGGGTGAGGGGGGATTTCCTCTCCAATTTTGGGGAACTTAGGAGGATAGAGCAGAGATTGCAAGGGATGGTGGAATTTCTTAAATTCAACTAGAGGACATCATCAAGTTTGTTTCCACATCTCAAAAGTGGTAGGGAAGAGGTAGGGGATCATGTGACCATACCAAAGAAAGCAAAGGATATGAATAAGAGAAATGACACTTGTGATAGAGACACATAATGTTGAACTATGTAAACACAAAATAATTGTTGGGTATGTGTTATATTCTTTGCACGGTTGTAGGCCCCCCTATTAGGAGTTTCAGAGGTGGAGCTCTCGATTTTTTTGGGGGGGGGTTTATTTGCCAAATTTTTGGGCGGTCTTTCGCTTTTGGCGGGGGTGGTTTTTCGCCTTTGGCGGTTTAGTTGCGCATGGTATTTTAGTCCATGGTTTTTCAATTTCGGTTAATAAATTAAGTTTGTAATCTAATCCGGGTTAATGGATTAGGGGTTTTTTTGGAAGCCACAAGATCCTATATATTGTATTGTAAACAATGAAGTTTGATGATGAATAGAATTAGAGGCACGGCTCTAAAACATGTTGGTTTTCTCAGTTGGGTTTCCAGGGTAAATCTCCGTGTATATGTGTGATTGCAATTGTTTTTTTTTTGTGTTAAGAATCTGTGTGTGCATTGCATTGATGTAAAATGTTTAGAACTTACATTTGGTATAAGAGCTAGGTTATTGGCTTCAAGGGGATGCCTTTGTGGCTAAGGGTTTGTCTCGGGTCTGTGATAAACTTTGTTATAGTTGAAGTTTTGCGGTACCGATTCTTGTGGTGAAAAGAAATGGCTAGTAGTTCAAAAATAGAGATCGAAAATTTAATGGGCGAAGTTTTGAGCCATGGAAAGCTCAAGATGGAAGATCTTTTGGTAGACAAAGATCAATGGGTCATTGGAGATCCATGTATTGCACCTACATGAATGTCAATAGAAGACTCGACAAAGTTGGATCGAAAGGGTGTAATCTACCCAACCTCTAGCTGAACAACATTACTTGTAGAATACACATTAAAACATGAGATTTTTTGCTTGTTAATTTCATGTAGCTTACTAGCTACAAATCACACACAATTTAATCATTTGACTAACACTACAACTTTAAATACATCCAACAATATATTTTAAAACATGAATGCAACTGTTCAAGCAAACAACAAACACACAACATTTATATAAACCATTTACACAACGAAATGTCATAATAAATACAGTAGATAATCTTTTTATTAATGGTTAACCAACTGACTGCACACGAAAGATGAACCTCCCATCCATAAGCATTGTTGTTCATTTTCTCTCAACAACAAGCCACCCTCAAACCAAGGTTATGAGTCCACAAGTAGTTCTGACCCTATAGCTATCCACTCTTCACATACAACCCCAAAACCCAAGTTCTTTTATGACACCTTACACAACCGAAGGAATGGGATCCCTCTTTACTGCACAGTCCCTCAGGCATGTTATCGCACAATTTGTACTTTGAAAGATAGGAAAAGTAAAAGGGGGCAAATTGACGTAACATAAGACCATCCTATCACTGTCACCTCAACAAGATGTCTCTTTCTATTTAGGGCGGTAGGCCCAGGAGAGACGTCCTCAGTGACCTGGGGTTTTGAGAAGGCAAAGGATTTAGGCCAAGTAAAGGTTTCCCTCTCACAAGTCACCATCGATCAGAAAGTCCGGCTAAACAACCAATAAAGATAATAATAACCATAAATGTACCTGCCCGGAACAAAGCAACATGAAAACTATATTTGCAAGGTCACTAGTTGGTTAGTACTTCATATAATCAAGGACTTTCTCAAATAAAGCAATTGACTAATATATTGACGAAGTAAGCAAAATGTATAGTAGCAATTATCACAATAAGATACTTCACAATAAATGCTTCAAAATGAGCAAGAACGATTTAATCATCAGTATCATAACATCAACATTCATCAAAAACAGATAATACCAAGCATTAGTCAATCTTTCAATTGCTTAGAAAATACTGCAAAGTATAACTATAACTCAGAATAATAGCAACAACAAAGTTAACAAGTCAATCTACACTAGGGTTAGTAGTTGTTCAAAGATATTGGATGTTTGAAGTTTGTGATCAAAGCACTCAAACAAGAAGTCTTAGATCAGTGCATTCATAGAGCAAATGGAGTCAAGAGTTGAAGGAACAATATGATAATAATGTGGCCAAAGACAAGAGGAATTTGATGGTGAAGTGTTGGTAAGCCAAGGCTTCAACCATCAAACCCTAGGGGAAAACGACTTACTAAGGTGTAGGCAACCCTAGCCCTTAGCATGTTTTCCTCCTTTAGCTCAATAACAAAGTAAAAATAGCTAGGATGAAGAGCAAATGATAGGGTGTTGCAATGGTAAGGCCCTAGCAATGTCTTCAACATATAAAATAGCTCTTTGGCACAATCTAGTAGGGAATTAAAATAATGGCACCAACATGTGCTTATTTCCTAGGGTTTATTCCAACAATTTCATTAACAAAATGCAAGTAAACACTATGACCATTCAAGTAAGGGAAGGATTGCAAAAATCCACTTAAATTCATCAAACATTTATCAAGCCAAACCTGAGTTATAAACCTTCCACCCAAAAAAATGCCAAAGATAACCAAAATAAGCCTCCTTCAACAAGTGTGCACTAACAAATTTCAGCGAAAAACTCTAGAAGGGTGCAAATTTCAGACCTCGCACAAGTGTGAGTCGAAAGATCCTCAGAAAAAGAGAGTTTTAGCTCTCTATTTATACAATAGCATTGGCCTTAATTTTATTTTTAGGTCACAAAAGGCCGACATGGCCAAAAATACATAATAATATTGTTTTTACATTAAATGTCAAAATCAAACCCTAAATCAAGCAAATATGAAGACGTCATGCCCTTTTAAGGTGACGTTAGCCCCTTTTAGGGCAACGTTGGTCTCTTGGGGAAAAACGTTTGGCCTTTTTGGGCCTCAGGAACATGTCACACGTGCGACTTTGGCACATAATTGCCTCCCAAAACCCCCATAACACTGGATGACGTCATAAGGTGTCTTGGGTGACGTCATGGGCCTTCCAAGGCCAACATCCTGGTGGAAAAGGCACAACTCCCCTGGGTAAGGCTCTGCCAAGCTGCCTCTGGTGGAACGTCCTCCTCTTCTCCAATGCAACACTCTGATCTGTCTTTGCCCCCTGCTGGGGTCTCAACATCCATCTGGTGGGCTTTCATCCCCATGGAGGTCCGAACTAATCATCTCCCCATGTGTACCTGTCCATTTGGGTACCTGCCATTGGGTATGGTCCCGAAACATCAACAAATACACCCTCCATGGGCTCATAAGTCACAAGGATCATAGCAATGTCAATCACATCTAATCATCAATTTTATTAAACATGTGCATAAAACCCCCTTTACCCAGACAAGTGCTCAAAGACATACTAATCTACAAGCCACGTTTGGAGGAAGCGCTAGGGTGTCCTATTGGGCTAATGCTCATTGGATGTGGGGTGTTTCCGGGAGAAATCAATTCCAAGCCATGTGAGTGGATGAAGTGGATAAGGGATGTCTGGGCAAGGGGTGCAATGATAGTAGGGAAATGCATGGCTTACTTGTGGGTGCCTCTGTAGAGGGTGAGCTGCACCTGTCATGGATGCAAATGTTTCCAAGCCCATTCATGCATTTTATCTTTATTATTTTTTTTTTTTCTTTCAAGAAGCTAGTCAGGGGACACTGCCCTGGCGTGATGACCAATGGTGGCAATGTTACCCACAAGCATTTCACGGAAATGAGAAGGTTGGCTCGTGATGAGACCCCCTTTCTTTTATCTATGCCACCAAGAGCCACTACCCTAGCATGGTGACCAGCTGCTGGTAGTGTCATACTGCTACATGCCCATGGACCTAAGAGGTTGGCTTGTGATGAGACCCCCAATCCTCTAACTAGGTCTTGTTTTATTATTTTTTATGGGTCCCTCTGTTTCTTGCTGAGAAGCCTTTTACTGCTTTCTCAGGGATCCCTAGGCGAAGCATCTCGAGGTTTCATTCTTTGGGTTTTATCTTTTGCCAACTACTTGTACCCTCTAGGCCTTTAGCCCCTTCTTCCCACAAGGTAAAGGTGCAACTGTTAAATATTTGGCCAACCCAATGCCCAGACCAATGTAATGGGATGGATGAGTGGGAAAATGATGAAAAGTGGTAAGTATGGTGGGAGCGGACGATGGCTTCTGATGAATCCCCCCAGTGGCAACTCAAAACCTATGGGCACAAGCTTACTAGGGCATCCTGTCATTGCCTCAGATATGTTCAAGTGGATAGGTACAAGATCCAAGCACCCGTTAGAAACAAAAAGAATTGAATGCACATATTCAAAGGTTTTGAGGATCAGAGTGACACATACCATGATACTCGGACTCATTACCTCATGGAACAAGATCCATTTCTGCTGCAGGACCAAGCCGAGGTGACGGATGCTACTGCTGTTGACAAAGTGGAGGCGCTAAAGAATGAAAAGATGGGCCCTCCAAGGCCATGTTCAAGTCGCTCTACCTCTCGGTACTCCATGTCTAGGACCTGTGGGCCTTGAGACATAATCTCCTTCGTTATCCCTAAAGTGGGGGATAATATTTGGCTCCAACTCGGGGACATGTGCTCACTGTAGAGCGCATGAGAACCTCAACATTTCTTGGCAGAACCTGTAACCTGCTTGATCTCAACATAAAGCTATTAGCAGTCATTTGGGGTGGTTATATCACCCCCGACTCATATATATAAAAAATGAAAGCAAGCATATATATAAGTGTGAAAACAAACTACTCTAGCATGAAATGCAAATGGTATATACAATGAATGCAAATGCCTACTTACCTACACTTACCTATCATGTTGCTGGCAGGTAGTAACGCTTGATGTGCAAAGCGTTTACTGGTAGCTTTAAAGCTTCTCCCTCCATGGTCCCTAGGTTGAAAGAATTCATACCTGCATGAATCATGATCTTGTAGGGACCTGCCCATAGCCCATCCAACTTTTTGTGCATCTCAGGTTTCTCCCTTCTCTTATCCCATAGTAGCACGAGATCTCCCTCAGTGAAGTTTCTTTATTTCGCCTTGTGATCGAAGTGTTTTTGATCTTCTCCTGGTTTCTTCCCATTTGGCTTAGGGCGTTTCTTCTAGATTCATCCAACTCTACCCATTGGTTATTTCGCCCTTGGATTACTTCTCCATCTGTAGAAAACTGTTGAGAAAAACGGAGGATGGGAATTTGGAGGTTCACAAGAAGTTTCTCTTCTAATCCATATACTAGCTCAAAAGGGGTTCTTCCTGTCGAGGTCTTTGTTGTTATCTGATCTGCCCACAAGGCATATTTAATTTTTCTATCCCAAGACCTCTTGTTTTCCCCCACGAATTTCTTGATAATGTTCATAAGGTTCTTGTTGCTAGACTTTGCTAATCCGTTTCCCTGCGGATAGTAGTTGGAGGAGTGGGATAGGACAATGCCATACTTGAAACGAAATTCTGCTAGTGGATGGGAGCTGAATGCCTTGGCATTGTCTGTGGTGATCTTGGAAGGGACACCAAACCTAGTTATGATTCGTTCCTCCAAAAAATTCATGACTACTTCCTCAATGGCCTTCTTTGTGGGGATAGACTCTACCCACCTAGTAAAATAATCCGTGGCTGTCAGGATCCACCGATAGCCATTACTTGAATTATCCTTAAACTCTCCAATGAAATCCAAACCCCATTGTTGAAAAAGGAGCTTCTACTATTACAGGTTTTAAAGGTTGTGCTGGGAGTTTTGGTTTACCACAGAAGTACTGGCAAGGTTGGCAAGATCGGACATATCGGTGAGTATAAGAAAATAGTGTTGGCCAATAGTATCCAACCCTTAGGATTTGTGGATAGTAGTGCGAGCTGCAAAATGTCCACCACAAAATCCAGAGTGCAATTCTTTCAACAATTTCTCAGCTTCTTCTTGGTTGACACATCTAAGGAGAACTCCATTGGGATCTTTCCAACCAAGGCCATTTTCGGTTAGACAGTATTTCATAGCCTTAAGTCTCAAAGCCCTTCTTTTGTAGTCCACTAGGTGATCGGGGCATGATAAATTCTTAAGGTAGTGGATGATATCAGAATACCACTCATCGTGTTCTAATTTGTTGGCCACTACATTTATCTGTTCACTTTATCCCATCTCTATGGCCTCTTGGTTACTCTCGGTTAGCATCTGGGCCAGACCTTGTCCCTTTATTATCTTGGTGGGTTTTATCTCTAATTCATATTCTTGGATTTTGGAGAGCCACTTACCCCTAGTACCCATATAATCTTGCTTTATTATCTTGGTGGGTTTTATCTCTAAGTCATACTCTTGGATTTTGGAGACCCACTTACCCCTAATACCCATATAATCTTGTTGTGATAAAACATCTTTTACTGCTGGGTAAGGGACAAAAGCTTTGATTTTATTGTAACCAACGTAGTTTCTAAAGTGCTTAAGGGATTTCACCAAGGCATATGCTTGATTCCCAGTAATAGAATAATTCAACTCTGAATCTCTAAGGACTTTACTCATGAAAGCCACAGGGTGTTCATAATCATCAACGTCCTTTTGTAGCAAGACGCCTGCAATGGTATCCTCGGAGGCAAATGAGAATATTATGAAATCTCATGAAAAATTTGGGCTGATCAAGACTGGAGCTTGGGAGATAGCGTCCTTTATATATTCAAAAGATTTGATGGCTTTATCATCCCATTTGAAGGCAACGTTCTTCGTTAGCAAAGCAATCATGGGTTTTATCCTTTCAGAAAAGTTTGGGACAAATCTTCGAATGAAATTAATCTTTCCGAAACAGGATTGAAAGGACTTCTTATTGGTTGGAGGGCGGACATATTTTATAGACTGGACCCTTTCATGGTCTATGGAGATTCCCCCTTTCGAAGCCACGTAACCCAAAAGTTTTCCTTCATCTATCACGAAAACATACTTCTTAGGATTTAAGGAGATACCATACTTCCTACATCGTTCAAAAACAATCATGAGGTGTGAAACGTGGTCTTTCCTATCCTTTGATACAACTGTGAGATAATCTTGGAAAATCTCTATGATCTTCTGCATAAGATCCCTAAAGACAAAGTCCATTGCTCTTTGGAAGGTAGCACCGGCGTTCATAAGACCAAACGACATTCACAAATACATAAATGTTCCCCATGGTGTAGTAAATGTCGTTTTGAGTTGGTCTTCTCTTTTAAGCAAGACTTGGTTGTATCCAGAGAATCCATCTAGCATGGACATCATCCCTGCCCCCGTAACCCTTTGTAACAAATGTTCCATATTCGGGAGGGGATAGTTGTCTTTCAAGGATAATTGGTTAAGGTTCCAGAAATCAACACAGAAACATATATCACCATTTTTCTTATGGATGATTACCAAATTTGACATCCACGAGGAGTACCCGATGGGAGCTATGAGACCAACATCAACCATCTTTTGGAGTTCCTTTTGTATTTGGCTCGCCAATTTTGGATTGACGTGTCTTCGTTTTTTTCGGAAAGGTTTGGCTCCTTCTGTCAGAGTTATAACATGCTGGATGACATCACCCCTATAGGATTTTAATTCATCGTAATTCCAAGAAAAAGTGTCTTTGAATTCTCTTATGAGGTCTAGAATTTCCATCCTTTCCTTCTCAATGGTTCCTTTCCCTATTTTAACCATCCTTGGATCCATTTTCGTATCGATGTTGAATTCTAGGGCTTCATCTATTTGTTTGTTGGGCTTCTTTCTTTTGAAATTGTGGTGTCTATCAAAGAGGTTTTCTAAAGGGATACATCCCTTAGGCAAGGTGTTATTTTGAAGGTTCACCACATCCAAGTCCATGGAATCGGCCAGGAAATTTATTTGTGAATCGGTGAATTCTTTGTTATTTTCCATGAACCTAATGATCTGGTCATCATCTTCAAAGACTTGCCAATGTTCCAAATTATCTAGGATAGAGGTCTAAAAATGACTTCCATTTTGCATAGGTCTCGGAGTGGACCATCACAAGGTTGCAAGGTAGAAGAAGAAACAACCAAGGCATCCGCCACATGGTTTTCTTCTCAGGGAATGACTTCGATTGACACTATCTTAAAATATTTTGAAATGGATCATGTAAGATCACGATACCTCTTCAACTTTTCATTTTTGGTAGCAAATTTTTGTAACATTTGTGATAGTACGAGGTCTGAGTCCCCTATTACCCTTAAGTATGCAATACCTTTATCAATTGCCAAGTTGAGACCTAGGATCAATGCTTCATATTCAACAATGTTGTTTGTACATTGATACTCAAGTCTATAGGAGTAGTGGAAGGTTTCATGGGAAGGGGTTGTTAAGACAATCCCAACCCCTGACCCAAAACTTGAATGATATCCATCAAACTCTAGAGCCCATATTCCCTCAGGTGTTCCGGTAGTATCACCCCCAAAACTTGCTTCTTGGATGAACCAATTATCGATACCATTGTTAATACACGAGCTCATCATCTGGTTCACCGGGGGTTTCAATTAGGGATCCTACAAGGGGTTCTTTGTGGACAATGAAGAATCCTCCTTCAGGGTGAGGTATGACTATTTTGGATCCTCGGTCTTGGAAACTTCCAGCCAAGTGTTTTATAAGGTCTTTGTGGAATATGATGCCCCAATTGCTCAAAGCATCTATCACCATCACATCTATACTAAAAGGAGCGCTAGGGCAAGAGTCAAAGGAAACATTTAAATTTCTGATAGTCCCCTTTGCGAAATCTCCCTATGTGTTTGGTTGTGAAAGGCTCAGGCCCAACTGGTGCATGACCTTCTCAGTCATGATGTTGGTTTTAGTGTTTGGGTCAAAGATGCAATTATGGAGGAGGGAGTTGTTGATTTGGAGAGTGACATAAAAAGGTGTAGCCTCCCCATACTTTGGTCCAATGCTTTCTACCTGGTGGAAAAAAGGAGAAACTTCCTCAAGAAGGTCATCTTTGTAAATTTGTGGTAGGGAAGCTTCAATATCTTCACCCTTGTGTGGAACAAAGATGTTTTGAAAGGGTTCTACTTTCTTAGGAGGTTCTTCTTCTTGAGAGAGTAAAGAAACATCTCGTATGTTGGTGGAATGTGTTCTCCACTTCCTATAGGGAGCAATGGGTTCCACTTCAAGGATCTCAGTAAGGTTAAGTTCGGTTTCTGTAATACCCTCATTACTTGATCCCCAAGGGTTGTTATTGCGTAAAAGCTTAATCTGATGGATGGAGTCTTTGAATTTAAGGTTTTCCTCAATTTGGTAAGCAAAATCTGGTGCTTCATGTAAGGTTGAGGGTGATTGATACTTGAGGGTGAACTGCAAAATTCCTTCTGAGGAGTTCAAGTAATGCTGGAGAATGGCTTCTTCTGAGCTGAAGTTGGGTCAGAGTTTCTTAAGGAGAAGATTGAATCTATCATTGAATTCCCTAATGCTCTCGCTGGATCCTATGCAAATATGGATGTATTGGGAGTAAAAGGATTGTGCATTTTCTTGTTCACACCACCTTATTTTGAAAGCTCGTTCTAGTTCTTCAAGGGTTTTGATGCTTCCATTCGGGAGACCATCAATCCATGTCCTGACATTCCCAGTGATAGAGCTTGCAAAGAGCCTCATAAATACATCAGGGTGTTCTTGTCTGGATTGATGAAATTGAAACCCTTCACAAAACTGGGTCCAATGTGAGTTACCAGAGGATCCTCCTTTTCTTGAAAAAATCGGTATCCATGAGTCAACCCCTTTGGGTAGATCATGTAATCCCCCTTGGGTGTTAGCTAGATCAAGAGAGTCAAAGAGTTCTTGGTGAGACCATTTATGAGAACTTACAGAGGTAACATGATTTGTAGGGGTAACAAAGACCACAGTAGAAAGAGGTAAGTACTGACGTCTGCTATGGGTTGTCATTTGTGGACTCATTAGATAATTTTCTTGAAATTATCAAAGAAACAAGGGAATCATCCCTAGTGGAGTTGCCAGGTAAGCTTGTAAGATAAATACTCTTGAGGAAAGGCTTACCGAAAAGTGTCGTCTTTGAGGAGAATTGACTCGGTGTTCCCCGACAATGGCGCCAAAATGTTATCGCACAATTTGTACTTTGAAAGATAGGTAAGGTAAAAGGGGACAAATTGATGTAACGTAAGACTATCCTATCACTACCACCTCAACATGATGTCTCTTTCTATTTAGGGTGGTAGGCCCAGGGGAGATGTCCCCGGTGACCTGGGGTTTTAAGAAGGCAAAGGATTTAGGCCAAGTAAAGGTTTCCCTTTCACAAGTCACCATCGATCAAAAAGTTCGGCTAAACAACCAATAAAGATAATAATAACCAGAAATGTACCTACCTAGAACAAAGCAACATGAAAACTATATTTGCAAGGTCACTTGCTGGTTAGTACTTCATATAATTAGGGACTTTCTCAAATAAAGCAATTGACTAATATATTGACGAAGTAAGCAAAATGTATAGTAGAAATTATCACAATAAGATACTTCACAATAAATGCTTCATAAATGCTTCAGAATGAGCAAGAATGATTTAATCATCAATATCATAACATCAACATTAATCAGAAACAAATAATACCAAGCATTAGTCAGTCTTTCAATTGCTTCAAAAATGTTGCAAAGTATAACTATAACTCAAAGAATAATAGCAGCAACAAAGTTAACAGGCCAATCTACACTAGGGTTAGTAATTGTTCAAAGATATTGGATGTTTGAAGTTTGTGATCAAAGCACTCAAACAAGAAGTCTTAGATCAGTGCATTCATAGGGCAAATGGAGTCAAAGTAGTGGCAAGAGTTGAAGGAACAATATGATAATAATGTGGCCAAAGACAAGAGGAATTTGATGGTGAAGTGTTGGTAAGCCAAGGCTTCAACCATCAAGCCCTAGGGGAAAATGACTTACTAAGGTGTGGGCAACCCTAGGCCTTAGCACGTTTTTCTCCTTCTTTAGCTCAATAACAAAGTAGAAACGGCTAGGGTGAAGAGAAAATGACAGGGTGTTGCAATGGCAAGGCCCTAACAATGTCTTCAACATATAAAATGGCTCTTTGGCATAATCTAGTAGGGAATTAAAATAAGGACACCAACATGTGCTTATTTCATAGGGTTTATTCCAACAATTTCATTAAGAAAATGCAAGTAAAACACTATGACCATTCAAGTAAGGGAAGGATTGCATAAATTCACTTACATTTACCAAGCATTCATCAAGCCAAACCCTAGTTATAAACCTTCCACTAAGAAAAATGCCAAAGATAACCAAAATAAGCCTCCTTCAACAAGTGCGTACTAGCAAATTTCAGCCAAAAACCCTAGAAGGGCGCAAATTTCAGACCTCACACAAGTGTGAGTCGAAAGATCCTTAGAAAAAGAGAGTTTTAGCTCTCTATTTATAAAATAGAAATGACCTTAATTTTATTTTTAAGTCACAAAAGGTCGACATGGCCAAAAATGCATAATAATACTGTTTTTACATTAAATGTCAAAATCAAACCCTAAATCAAGCAAAGATGAAGACGCCATGCCCTTTTAGGGTGACGTTATCCCCATTTAGGGAAATGTTGGTCTCTTGGGGCAAAACGTTTGGCCTTCTTAGGCCTCAAGAACATGCCACACGTGCCACTTTGGCACATAACTACCTCCCAAAACCTCCATAGCACTGGATGACATCATAAGGTGCAACCCTATGATCTGTCTCTGCCCCCTGCTGGGGTGTCAACATCCATCTGGTGGGCTTTCAACCCCATGGAGGTCCGAACTAATCATCTCCCCATGTGTACCTATTCATCTAGGTACCTGCCATTGGGTATGGTCATGAAACATCAACAAATACGCCCTCCATGGGCTCATAAGTCACAGTGATCATAGCAATGTCAATCACATCTAATCGTCAATTTTATTAAACATGTGCATAAAAGCCCCTTTACCCCGACAAGTTCTCAAAGACACTATACTAATCTATAAGCCACGTTTGGAGGAAGCACTAGGGTTTCATATTGGGCTAATGCTCACTGGATGTGGGGTGTTTCCAGGAGAAATAAAATCCAAGCCATGTGAGTGGATGAAGTGGATAAGGGATGTCTGGGCAAGGGGTGCAATGATAGCAGGGAAATGCATGGATTACCTGTGGGTGCCTCTATAGAGGGTGAGCTGCACCTGTCATAGATGCAAATGTTTCCAATCCCATTCATGCCTTTTATCTTTATTATTATTTCTTTTTCTTTTAAGAAGCTAGTCAAGGGACATTGCCTTGGCGTGGTGACCAGTGGTGGCAATGTTACCCACAAGCATTTCACAGAAATGAGAAGGCTGGCTCGTGATGAGACCCCCTTTCTCTTAGCTGTGCCACCAAGAGCCACTATCCTGGCATGGTGACCAACTGCTGGTAGTTTCATACCGCTACATGCCCATGGACCTAATAGGCTGGCTCGTGATGAGACCCCCTATCCTCTAACTAGGTCTTGTTTTATTATTTTTTATGGGTCCCTTTGTTTCTTGCTGAGAAGCCTTTTACTATTTTCTTGGGGATCCCTAGGCGAAACATCTCGAGGTTTCATTCTTTGGATTTTATATTTTTCTAACTACTTTTACCCTTTGGGCCTTTATCCCCTTCTTCCCACAAGGTAAGGAGAAACCCTTAAATATTTGGCCAACCCAATGGCTAGACCAATGTAATGGGATGGATGAGTGGGAAAAGCATGAAAAGTGGTAAGTATATTGGGAGCGGACGATGGATTCTCATGAATCCCCCCAGTGGAAACTCAAAACCTATGGGCACAAGCTTACTAGGGCATCCTGTCATTCCCCTTAGATATGGTCAAGTGGATAGGTACAAGATCCAAGCACCCGTTAGAAAAAAAAAAATTTGAATGCACATATTCAAAGGTTTTGAGGATAAGAGTGACACATACCATGATACCTGGACTCATTACCTCATGGAACAAGATCCATTTCTGCTACAGGACCAGGTTGAGGCGACGAATGTTGCTGCTGTTGACAATGTGGAGGTGCTGAAGAATGAAAATATGGACCCTCCAAGGACATGCTCAAGTCGATCTGGCTCTCGGTACTCCATGTCTAGGACTTGTGGGCCTCAAGACATAATCTCCTTAGTTATACCTAAAGTGGGGGATAACAAGGCCTTCCCACTTCCCTCCAAGGATCTAATGTATCTGATTAATCAAGAATCCTCCAAGCTACTCCAGGAGTGCTCACAACATCCCTCACAAGAATGGGATCCTCCTTCACTACACACAATCCCTCTAGCCTTCCCACTTTCCTCCAGGGCTCCAGTGCATTTGATTAATCAAGAATCCTCCCAACTACTCCAAGAGTGCTTACAACAACCCTCACAAGGCTCTTGAGTCATTTTCCCAACATAAAAACGCTTCAGAGGCTTAAATCCTGATTTAAAGGCACACATGTCTCTTTCTCAACATAAAACACAACCCGACAATGGCTACCTTCAAGCCCAACATGGTTCGTGCTCTTCCCAACACTCATCTCCTCTCTTGCTATCCAAAATCTAAGCAAAAAATGTTTTCCATGCAAAAGTGTGACTTGTCCAAAACCTGCCCCCCTTGGCCATATGAATTTTATCTCCTTGTTTGTTTGCTTGACTTGACTTGACTTACACTCTTCCCCAAGCCGATTGTACTCATGCCCATACTTTCAATAACTCTGAGATGTGACTCCCCACACCCACCTTCTTACATGAATTCAATGATTGGCTTAAGGAACATTCAATCAACAAAAAGAAGATTATACACAATGATGACATAATTAAAAAATGTGGGTTGGATTAATATCCATGAATAAATCCCTCTTAGACCTCTCTCTCTTGTGGAATCATAACCCTCCATCGTTTTTCATCCTTCTCGTATCGCAGTCAACGATTACTATTTGAATAATTATTTCAATGCACATAATATACTATTTGGCCCCCAACCATATTAAACCAATACAGGCTCTTTGCCCCAACACATTGATTCATCAACCTAAATTACATTTATACAATTACATTCTAATTCACATGGATTAAAACCAAGGATCTTACAAAGGCAAAGAGCACAATCCGATTGTGTCTCTCATATTCAATATTATTGAATGCGTCGGGGGGAGTTATAGCAAAGACATTATGAAATAATTTAGTGGCTTTGTATAAGTCTAAGTCTCTGGGAAACAAACTTTTCATGTAAAAGAAATTGTACAACCCGAGGATAAAAGATGGAGACTCGGTAACAGAGTATCTGAACACCTTCAATACTGTGGTGAGTTAGTGATTGTTTGTTGATATTAATTTTTTTGATGAAGATAAGTGTATCAATTTATTGTGCTTTTACCAGACTCGTGGGATAGTCTGGTTGTGGCCATCTCATCCTTGTTGTCGGAGGAGACGAGGCAAAAAAACATGGAAATCCAGAGCACAAATGTCTTATTTGTAAGAGGATGCTTCCATGAAAGAAATAAAAATAAGTTCTCAAGTGGGAGATCTCAATCTAGAGAAAGATCTAAATCTATAGGAAAATTCATAAATGTATGTTGGAAATGTGGAAAAGAAGGGCATTATAAGAAACAAAGTAGATCTAGAAGTGTTGAGAGAGGGAAGGGATTCAATGCTACCCCTTCTATAGAAACAAAAATCTGTAGATGGAGGTGACGTGTACTTGGCTTCTTCAAACACACATGTAGATCATGAGGCATGGTTGGTCGACTGAGGTACATCCTTTCATATGTCTCCTCATAGGGAGTGGTTTTGTGAGTATGAAATGTACGATGGGGGTGATGTTTTTCTAAGAGGTGACTTGACAACCAAAATAGTATCACAACAAAAATTCAAGTTGAAGTTCATGGATGGTAGGATTAAAACACACCCTAATGTTATGCACATCCTAGGATTGACCAGGAATTTGAGTTCTATAAGCAACATAGACGATGCAAGTGTAAAAATAGTGTTTGAAAAGGAAACCTGCATGATGTCTCAAGGAGCAATGGTGTTGTTGAGGGGAGTTCAGATTGGAACTCTATATAAGCTACTGGCGAAGCACTATTAGTGACGGGTGCAACAATTCCGTTTTTCCTAAGATTGGAGTTGAAGAAGGACAAAATTATGCAGTCTTTGGAGAAAAGATTATGTTGTGACATCAAAGAGTTGGGCATATTGGAGAGAAGGGGCTTCAAGTACTACATAATAATTGTATGTTGAATTGTTCTATGGATCTTGATTTCTGTGAACATTACTTGTATGCGAGGCATAATCGACTAAGATTTTCCTTTGGTGCTACGAGGGTAGGGGGAATTTTACAATTGGTGCACAATGATGTGTTTGGAACTGCGAGGATTCCATCACTAGGTAAATATGTGTACTATGTCTCATTTATATATGACTTCTTGAGGAATGCATGGATTTATTTCCTTGAGAAGAAATATGAAGTCTTCAACAAATTTAAAAAGTTTAAGGCTATTGTGGAAAATTAGACAGAGAAGAAAATTAAGGCGATGATGAATAATGATGGAGAATTTTGCGGGAATGAATTTGAGGAATTCTATAAGAAATGTGGTATAGTAAGGAAAAAGACTACTCCATACACACCTCAGTGGAATGGAGTTGCAGAAATGATGAACAAGATGTTGATGAAAAGAGAAATGAGCATGCTTAGTGGTGCTAGGTTGGGACCAAAATTCTGAGTAGAGGCAGTGGACACTGCATGTTACCTGGTAAATCGATTACCCTCATCAACGTTGGATGACATGACTCCACACGAGGTATGGACTAGTAAGAAACTCTCTCTAACACATCTCAAGGTTTTTGGTTGTGATGCTTATGTACATGTTACAAAGAAAAATATGAGTAAGCTGGATAAAAAGACTAAAAAATGTATTTTTATTGGTTATAAAGATGACATGAAATGTATTAATTTTTGGAACCCAGAAACTAAGAAGGTCGTGTATAGCCTAGATGTGGTATTTAGAGAAACTAAAGATGTTGTCAAACATGATGTCCTACCAAGGGAGGAAGAACCAAAGAAAATAGAGTTTGAATTGAAGGATAATGAATCAGAGTCTACATAAGAACAAGAATCAGAGGAAGAAGATCCTCATATTCCAATGTCGAGGAGATCGGTTTGAGAAAGAAGGGAAATGTATACTCCACCTGATTTTCGTTCAAATTTTGTTTTGCTTATTACTGATGATGATTCTAGAACTATTAGGAAGGTAGTGGATTCAGAGGATGGAAAACTCTGGAAAAAGACCATGGTTGAAGAAATGGTAGCCTTAGACAAGAACGAGGCTTGGGATCTAGTGGAGTTTCCCCCTGGAAGAAAGTCCATTGGCAGTAAATGGGTGTTTAAGAAGAAGTTGAATGCAAAAAGCAGAATGAATAAATATAAAGTTCGGTTAGTAGAAAAAGGTTATTCCCAGGTAGACATAATTGACTTTGGTGAATTTTTTTCTCTGCCAAGTTAACTTCTATTAGATTTATTTTATTTGTTGTTGTTGTTTTTTTATTTTGAAGCATAACAAGTGGATGTAAATATAAAATCCCTACATGTGGATCTTGAAGAAGAAATCTACATGAAGCAACCAGAAGGCTTTGCAATGAAGGGAAAGAAAGAGTTTGTATGCAGGATGAAAAATTCCCTATATGGGTTAAAACAACCACTAAGGATGTGGTATCAAAAACTTGATACTTATATATTGGGACTTGGTTTCACAAGAAACATAGTCGATCATTGTGTGTATTTCAAATTAGTAGGTGGTCGTCTTATTTATTTTATATTGTATGTGGATGACATGTCCTTGATAGGAAACAAGAAGGAAATTATTCAGGATGTGAAAACTCAGTTGTCCTCTAAATTTGACATGGATGATTTTGGTGCTACAAATTTTATTTTGGGCATAGAAATTAGAAGAAATCGGGAAAACATAAAACTTTGGTTGAACGAGAGAAAATATGTTGAGTCAATATTGCAGAGGTTTAATATGCAATAATGTAAACCTATCAAGGTCCCTATTCCTATAGGTGTAAAGTTATTCGCGGATTAGTGTTCGAAGACACATGAAGAGGAAAAGGACATGTCCCATGTTTCGTATGTTAGTGTGGTTGACAATTTGATGTATGCAACGGTTTGTACTAGACCAAAAATTGCACATGTAGCGAGAGTTTTGAGTAGGTATATGTCAAAACTAAGGAAGGAGCATTGGGAAACAGTAAAGAGGATTTTCAGGTATTTGTGTGGCACTACTACTTATGGATTTTGTTACCAAGGAAGACCATAATTAGATAGAGTGTTGGACATACATGGCTTTGTTGATGCAGACTGGGTTGGAGATATGAATTGTCAAAGATCTACAAGTGGGTATGTGTTTAACCTATTTGGAGGAGTAATCAGTTGGATGAGTAAAAGATAGTGTGCAGTGGCACTCTCAACTACAAAATCTGAATACATGTCAACCACTCATGCAAGCAAGGAAGCAATATGGTTACACAGATTGTGTTCAAATATTGGGTTGGTACAACAAGTTGTAAGGATAGATTGTGACAGTCAGGGTGCAATCTTTCTAGTGAGGAACGCAACTTATCATTCTAAGATAAAACATATTGATGTTCAGTATCATTTTTTTAGACACATAGTTGAAGAGAAAAATGTGTTGTTGGTGAAGGTGGACATTTTGGAGAATGTTGCAGATTCATTTGTTGATGTTTTAGTAACATTAGACAAGTACTTCCTCGTGGATTCCTGTCAACACGTGGGGGTTGTCATTCTTACCTCAGAACCTTAGGAGATTCACTTTATTAAGTGATTAATAAAGTGAATCTACTTTTGTAATAAAGTGAGTTTAATTTAATTAATGCCTAAGTATTTGACATTAATAATTAGATCAAGTCATGGCAGTTAGATCTAAAGTGAATGTGATGTTAGATATTAGTCGTTGATCACTTTAGAAGATCTAGGGTTTTGGACTTAGGGTAAACACAAGGTTATGAATGGTATCCTATGTGAGAGGATGAGACATAACATATAGATACATAAAGTAAATTGGAGCAAAGCAATATTTTTTGCTCATGTGCTTGTGTCACACATAGAGTGAGAGAGTGAGCTCTCATTGATTGGGTGGAGAAGAACATACGTTCAAACGTGGAGGGCACGGGCCAAGGATAGGAGCAAAGGGGCAACATGGGAGATAACAACCAACCAACAATATCGAAGGATGATCTTGAGGTTTGTAGCGCTTGACTATCTGTTGTTTTTGTATTCGTCAGGTGGGCCATTTTCCTAGGATGAGAGCCGAAAATAATAATAATAAATCTCACTGAATTGGTTTTCCCTTCGAGGTTTTTCTAGGGGTTATTTACCCAGAAATCTCTTGTGCAATGTGTGTGGTTTCCAATTTTACCTTTCTGCTGATTTATTTGGTTAAAACCTAGCTGTATATTTAGTTAATAAAGCTATTTTATTTGATCCAAGTGTCGGGTACTAGATTCTGGAAAATTAACATGGTATCAGAGCGTAATCTCTAAGGGAAACCAGATTTTCACTGACATAATTTTAGAGTGCATGAAATTTTTTAGTTTAGTCTCTAGATTGCGGGGTGAAAGATAAAACTCAGAAATTAAAAAAAATAAAAGAAAGGCATCGTACGATAGCCATCATCGTATGACCTCCATATGGATCGTACAACCACACACATTTGTTACATATCGAGTGTTACAGGACGTCGTGGCTCGGTTCAATGTACAAATCAAGCTTTATGTTGAAGAATCAACTTGGAGACTGTTGAAGTGGTGGCTGCATGAGAAATTGCAGTTGGTTGTGAGGAGATTCAACTGAGATATTGCAACAAGCATTGAGGTTTGAAATGGCCAATGAGAGGTAAGGTGAGCCGAGCAAGGGTGTAAATGCGTGGAGTGTGGATAGAAGGTGTTTGTAGGAGAAAGGCGACTACAGTTTATGCATGCGATAACAAGGAGAGATCAGTTGCAGATATATGCCAAGTCATGAAGAGAGGCGACTGCAACTAGCAAATCAACCAAAGAGGTCATCCACTAGCCAGGCCAGGAGGTCCAACCAACAAGCCACAAAAGTTGTCGAGCAAAGGCCCATAAAGCCTCGGGCAGACCCAAATTTTTTTCGGGTAGACCAAAAAATAGTCGGGAAGACCGCAAAAGTCTCGGGAAACCTCGGGATGGTGTCTGGGCAACGAACATCAAGTCCGGGCAGCGGGCAACATATTTCAGGCAATAGGCAGTGGGTCCTGGGCATCCAAAAAATATTTTTTTAGTTTTCGTGCCTAAGGTGCAAGGCACAATTTTCATTGTTTTTTAGATTAGATATTGGAGATGGTAGAAGCAAAGTTGAGATATGATGATTGATTGAAGGGTGCCTCTAACTTTCTTTCGTGGAAAGCACAAATTATGTTTCTCCTAAGGGATAAAGGACTGTGGAGTCATGTAGATACCGCAGTGACCCTGCCAACATATCCTGCAGAGTTGGCCAAGCATGAGGAAAGGGAGGCCAAGGAAATGTGGATGATCTTAGATTCGGTCAGGGATCATCTTATACTTCACCTATTTGAGAAAAAGTCAACCAATGTGATGTTCTCAATTCTGACAACTCTATTTCAGAGTAATAACGAGAACGAGAAGATGGTATTGAGGGACCGACTTAGGAACACCAAGATGTCCAAGATTGATTTAGTGACCAATTATCTCACTAGGATCACTTAGGTTCATGATCATCTAGCGACAGTCAGCAAGGCAATGATAGATGTGGAGTTAGTGAGGGTGGCCTTGAATGGTTTCACCAAGCCTTGGACTTTGTTCATCTGTGCTCGAGAGAAGCTTCCAGACTTCGGTAAATCATGGGATGATTGCATTTAGGAGGAGACTCATTGAGAAGCTCTAGGAGGCTCGTAGGAGGATGGTGATGTGGAGAACCTTGCACTTGCTAGTTAGGCAAGGAAGGGCAAGGGGAAGGTCGGGATGAACATAGGTGGAGATTCATCTTCACAAGTTAGCACAGGGAAGGACCTAAGTAAGGTCAAGTGTTTTCATTGCCATAAGAAGAGACACTGTGCTTCATAGTTATCGGAGAGGAAGAAGGGCGGAAACAGGACGCAACCAGATGTAGCTGCGTCGACAAGGGATCAAACATATGAGTTTTCCAAGAAGTTTGAACATACAGAGTTCTTACTTGTTTCCCAGAATTCCTTTGACACCATATCAACTAGTGCATGGCTAATTGATAGTAGGGCCACATGTCATATGACAGGAGCACGAGAGCTGTTCAAGAGCTTCATAGAGTCAGATCCATACATTAAAACTTAGCATGCCCATCTCATCCATGTGGATCAAGTCTTACAATTGCTTTCTCATAATCAATTATTTTTCAAAAGCTTCAAATGTGCCTTTGGTGTCTCTGAAGTAGAATATCTACGTCATATTGTTAGTAATGATGGTGTACGAGTGGAATTGAAGAAAATTGAAACAATAAAGGATTGTTCATGTCCTAATACTCTATGGATTTTACGAGCTTTCCTTGGTATAACAAGGTACTACATAAAGTTTGTCAATAACTATGGAAATATTGGTTTTCCCCTCACTGTCGTACTTGAGAAAAATGCTTTCGATTGGAATGAAGCCGCGAATCAAGCCTGATAAGATTTGAAGAATGTTATGTGAAAAACCCCAATACTTGCTCTACTAGACCTCACTGTGACTTTTTCTTTGGATTGTGATGCATCGAGAAAATCAATTAGAGCAATTCTCATGCAAGAAGGAATATCATTGGCCTTTACTAGAAAACAACTTTGTGAGTGGCACTTGGGAAAATCCACCTATGAAAAATATATGACAAATATCTTGTATGTTGTGGATATCTGGTGTCCATACTTTCTTGGGAAACATTTCCAAATTAAAATTGATCATCACAACCTCAAATACTTTCTAGAGAAAAGGGTTTCATCCCCAGAGCAACATAAATGGGCTACCAAAATGTTAGGGTATGATTATGAGATCATTTATAAGAAGGGAAAGGAGAATGTGGTAGTGAATGCTCTCTCTAAAAAACATGAAGATGGAGGGTCCCTCTTTTCACTCTTATTCATCATAGTTGATTGGTTAAATGAGGTATGGAAGGAACGATTCATAGATCCCAAGATTGTCAGCATGATCAAACAAATTCAACAAACCCCCCTTGCATCTCAAGGATACACTTGGCACAATGAAGATCTTCACTATAAAGGGAATTTGTATTTGAGCAAACAATCCACCTTTAAGTCAATTGTGCTATTTGAAATCCATGCATCTCCAATAATAGGTCATTATAACTTTCATAAAACATATGAATAAATCAAATGTTCATTTTTGTGGGTAGGCCTGAAGAAGGATGTCCTCACTTTTTTGGCCGAGTGCGACCTTTTCCAACGACACAAGGGAGAAACAATAAAAAATCTAGGTGAACTAAAATCTTTACCTATTCCGCTTTTTATGTGGGGTTACCCAAATTTGGCAATAAATCTGTCATCATGGTTGTGGTTGGTCGCCTTTCCAAATATGCTCATTTTTGTGCCATGCAACACCCCTTTAGAGCTACCATGATTTGTAAGTCTTCATGGACATCATATTTAAACTACATGGTATGCCACAATCTATTGTCACAAACTATGATCCCACTTTCACTAGCAATTTCTAGCAAGAATTGATTAGGTTCGAGGGCACTCAATTGCATCTTAGCATTGCCTATCACCCCCAAACTGATGGTCAGACTAAATTTGTCAACAAGTGTTTGGAATTATATTTGAAGTGTTTTACTTCCGAATGATAGTCACAATGGATTCAGTGGTTACCCCTCGCAGAATGGTGGTACAATACAACTTATCATGGTGCCACTCATATGACCCCCTTTGAAGTTGTCTATGACCAAAATCCACCATCAATACTATCTTACTTACGAGGAGTCTCAAAGGTACAAAAGGTCAACGAAACCCCCGGAGCTTGGGATGATATTCTCAACACTCTCAAAGATAATCCAGTCATGACTCAAAATAGGATGAATCAACAAGCTGTTCAACATCGCTCTAAATGCCATTTTAAAGAAGGGGATTAGGTGTTACTTCTTCTTCAACCTTATAAGAAAATATCCCTCATAGAAAATCACCCACCAGTGTAAGCTTGCTCAAAGTTGAGTATTTTTGTAAGCCATGGGGAAGCAAGGATGCGGTCCCACTTTTAAAGTATCACCTCATAGATGTAACACTCCGCCCAGTCGAGCAGCCTTTCACCGAGGTTAAGAGTGGTGCAGCTATGGTGTTAACCGTGAGTATGAGAGGATTGACCAATGCAGTGGTCGAAAGCTGGGGAAATTTCAATGGAAAATCATGTCGACCTCCCTGCTCTTTCAAGGATGAGCTGAAACGATGTCAAAACCGACCTAGGGGTTTTACGTAGAGAACCACATGAAGAGGGCCGCAGATATTCGTTCTCCTTGTGGCGGCTCACTAGAATCAATTAAATCCTTCCTTTTGGTTATGTGAAACACCGCCACCTCTCGACTGCTTGCTACAGTCTCAGGCATACGGTTACCAGGCTAGACAGTTGATGGGCTATCACTTAGCCTCTCTCACGGACTATCACGAATCGTTGGTAAAATTTGCATGAGAGTAAGCAGTCGGGGCGCAAGCATGAGTGAGCATGTACAGTGAAGAGATTTCCAGGAGATGGACTTGTTGTTTGTGTGAGGAGAAACCCTAGAAGAACGTAGACCGAAATTGACCAGAGAATCCTCCAGAGACGGTAGAGGTCTCTACATGCAGATCAGGAGGCATTTTCTGCATGCTAGAAGAAAAAACACTAGCGAATCACTGGACAGGTGAACGTTTTTGCGGACTAGAATGAAAACACTCAAGGAAATGAAGCGTTTCTGGACACACTTAGATGCTATGGAAAACTATTGTAGTGAATCAGCCTTGAGGAATGATAATGATAGACACATGGATAAAGATAAGCGTGAGTTTGCATTTATCATCAATATGATACAGATATAAATACATGTAAATGACCATTGGATTCATCTTCCAAGGTCTCTTGGATTCACTATGATCGTTACAATAATTTGACTCTTCATAACCCCAATGGATTAGGTTTCCAATAGACCCTATAAGATCCTAAAATGTATTGGGCCAATGGATTAAGAATTATTTTTGAGTCACTTCAAAATCCATCCCATCTTTCATGTCTCCTTAAATAAAATGGTTGGATCTAATTGTTGCACTCAAACTAGCCTTCCCGAATTGGATGAAGAAGGGCCCATTTAGTTGCATTCATAGGTTTTACTTGACAAAAGAAAGCATTGTCTCCTCCAGAATGATATTTAGGAAGTCTAATACAATAGAAGGATACACGGCCAAAGAATGCTACATGGGAACCAACAACAATTCCCTCATCTCTAACCTTGAAGACATTGTTGTTTTTTAGGGGGGGCGGGGAGCGGGGGAAGTTAGGGTCCTCACCTCCCTAACCCCCTAAGTAGATAGATATTTTATTGTGTATTGTTATGTATGGAGGCCATCACTAGTAAATAAGGCCCATATAATAGTGTGAAAGCAATAAGTGTAAGAAGACTTACTATAAGGTTATGCCTACTAAAGAGATCCTTCTCTAGAATGTTCCTAGGAGGTAGAAAGTACTATATAAAGATGTAGAAGCGATGTAAAAGATGTCTTGTGAAGTTATTTGTCATTGGATCTCTATTCAATTGGAGGTTTCCCCCTCAAAGATGAAAGTGAACATTGCTTCCATTAATAAAGGTATAATATTATGGTTCTTTATTTGTCTATTGTAGTTGCACCCTGCTTTTTTTGCAGTAAATCTAAGTAATATTTGCAATTTTTGCTCATAAAGAACATCACATAATAGGACCTATACAATGGTAGCTTGATTTGGAGTCATATTATTTATCATTATTGAGGGTACTACCTATATGAACTTCATTTTAAAAGTTTTGCATAATAGAGTAAGTTAAATAATATTCTAAATACAATAGATGAAATTTATTAATGCTTTAATGTTTTATATATCCCTTTTATAGGGATAGGGTCAGGTTCAAATCCATAGTGGGGTAGGTATGTATACCTCTATATAATTTAGCAGTCAAATCATTGCGCGGAGAGGGTCCCATGTCCCACAAACAAAGGGGTCTCATACACCAATTTGGTGTCTGGCTTGGTTGTGACCTTAAAAATAGATTATTATTATTATTGTTATATCATTATCTATAAATTTTCCTTATTAAGAATAATTGGTGTTAAATACTAATATTTGTTTGACTTATCATTAATATAAAATTGTTATAAACACCATTGTCCTTAACCTTCTAAAAACAAAAAATGTATAGGTCTAATTTTTTGAAACATATATTTTTCTATAGGGGTTTACCAAAAAACTTTCATGGAAAATAAATGAAAATGAAGTTCATTTCTTGTTTCCTTCTCATTGTGTCGTAACCAACCTAAGATCCCACAAGGAACCAACCTAAGATCCCACAAGGATTCAAATTCTGAGGGGCTTTCAAAGGGACATGAAACTATTGCTCTAGGGTGGTAGAGTTAGGTTTCATTTGAGAGCCATGTAGTGTATCTTTCTAGAGTAATTTTAAAATTTAAAAGATATACTCTATAAATTTGGAAAAAACAATAAATTTCAAAACAAAAAACTTAAAACTTGTTAAGATTGATTCCAATATCTAGTACTAATGAGTGTTGTTTCATTGTATTGAAAGCACAATGAAATGTTCTTTTTTTAAAACAAAAGCGATTAAGTTTATATTATAAAAAAAGGTTGCAACTATGTTGAATCAACCCGTGATCACAAAAAATTCCAAACTGTCTATGAACTTCTAGCATAACAAAAAGGATAACCGTCCTTATCTGATCTATGTATGCTACACTGATTACAAAAATGCTATCAGCCTTCCATGAATAGATTCAGACACAGGAGTTTAAGAGAAAAGAAAATTTACAATGCATAAAACCTAGGTTAATTAAGTTTAAGCATTGTGTCCACTACTGCTTGAAGATATTCATTTCTACTATGCTCTGGAAATTGTTGCATAGGCTAGGTTACTTCAAAAGAGGCATGATAACCTTGAGAGGGAGTCATTTCATGTTGCAGATGACTTCTTGGTTGCTTTCAGTGAATTTCCTTGCTAAGGGTGCAAATTTGCTATGTATGTCAATTTACCTTCCTTAGTACGATAACGAGCTCCTTGTCCCTTCTTTCTTTCTTATCCCGAAAATTCCTCTCCATCTGGGTGTGAGACTCATATAGAGCTGCTAGTTTTTATTGTTGGAGTTTCAACTTCCCTTTCATGGCTTCCATTTCAAAGTTGGAGCAATGCCAAAGAGGCTGACTATGTCGCCACATGGGGGATGGTGAATAGAAGGTGGTTGAAAGGATTCAATAGCAAGACTGACATGGAGGATGCATTGGGAACCAGAGACGGTGTAGGAGGAAACAACTACCTTGAAAACTCCTAGGAATCCTCAGAACCCACCCTTCAACAATATTTAATGGCCGAGAAATGGCACCCATGTGTGCACATGTGACTGACTGTTTGGCGGAAGGCATGGTTGACGACAGATGATGGTACTACAGATCAAAACTCAGGGGCCATAAACAGAGATCCATGTGAACTCAGACAAGGGGGAATCCAATATATGAATTGCAACCTAGAGTGACGTCAAGTAGGAAAGTATTCCCATATGTAATTTGATGGATATCTTGGGAGGCTTTAAAACTTGGCATGACGGAGGGACGGAGCACGTTCCAAGTGGAGCATGACGAATGTGGGGATGATATAGAGCTTGTACCAAGTGCATTAATGATTTATAAAAATGATTTAAGTTCAATGTTGAAAAGGGGGAGGGTCACATCAACCCCAAAAAACTTCTCCTTTCCCATAAAACTATGGTAGGAACTGGGTGGAGAGAACTTCATTTACCCTTAGAGTTGTTGATATTTAAACTATGGTAGGAACTGGGTGGAGAGAACTTCATTTACCCTTAGAGTTGTTGATATTTAAATTATGGTAGGAACTGGGTGGAGAGAACTTCATTTACCCTTAGAGTTGTTGATATTTTGGTAGTTGCAGGAGGTATTAACTTCCATGTGTAACCTATGAATTAGAATAGAATATTCCGGAAGAAAGTGAACCATTAAATAGATGTGTGGAAACCCTAGAAGATAATTCGGCCTAGCAGAATAAATAATATTAGAATATTATCTTCCAGAAATACAAGTCTGCTCCACAGGAAAAAGACAAACAAAAATATAATTACCAGAAAGTCAGGTCGACCCAGCCAAAAAAGTCACCAAAAAAATTAAAATAAATATAGGACGTTTTAGCTCATTTGTACACCTAGTTAGTGTGCAAGTCTTGTAGAGAGCTGCAGTTGTAGCTGCAAGGAGGAATAAGGGAGCATGGTCATCTCTTGGTCTTGGTCTCTCTCTTGGTGATTTTTTATGGTGATATTCTTGGTGATATTCTTACTAAGTATGGCAGAAGTTTGAGATAGAGAGTAGTGCAGTTGCAGTTGCTGCAGTTGTGTATGGTACTTGTTCTGTGGATATGGAGACTCTCTCTCTTGTGTGCTACCCTTGGATGAGCGCTCTAGGGGTGATTTTAAGAACCCCCCCTAAATTTATATGTATAATAAATGGGCGAATCCCCATGATACATAGGAAAAATTGAGGGCTATTTTATCAATAATATAAAATGTATATATAATTTTTTGGCGAATATTTTAGTCAA
>ML800414.1:0-28414 GCA_009831015.1 Picea engelmannii
TATTCATTACAGGTACAAAGTTATGATTATTTCAAGTTAGGGTTGTTGACTAATCCAAAACTAGTCATGTGAGACTAAAGAAAAGTTTGATGAAAATGCTAGTCTCTTGTTGTTAAAGTTAAGGAAGGTTTGCAGGTATGTGAATGAAGAAATGGGTTATTCTCTATTTTATTTATGCCAAAGACCAATCCATTCTTATTTTGAATTCTCCATAACTCCGAAAAAGAATGAAAAACTTTGGTTTCTTCTGATCACATGAATTAATAATTTAGACTGCACTCAGAAGTAGGGCATTTCCTATTGATATAGGAGATTTTGGACCAGAAAGAATAGTATCTCCAATAATGACCCCTCTGGGATGCAGAATATACATCTTATCACCATTCTTGTAGTGCACCTTGCAAATGTATGCACTTCTATTAGGGTCGTATTCTATGGTTACCGTTTTTTCCGATATGTGTTCCTTATCCCGTCGAAAATCAACTTGACAATACAGATGCTTGTGAACCCCTCCCCTATGTCTTGACAATACACAAGGTCTATTACACAGTTACAAATCATATTTGGATGATTAAATTGATGAGGGCTTTTGGTTAAGGTACATGTCGGGTACATGGTTGAGACAAGTAGTTGATGAGTTGGCACATACATGAGGTGTATAGTTGATGATGTTGGTGCATATTGATGAGTCATAGTTGATGATTAGTTGACACACGATTGGTACATACTTGGTACATGGTTGGTTTCACTTGTTTATGGTATAGTTTGATTACAGGTTGTTTGGTACAGGTTGGTGCATGGTTGATGCACTTGTTTATGGTAAAGGTTGATTACAGGTTGAGGCACAGGTTGATGCATGGTTGATGAATGGTTCAAGTTTATTGGTATAGGTTTATAGCGGTATATCTCATAGTGATAGTGTGATAGTTATTCCATCAGTCTACTTATACTTCAGGGTGGTTGGACGGGGCAAGGACAGGTGGTTGTAGCCACCTTCTGGTTGTATCCAGAGAACATAGGGGGTTGTAGCCAGAGAATTTGGGAGTTTGATTTTCCCTCAGGTTGTATCCTGAGAAACTAGGGGGTTGGAGCCTCCTTCCAGTTGCAGCTGAAAACAAAGGAAGATGGTGCTTCCGATGAATGTAATTCTTCAAGACATATAAGAAAAACATGTTGTGGTTTTCTCCCACTTTGGGATTCCATGTAAAACATTGGTGTACTGTGTATGTGTATGATTGTTCATTTGTTCATTTCTCATTATTGGATGATAATTCTAAATTGATATAACACTTGGATTATTTGGTTTAAAAAGGATTATAATTTCTCTATTACTGATTCACCCCCCCTCTCAGTAATCCAACAAGGTATGTGTAATCAATGTTTTGCAATGATTTTGAGTTAAATTCAGTTAGATTTGATGTTTATAAGGGTATAATGCATGATATGTGTGTAACAGGGTGAATTCCTAGTCCGATCCTCCATCCGGTACCTCGTCTGACACTTCATCCAACACCCCATCTGGTAGGCAATCTGGCACTCCATGTGACACACGATCCAACACTCAGAGCACATGAGAGTTGGCGGTTAGTGCATTGGAAGCATGCGATGGGAAAATTGAAAACCTAGTTTTTGTGCCCCCTCATGGTCTCCAACTATAGATCTTATCACATCTCAGACTAGGCAGTTATGCCAATCGTCGAGTGGCTCATGGATTTTATAGAAGACAAAGTTGTTAGAGAACATTTAATGGAAGTTTCCATTTTTAGAGGAGGTTGACCTTCTAGTGGTCAACCTCTCGAACTGTAATTCTCTATAAATAGAACCAGTAGTAGCAAGACCATACATATAATTTTAAAGAAGACATTTTCATTATGTAATTCAGACATATTTGCAAACTTATGTTCAGACTGTGTTTTTTAAGTAATAACATAATCATGTTGATTTGAGTTTGTGTTTCACTATTGAAGAGTAGCCATGACCTTCTGGGGGGCCCACCAGTGGTATGGGTGACTGTAGAGATAGATATATTGTGTGTTTCATTTGCTTAGTTATAATTTACTTCATTTTCTTTGTTGTATGTATTTTGTAGTTTTTAAGACTGTGCATGTTGTTTATAATTTAATTGTCTAATTCCTCTTTTGCAGATTGCTTGTAGGAGCTAGCTATTTGTCATGCTATGTCTCTTATTTCTTAATGATTTCCTTCTAGGCTACTAACTTAGATGATGTGATAAAGTTTTAAATTGGTTTTTGCAAATTAAAATAGACTAGTATTTAGAACAGAGGATTAGTGTAGACAGAGTTTCTTTGCAAGCTTTGATGGATAAATAATTGCAAGTTTTAATAGTTGTAATTAATCTAGATTTAATTCTCATTTCAATTATGTTTTCATGGATTTATTTGGTTTATTAATCTTGTTTTAGTATGCTAGGATATAAGTAGATTTTGGGATTATGTTTGTAGAAGCATCCTAGTTTTGAAATATGAGTTTTAATGATAGGATTACTTTAGTTTATATTATAAAAACTCAGTTGTGGATTTGAATTGCAATTTTATTTAGAAGAGTGGATTTTATTTAAGATTTCTAATCACGAGTTCATGAGTTTGTAAATTTCCTTGAATTGGGTTTGAGTTTGTAGATTTCTATACGGGGTATTTTCAATGCTATTTTAGTTACGAATTAGAATTTCTAATTAGTGTTAGTTATGGGTTTGTGGATTTGCTTGAATTAATGTTTATTCTTTGTAGAATAGAAATGGCTATGAGTTATTTTTAAGAATAGATTTCACTTGTCAAAATAATCTTGATAGGTTAGTTGTTTACTTGCTTATTTTCTCAAAGATAAATAGCTTACTTGTTGTTTCTTACTAAAAAAATTGAATAGATTAACTAGCTTTAAAATAGATTGTTATTTTCTTATTTAGAAATAGTACATCAATTCCTTGTTTGAAGTTGCTTAGAGTAAATAGTTCATAATTATAGAATTTCTTAAAGATCTTCATTATTTGAGCTTATTGGCATTAGATTAGGCGGGGCTAAGCTATATTAGATCTCTAGACCTACATATACAGTGTTGGCACCTCGAATCTTACAAGCCCCGGGTTGACAATTTAATGTCGAAATAGATAGCATATATTTCACTCAACACAACCCTTGGGTCCCATTGATGTTGCACTACCTCTTGCAACCACACAGACATAATATTCCCATGTTTAGTCTGAGACCAACAAAGACACCAAATTCATTGAGCGGATTCAACACATCCACCAACAGGTCCATGATATTTTGCATAAAGCTAATGCTAAGTACAAGAAGCGCCATGATCAACATAGGGTACCACACCAGTTTTAGGTGGGAGATAAGGGCTAGTTACATTTGCAGAAAGAGAACCTTACAGGGCCCCATTGGAAGCTATACCCACTTCTCTATGGGCCTTACACTATCACCAAGGTTGTGGGTAGCAATGCTTTTGATCTCAACACTCCACCCTTCCTTGGATTGCACCCATTGTTCAATGTGGAACTCCTTCAGCCATATTTTCCACCATTAATGGACACCTCAGAGATCACGGAACAACTAACACCAACAGAGATCAACCCTGACTTTATGGAACAAGCATCCACTGATCAGATAGTGGAAACATAGGTCAAGAGAACTCGCCAGCAAAGGATACAAATTTATCGGGTTTTCAAGGAAGGGAAGCTCCTACATCAAGGAAAGTGTCTCACCCGAAGTGAAATTCAACAGACGTTTCCTCACCTGATGGGGGAACTCAATGCAATGGAGACTATTTCTTCTTAAGGGGGGAGGATTAATCCAAGTGGATATTGGTGGCCACCCACCTATTCCAACTGGCTCCTCTTGACATTTTTTAGTTCAACACATTCTTTTGTACTTCTTTGTAATTGTGGGTTCTACACTTTCAGGGTTGTATGAAGCCCTAAACATCTTCCAGGTGATACTGGTGGCCTCCCACCTAATCCAACTAGCTTATTTTGGAATTTTTCATGACAACGCATATTTATGTACTTCTAGGGCTATTTTGGGGCCCTAAACAATGTTTTTTTCGCTATCCATAGTCAAACTATAGACAAAGTCCAAGTTTGATGGTGTAATGTGTATTTCTCAAAAATACCTTTCCAACAGGCTATCACGTGCCTAAAATAGAGGTTGTATGAAAAAGTTACGACCCCAGGAAGTTTAGGTACCAACTAACCCATGGGGACGACATAACTTTTGACATTTCATCTCCTAGGGTTAGGTTTTTGGATGTCTAGGGTTTTGCAATTCATGAGTAATGTTAAAAAGGCCTCTAGAGAATCATTGTAATCATTCTTCTCATATGAATGTGCATAGAAGCCACATATCTTCTCAGAGATAGATACCACCATTCAAGCAAGTTGTTTTAGTTATGTAGTTATATAGTTTCAACCTATTTCATGTATTCAATAGAAGATACTTTTCACTGGATATATGTGTTGTTCTTTGTATCTCTGTGTTTATTGTATCAAGTCTGTTAATCAGTTCGTTCTGCTCCTGAATCCATATCACATGTGTAGTGAAATTTAGAACCTTTATATTGCGCCTTTTTGCATTCGATCAAGAATTGATTGAGAAAAAATGTCTCCCAGTTCATCTGCACACCCTCGATGCACGTTTTGGTTGTCGTTATCACTACCACTAGGAATTGGTCTCTCCTACACTTCCTTAACAATTTACAAGATAGTTCTTGTGTTTCAAACCATATTGTCAGGTCGCATATGCTTGCTACATCTAAGCCATGTTGTCCTTGGTTTGTATGAAACATTTCTTTAACTCTCTTTGATATAACCTTCTAATTCTTTTTGATTGAAAATATCAGTGAAGGGTCCTCCCCTTGCGACAATAGTCCAATAATGCACATAATCAATTCTGTATCAATTGAGACTGACCTGTCGAGCCATAAGTACCCTCCATGTATGCATCTCAACAACATATTCATGCAGGAATTAATCTCTACGCTCCTCCCAAAGTGTGGTATATCGAATAGGTTCAGAATGCCAACTTTCTGCAACCCTGTTGCACATATCTCTAGCTCTATCACAACCAATTTTTTCTCTGTACTGATGTACCTCTTCAAATATATCCTCGACGTTATCTCCAAAAATTTCTTCTTGTTTGTAATCTCATGGTCTGCATACTTTAAGATCGGTATCAAACCTAACATGTATTCCTCCACAATCACTCCATGTGGGATTTCTGACTCACAAGCTCGTACTTATCATCTTTTGATAAGTTTATTGGCTTCGTTGTATATTTTCTTGGTGGTATGTAATCTCTTAGAAAGTGGTTCAAGATCAGCTCTGATGTTGATTCTCCTAGTGTCTCTACATGTATTGGTATTGTTGTTGGATTACTATACATTTTATTTGGTTTTGATTTTGACATCGTTGTTTTCTTAGGTGGTTCCATTATTCTTTGCAACCAACTTCTTCGGGTATGTTCTTCTTGCACTTGGCTCCATGCTCTCTTATTTCATTGATCTCTATGGAAATACAAATAACAATAAATTTACTCATTCAACCCTTCAACTGATTTTATCCACTTTCCAACTGTTTGTAATCTCATTTTCCTCTTAATTTATAATCTAATCCACTTTCCTTATCATTCATTAACTATGTATCTTTAGCGAATTATCTGTTATATTCTACAACCTATCAAAATATTCTTGGAAATATTGGTTATCATTGAAATTTCATCTGCAAATGGTTAATAGGAATCCAACATCCCCAAATACCCATTAGTTCATCCATGGCCCAAAAAATGCATTTCCAAAGGGCACAAAACTATACAACTGGTTATAAAATCAACATGCGCTAAGGATACAAAGGAAGCGCGTGCATGTACGACAGTAGAAAAACACTGGAAAAGTGCACATGCGCCCGATGTGCGACTATGGATGCAAAAAACCTCACAAACCTCAGAACGATGTATTTATGATTTTGGTCGGCCTTCCACCCATTTCTGGTTCATCTCCCAAGTCAATTTGACACCCAAATCCGAGCTGAATCCGAGTGGGGGACTAGTCAAAGACCTAAGGGTGCCCTAAAGATCCCCTTGTTCACACTAAATACTGGTTGAATAATGCCTCAAATATTTTCTATAGAAAGAGGCCATGGGTGCACTATATTTTCAAGGAATTCATTTCTATTGTTAGGATTCCTATATTCTCTTAGAGTAACCTCTTTCCTCACTAAAGAATACAAGCACCATTTCATTTTTCCATTCACATCACCTCTTGAGTGAATGAGCTTTGGATTTCTTCACCATTTCCTTCTAGTTTTTTACTTGTAAGAAGAGCTCAATCATTGGGGGTTCAATTTCCCTCCCTTGGAGGAAGAGGGGACCCATAAGTCTCCCTTTCTCTTTGGTGTTTTCCCACTAAATACAACTTATCCATTGGTGGCATGCATGTTGTTTATTTTTTGTTCTATTTCCCCTTTTGCACTCTAGTTTAGTTCCTTTTATTGTTACTATTTTAGTTCTTTGTTTATTTCTTATTCTTGATGTTTCTAACTCTTGCATTTACTGTTGTCATGTCCAGCTAACCCAACTAGACTTATAAGCGTCCTTATTTTTCTCATTTAGGTGACGAAAGGGACACAACATATTGGCAACTCCACTAGGGATAGGTATCAATTTCCTCCTCATTTGGGTTGTTTGAGCACTTATTTTTGGTTTATTTAACTTGAAGGAACCATAACCGGCCCATGCCTTCCTGCAAAAAGCTAAATTCAGAGTTGAGCTGAGATAATTTCATCCAAATTTTTCTTCCTAGTCGTGTAATAGAAATTGCGTGGGTTTTTTGACCCACAGGCGCGTCTTCCAAGCATGTGCGCAAAAATCGTTGTGTTTCTCAGCGCATTCAGAGCACCTGTGTTAGAAAGTCATTTTTTGATTTGCGCATTGGCACCAAATGCACCTCTGTCTACTCTACAACCCATACATCTGTCCAGAAAATCATACATTGTAAGGATTTTTGTGATCTATTGAAGGCCCATAGCCTTCTTAAGTTTGATTCTATGCATATTGTAATATGCATCACACTTATATTCCCTCTCCACATGAAGGGTTAGTCAAAACATAGGCACTTAGAAGGGTTAAAATCCATATTTATCCTCTTTTTTCTTTCATTTTTCCACATGGACAGCTTGCTTTGATTAAAGATAAGTTGGAATCATTCTATATCACAAATATAACCACCTGCATTGGGACCAGAAATTGAACGTCAATCTTTGAGTATGATCTTCTCTCATGCCATAGAGCGATCATGAGAATCAGAAAAAGGGTTGAGGGGAAATTTCATCTCCCTTAAAACACAAAATCTTTAGGAGAGGACAACAACCCCCTTGGGACTCCTCTTAGTTTCTTTTTTCAAACACATCTTAAATTTGTAAGGGCCCATACATGCCCACATGCTACAAAGATCGGATAGTTTTGAATTTACTTTCTTAGATTAAATCACTAGGGAAGTTTAAAGGTTTTGTAACGGGCCCACACATGTCCATAATCTAGGATAGTTGTTAAAGATTTCTTAGATTAAATCACACTAGGGAGTTAAAGGATTGGTAAGGACCCACATGTCCACATGCTAGTTCTCTAGGGACTTTAAAATTTTGCAAGGTTGTGCCAATGTCATTTAGTAAGTTAGGTAATCAAGACTTGTAAGGACCACAGGAAGTCCACATGCAGCAAGGTGACACCTAACTTATTAAAAATTTGGCACACTTTCACTTGTTCACACACAAAGTCACTTCTCACTCACATAGCTTCATCTAGAAAATCGTGGAGGTTGAAGTAAGTTTCCTCCAAAGGGATTCAAAAACACCCCACCCATTTTCTTGACGAGACTATCCACTCCCACTTAATTTCAACAAGATTGGTTCACACCCCCAATCTCTCAAAAAAACACATCTAATTGTTTTCTAAAAAATCACTAAGTTTTCCTCTAAAGGAGGTGACAAAATAATTTTTTTAGTCTAGGCAGGATCTCGGGGATAAGCATCCAAATAACTCCTCGTTATTTGGTTCTCACATCTTCAAACATTAGAAGTTGACAAATAGGGAAATTTTAAATCCTCCAAATCAAGTGTTCCTACACCATAAGGCAAGGAGATACCCATGAAGAGTTGAAGGCCGAGGTTCGGTTGTTCTATGCATCCCCCCTTGAGGCACCCACCTCTTGGACATGATCTAGCCCGTCACCCATTTCTTAGGTGAAAAATCTAAATGTTGCACTTTGACCGAGGTACCTAGTGACCAAATTTTAGGACATCTGCCCAGGTGGAAATTTTGGGCTACAATTGCACCTTGATCAGATTTTGTGTGGCTATTGGGAAATATCACCATCTCTTTCAGGATATGCACCCTCTACCCCTCATTATAACTGATTACTTCATCCTTCACTAGTTCCTCTTCCGGTGGCTTCAGACCCCACTGTCAAGCACTATTGGAAGGTCCAATGCTATTTGAGAGGAAGGCTGTTACATATTTTAGGACATGAGCATTTGTTTTCTTTGTTCTCCCATGTGGAGAAAATCTACCTACCCACATGTATGTTTCTTTATCAATTTATTTATGTATGATGCTCTTGTGATTACATGCGATTTTGAGATATATTGTGAAGGTCCAAAAATCATAACAAAGACTCTTATTCATTTATTTCTCTCATCACCATTT
Source organism: Picea engelmannii (assembly GCA_009831015.1). NCBI lineage: Eukaryota > Viridiplantae > Streptophyta > Pinopsida > Pinales > Pinaceae > Picea > Picea engelmannii. Next base: position 8,718 of record ML800414.1, read on the forward strand.
GCACACATTCACTCTGTTAGTCGGACATCGTAGGGGACCCACAGAATCCCCATCGTTCCAGATGCTTTCTAAATCTCCCTCCCTTTCTAGGGGGAGTTCCTAGTCTTGTCAACTCATCGGCTCCACCTTCTCACACTCCTATGAGTGCTATTGTCTTGGGATCCACTTTGCCTAGTTCCACTTTACTTGGTTCCACTTCCCAAGGTCAACCATCCAATCACTCTCCTTTACATGGAAGTAGGGGACAAACTTCTTCCCAAGGGTGAATTACAACCCCACCTAACCCTCCTCACAGGTTAGGTACACAAATCACTCACACCATGGCTAGAACTAACCCTCCTCAGGGGTCAGGTACACAAAAAATTCCTACGATGACGGGCATTAATCCTCCCCCACCACCCTAGCTTCCATACTTGGCTTCCCTCAACATACCAGTTCTGACTAAACTCACCAATGATCCTATATTGCACGACCCCACATGGCCTACAATGCTTACCAAACTCCCTTCAGACATCCCCAAGTTTGAAGGAAAAGTGGGAGACAACCTAGCCAACCATATCATGATCTTCCACTTATGGTCATATTCAAAAAACATCATGGACACCTCCATCCTCTTGAGATTATTTCAATGCACACTCACTAGCCCATCAACCAAGTTGTATGTAGAAGAAAATTTTAGGTCCCATGTGACCTTTGAATCTTTGGACAAAGCATTTTTTACCTTATTTCAACTACCAATCCATCATGAAAATGGTCTCGAATGGCTCTCAGAGTTTAAATAAAGCTTCTCCACACACATCATTGACCACATTCACGAATGGCATCGATGACGTAGTCTATGAAAAGCTGAAGCCACCAAGCAACAATGCCTCAATTGGTTTCTCAAATCACTTGTTTCCCTCCTTTCCAAGGATGTGGTTGCCACCTTCCCCCAATATGAAGAAGAATCAATTATCAAGGCTCATCAATTCAAACTCATTTATTCACAGTCAGGATACTTATATACAGTACTACCTGATGCCCTGAGACCCATGCCATTCGGCTAGGACAAACCTGGGATGTCTCACTCCATGGATGGATTGATTGGTACCCCTACACACCACAATCCACACCTCCAACAACCACCTATGTATGGAACACCTCAATAACCGTCGGTATATGGAGGACCCCCTTATTATCCTCCTCCCCATTATCAACAACCATACCTTGTTTCCCTCCCTCCACCCATAAGTGGACCCCCACCAGCATCCATGACACGCCCAGTTGTTCAACCAAGTTCTGGAAACACCTCTACCTCTTCTTACACCCTAAGCACTATTGAAAGTGCCACGCCTCCCTATGTACCTTATGGATCATTACCACAACATAATCCATACTTCCCATTTCCTGGTCCTCCCCAGCTAATTGCTTCTCCACAGGGACAACCACATGTTGGGGTTAACTTTTTTTAGCCCTCTCCCGTTCAACGCGTCCATAATTTCAAACAAATGAATACAGAAAATCCAACCCATCAGTCGAATAATGCCAAAAATAAAGGAAAAAAATGAAACAACCATAATTCAGGACCAGGAGGGAATCACCCCCAATAGAACCAACCTGTCGGGGGCAACCAGAATCAGGGGAACCAGAATCCCCAAGGAGGAAATAATCACAAACGCCAAGGAAATAATAACAACAATATTTGGAAAAAATTCCCTTGTTCCCTTTGCTATGAGTATGGCCATTATATTCACCATTTCCCTCAAATTGTTGACTTTAAACGAATGAAAGAATCCAGAAATGGACCATGTCCCCCAGCACTACTTACCCCCCCACAGGCCCCACAACAATATGTACAACAACCACCCCCTGTTGTACTAAAAAAACCCATTCCACACCAAGGGGTGATGAAAATTCAATAGGAGATGCATTCAACCCCACCACAAATGGGACAATATCCAAACTCAGGCACTCCTACAGATCGCGCTATCCTCCTCACTAGTGAGGAAAACTTTCTTCTACGAACGCGTAGTTGTCAATACAGCGCACCCCCTGACTTCACTCCCACTACCTCGAAAGAAGCCCGAGTCATAAATGGACCACCTTTGATGATCCCTCTCCCTAATACTGAACCACTCCTTCGTATTCCTCACATCCCAATATGACAGAATGTCAACAACCCTTAGGATAGGGAAGCACACAATTACAGTCTGGTTGATGACTTGGCAAAATGTCCTACTACCATGTCAATTTTAGAAGTCCTTCAAACCTGTCCTACTCAACAGAAGTTGTTACTTTCCACCTTGGGGGCAGTCGACCCTGCTAATACTTGACTCATCATCTTTGATCTTGATAGTGGGGAACCCCGTCTCCCCGCTTTGGTCACTTTCCAAATAACGGTTAAGATCCGGAACATCACAGCTCACCACTGCATCATTGATGAAGGTGTATCCACATGCATCATGTCCAAAACTATATGGCATAAACTTGGCTCCCCCGAGCTCATACCATCTTCCATTACTTTGATAGCTTATGATGGATGACCATCCTCTCCGAAAGGGCTCTTTCAAAATGTCCCCGTTCAACTCGAGGGCAAGACTATTCTCATTGAAATTGAAGTTATCGATGCTTCACTCAATTACAACATTTTGTTCGGACATAGATACATGTATGTGATGAAGGTTGTGGCCTCTTCCATGTTTCACACAATGATGTTCCCCCACAACAGGAATATCGTCACTATCAACCAAGTGTCACATTACGAACCCAACCCTTCCTCCAACATCAATAATATCCTACACTTTGTCCACACTAATCACGACGCCTACCCACTCATTGAGATGGGTCCCAGAATTTTCAAAGACCCAACCTTGCTAGGGACATACCAAGGAGCACCTCTGCTCATACATCCCTCATCACATGTCTCATATCATCCAATGGAATAGAAACTGGAGATACCCTTCCTCCCACAGAGGCTTCCTTACTATCTGACATCCCACTTATTGTAGAGATCCTTCCTTAGGAAACCATTGAGAAGCCTCCAGCTCCCATGTTCCTGATTACACCCTCCCCTAGGGCCACATCCTGGTTTGGGAGATAGTCCCCCAAGACATTACTCAAATCCCCTTCTTTTATCCCCCACCAAGCATACAACCTTTCCAGGTAGCCGCAACGCTTACCCTTCCCAATATGGTGCTGGAAATTCCAGTATGGAATCTACATCCACCTACGATGGTCCCTCAACCATCCCTCCCTCCCCAAACAGAAAGAATCCCGATGCATATTCCAATACTTACTCCCACCACACCACCCGCACCCCCACTCACTAGCACCATTACTACAGCTGGGGGCAGATGGAAGAAGAAAGATCTGACCACTCCACTTCCACTCCGAGTTCAACCCCCTTGTGTGCTATGCGAGAAAGACATACACCCCACCAATAAATGCCCATCTATCCCTGAGTTGTACAATTTAATTCAACTCCCTCAAGTGACGACACTGCCCTTCATTTCATCCAATTCACCTAATATTACCATTACATCCCCTACAAGAGACAAAGGCCTGTGAATCAAATTGGCATGTGTCATTTGTTCAGAATATGTCCATTACACCCACCAATGCCCTGCGCTACCTCACTTTCGGTAGACACTAGCAGCCATACGCCAAATATCTTAGCAAGAACCCCTCCCATCTGCCTCATCTCACACACATGTCACTGACATGCAAAATTTCATGACCTCAGTCAATGAACGTATGTGATTTCCTTTCTCTCTATGCAAATCACTTGATCACTTCACATGTCAATGTCCTACGATCATTAAATATAGGTGTTGTCAATTGTCCCTTATTCCCAATCCTACCATCACCCCACCTTCGGTGACACTAGTAGTCCACCCTACTCCCTCTCCGGATATGGTTTATATCTTTTCCCCTGAGCTTGAGGCACTTCCCACTCCTCCCTGGTTCATAAATAGTCTCGAGGAGGATTTTCTCCCAAATCCCCCCAATTCTCCCATTCATTTTTCCACAGAAATTTTACGCCTGACTACCATTTTCAGCCCACAATATCTTGATATTTGGTTTATGACCAGTGAACTTGTGCAACCCCCTTCCATCATTCCCCCTTCATCTTCACTAGAAGATAATCACATAGTTACAGTCACCAATGGTACTCCCTTGGATCCCTTATATTATCGACAGTTCCACTGCGACAAAGACATCCTCGAGGAATTAACTACACTTGATTGCCCATGGGATCTGCTCCATCACAGAGTGCTCTTTATTTCAAAGGAATCCTTTACTCTTCCCAAAAAAAACCCCATATACACAATCGAAACCAAATATTTTCTCCCCTCAGGGCATATAGATTGGTTCAATAATCCTATCCCTGCCCCTGACACTTTTGAAGAAGGCAACATGGCCAACATTTCCCCCACCGTCAAAATTGACATTTCCATCAAACCTGGAATCATAGAGGAAATCACCATCGGTGTTGCATGCTCTCCCAAAAAAATCCTAGCTTACAAATCTCTCTTCCAAGAATACCTGGACATTTTTGACTATTCATACATAGAGATTCCCGGCCTTGATCCCTCTATTGTCGAACATCGTATAGACACTTGGCCTGATATCACACATGTATGAAAAAAGAAACATCCATTACACCCATCCAAAGAGGCATCCATCAAAGTTGAGATTGACAAATTACACACTATAGGGTTCATATACCCCATCACATATACGTCATGGGTCTCCAACCACGTCCCCATTAAAAAAAAAATAGGGCACTATTCACGTCTGCACGGACTTTCGCGATCTCAATCACGCTTGTCCCAAAGATAATTTTCCAGCACCCTTTATTGACAAAATCATCGATGATTTTGTCGACTACGAGGCTTTTTGCTTCATGGATGGTTTCTCTGGCTACAACCAAATTCAGATTCACCCAGCCAATCAAAACAAAACCGCATTCACTACCCCTTGGGGTAATTTTGCATATTGTGTCATTCCTTTTGGCCTCAAGAACGCTAGTGCCACTTTTCAATGTGCCATGAAATACATCTTTCATGATATGGCTCAAATCATCCTCGCCTACTTGGACGATCTCACCGCTCGATCCAAGAAACGCACTCAACATCTTGATGACTTACACATTGTCTTTCACAGGTGTCGTCAGTACAATATCCACTTGAACCCTCTCAAGTGCATATTATGTGTCACTGCTAGAAGCCTCCTTGGGTTCATTGTCTCCCAACACAGAATCACATTGGACACCCTCAAGTTCCAAGCCATCATGAAAATTCCCCCTCAGAATTTATGCTAGCTGCAAAGCTTACAAGGAAAAGCTAACTTTTTACGTCGCTTTGTCCCTGATTACACCACTCGGGCACATGGTTTCCTTCGCCTCTTACATCATGATATCCCATTCCAATGGGATGAAATTGCCCAAACTTCTTTTGATAATCTCAAAGTGGCCCTCTCCAATGCCCCATTGATTAGTCCACCCGACTATGACCGTGACTATATCCTCTACTTATCGGCCTCAACCATCTCCATAGAAGGAGTTCTCGTCCAATTAGGGGATGACGACCGGGAGCATGCCATTTACTATATTAGTAAAAACCTTTCAGGGCCACCCTTGAAACACAATCACGAAGAGAAACTCACCCTTGCAGTTGTCCTTGCAGTCCAGAAACTGCGCCATTACATCCTTCTTCGAACTACCAAGGTCGTAGCAGATTCCAACCCCATGCAATAATTTCTCTGTCACCAGCAAATTAATGGAAAATTTTCCTGATGGATCATCATCCTTCAGGAGTACGACCTCTAATTTTCAACACCCAAGAGAAAGAAATCCCTCATCCTTGCCGAACGCATTACAACATTTCCTTCTGATACTACTAGTTCTCCTGTCAATACCGACTTCCCTAATGAACATCTCTTTTTCATCCCTTTGGATGATCCTTGGTACGATGATATCCTCCTCTACCTCCGAACACAGAAGTTCAAAAACCACCTCTCTAGGGATGATCGTCAACGTATTCAGCACTAGGCCCCTCACTACCTCCTTATCAACGATATCTTATATCGACGAGGGGTCAACACCATACTTCATCGATGTTTGACTATTTACGAAGTAGATACAGTCTTGAATGACTGCCACAATGAAACTTGTGGTGGACACCTCTCAGGGATGTCCACCACCCAGAAAATCATTCGAGCCGACTGTTTTTGGCCAACATTGTTTCATGATTGCATCTACGTTGTGAAGCACTGTGACAAATGTCATCTATCTGATAGCAAACCAAGAGAACCACCCACTCTTCTCCACTCATTCATTACTATTGGCCCCTTTTGCAAGTGGGGCATAGACTTCATGACTTGCAACCCTCCATCTAGCAATGGACACAAATACATCGTCATGGCAGTCGATTATTTCACCAAGTGGGCTAAAGCCATGCCCACCTTCAACAACACTGCTGACACAACATCACATTTTTTCTTTAACCATGTCATCTCCCGCTTTGGATTCCCTTTGCAGTTAGTCTCTGATCATGGGAAATGCTTTGAGAATGATATTTTCATCAAACTCTCCTCTAGGTTAGGATTCTCCCACAAGTTCACCTCCCCATACTACCCTCGGTCCAACAGACAGGTAGAGGCAGTCAACAAGGTCCTCAAAACCATGTTGCAGTGCATGGTTAACAAACATAAGACCAATTGGCACCATATGTTGTTTTCCGCACTATGGGCTTAATGCAGGACAGCTAAAACTACCACTGGTTTCACACCACTTCATCTTTTCCATGGGGTCGAGGCCACTGTCCCCATCGAGTGAAAAATTACCACCTTCTGCACTGCTATTGAGCTATTTTCCAACACTGCTCCAATGGAGCATCATTTTTTGAACTTAGAGTCATTGGATGAAGATCATCGGTCTTCATTACAGAACAATGAAGCAGCCAAAAAATGGTCGAAGGCCACCTTCAATCGTCATGTCAACCTTCGATCATTCAACAAAGGCGACCTCGTCCTTGCTTACGATATCGCGCATGATACCCTCCGCCATGGAAAATTTGAGTCATTATGGCATGGACCTTACATCATCCAACATTGCCTCACTAAAGGCGCATACATCCTAGCCTCTCCTGAAGGCCACCCTCTCAAAGAGCCCATCAATGGGTTGTACTTAATGAAATTTTACGCCTGAGCGTAGCCATTTTCCACTAGGATTTTTATTTTTGTACACTTTTTGTAGAGTTTTTAATCTTCTTTTTCCTCCATGCCTTGCGTCTAATATATCATTTGTGTTATTGGCATATGCCTCCTCCATCAACCTACCACATTGGTTACACTGACAAAGCTATTCGTTGGACACAAAATCTCACTTTGGCCGCTTGGGCCCTCTATACCCCCTCACATGAACTGCTCCAATCCAGTGACATATGCCAAGGCTTAACAACCAACAACCAAGAAGAATACATATTCATCATTGGCCTCCTTGCAAAAGCCAATGGCTGCCATATTCGTCACCTTAGCATCTTATTAGATTCCCAACTCATTGTCCTCCAGCTCAACAATGTGTATCGTGTCCGTGATCCTTGCCTCTTCCGCAAATACCTCGAAGTTAGAATTTTATCTTGACATTTTGATTCAATCACATTTACACATATTCCAAGACAATGCAATCAAATACAGATAATATGGCTAACCTAATGTTAGATTGGAATTTATCACATCAAGTTACCATTACACATACATAACCCATCAAAAATCTGTCACAGCATATAAATTAGACTTCATAAACGAAAAACATCAACACATGTGAACATCACAAGGATCCCAAAATGTATATATATATATATATCGATCAATGTGCCATCAATGTTTATAAAAAATAGTACATATACAATATCCATAGGTAGGTGAACCACCTCACCCCTATAAATAAAAAATCTATGTCATATCACCACTTACAAAATGGGCTCGCAAGCCTATATAAATCCAAAAATACATATATAGAGGCACTCATGGAACCTCTAAGTCTCCACCACTCGGTCCTCTCTTGGGAGGAGGTTCCCTACCAGCTAAGGGTCCCTCAGGTCCTTGGGGCAGTTGTCCAGTCATAGCCTCCCCCGCTACAACTGCTCTACATATCAGAGTCTGCAACTCCATTGGAAGGCCCACACACTTCTCCAAGAATATCTCATCCTGCATATGCACCCACATACCCTCGGGCACTCCCTATAGTACCACCTCCAATCGGTGGTGAAAATACTCGAACTCTCCCCTGACCCCCGCAGGAGGATCATGTAACGGACCTGCACCCAGATCATCAAAATGATGTCTCCTACCTGCTCTCTCCTCATCTGTTGACCCCACTCCACCCTCATATCATCATCATCTCTCCTCTTCCCACGGCTCTCCCCATGGTGGTATCACAGGCCCCTAACGAGCTAGCGCTCTGGCCAACTCAACCTTACATCCACGAGGTCCCACATCTGCACACACAACAAATAAGTGATAGAATCAACATAAATATATACATAAAATAAATGCTATACTATCTAAAGATCAAAACATCAAATATACACCATACCTCTGCGGTTGAAAACCTCTCCGGGGGGTAGCACCATATCTAGATCCTCCTGAAAATCCACCCCACTATACATGTATCGGAGTATGATCTGTGGCATCTAACGCCATACCCATTCTACCTTGGTCATAAAGTAATGGCCACCCTCCCCACCCCCATGACGAACCAAAATCATCGCCCACCGCCTCAGTGGTGGCTCTCACACACCAGGTGCATCCAATAAAACTCTCAGGATCAACATGGGCACTGTCTCCAAAAGCCATGCTACCAAGATGGACCCAAAGGAGAAATCCTCTGAGTCAGCAGCTCAACACCTATTGAGCTGCCCCACCATCTTGGCATATAGCATCAAGCCCCAGGAAAAATTCTCACCCACGAGTGCCCTCTCCATGATCCTCAGTTGACACTAATCTGTTGATTCGTGAGAGACCCATAGACTCTCACAATCATCGCTGCCATGCAACTATGCACCAGGGCGTCCATTGCCCCAATCCTCACCACCGACCATGACATGAAGTCCTCTCCCGAACAATATGTTTGGGCTAGGTCAGCCAACTGACCATCTCCGGGTACCACAGGCTCGACAAGTAGCAGGGTTCCCCGAAAAGGGAGTCTAGTCAAAAAATATACATCATCTGTCGCAGAGAATGCTATATGTTCACCTCAAATAATGAAACACTGCAGATCCAGACTCCACATCAAAATCAAGAACTGCAACAGGTACTCATGTGCCCACACTAGTGAGCACTCAAAAAACTTCAGCAACCCACAGGCTACCAAAGCACCACGTACAGTCGGCTCCTCATCTCTCACCACCTCTCTCAGGAATGCCCAGACCCTCTCCCTCCAGTGGATTGGCATCATCAACTGGTCACCTGGATCCACACATACAATATTTGATCAACCATCACCACCAATAAAAACACCAAAATCTCCAAAAAAGATAAGTTTGTGTACCCTTTAGCTTTGCCTCCAAGGCACGGCTTTTTTTCCCCACAGACGCGCACATATGCGTGCCTATTAATACCATAGTGGCACACTCATGTGTGACTGATGAAAATACAGGGGCACACACATGTTCCCCTGTCACACACACAGACGCACATCCTAGTGCACCTGTTCGCTACACAGTTGTGCACACATGCGCACTTGTCAGGAACACAGTCGTGCATGAATGCGTTGTTGTGATTTGAACAGGTGCACATTCCATGCGTGCCTATTTTCCCTATTTAGGCACCCCCATGTGCGGCTCTCCCAATTACATTCATGCACTCGTGTGCACAAAACATTTGATCGCCCATGCACTTGGGGGCCACCCTCACAAAACCCACTTGTATGACCATTCGTACAAGACCTACCCAAAAAGAAACCCTAACTACTATGCAGGAGGATACGACCACTAACTTGACACTCGTTGATCTTGAATCAACTAGCTCAATCTCTTGAAATCTCCAAATATCTCCTCAAGTCTCTCATCAATCCACTACAGCAGCAAGTACAAATGAGGTGGCAATGTGGGCCCTACAACTATATATAGTCCCTTTTTCCAAACTTCCATACTCAATTCTGGGAGCTTCGAGCATCCGTTTTCCTATCCATCTTCAAACATGGGACCAGGATCCCACCACCTACATAGTCACATTCCCCAGGCCACCATCCATCCTCGGCCCCCGGGGAGCATTTTTCTCACATCACGCTCAGGTATGCATGCTCATGTTCAAAATTATCAAATAATTGTTGTATATTCTTTACTTTCAGATATCGTTCACAGTGGGTATTTGATTTTTTGATGTGTGTAGGTACTTGGTCACCACCCGCCAGCACGTCCCTTTCAGGTATAAGAACGCTACTGGTATGTAATCATTCCCTCTGAATATCAATTGCATCTCCTAGTCACGCCCTCTGATGTTTTCCTCTAGGGTCCCCCCATTTGGCTCTGTAGTACTCAAAATCAGTTGCATTCTAGTAATATCACCCAGTAGCACTCTTCCCCACATGATTTGTCCCATTTATAGTCCCCATTGGCACTTTGACACTCATGCTGCTTTCACCCCCTAGCGATGGGAGTCCCAATAGTCATACGCATTTCCAAGAATCAACCACATACTCCTTCTCCTCATTTTGCTAGCTTTCCCAATGGACTCCCAGGTTATCTCATCATGGTTCAAGTTTGACTGCGTCTCTGCAGTATCATCAACCCTCCATTTCATCCACAATCAGTTTTCCCATCTGCAGATTGTCCTCCATTCATTTACCTCATACAGAAACCAACCGATGGGTCCCCCACCCTCCACCCATTCTCCATGCAACTTGCACCCTCACAGGCCAAGCCATATTTCATTGGGGCACCCATTTATGTACACTCATCCCAAATTATTCTTTATTCATTTGGTCATTATAAAAAAGTCTTTGTTTCCAACATTTACATAGCCTTTTGTCATCACCTTTGGTGACCTTCTTTCCTTGGAAAAGAAACCCATGTCACCCTTGGTTGGGGCATTCCTTACCTTCTAATATTATTGACATCATCCATAAAACTCTGAGTATCCCATAGTCCATGTACCCCTGATCTCTGAGTTTGTCCACTTTGTCACACCTCTGGCACAATTTAACCCATGTCTAGTCGTCCCCCTGACACTAGATCCAGTTTCATGGTTTTTTCCACTCATACTTCACATACATCACCAACCAAGGGTAGTATTGAGTCTCCTCATATCTTGACTACGTCCATGTTCCTCATCAGTTCCTGATTTTATCCCATGGATTTCATGCGTCCCTTTGCTTCTTGGAGTCGTGTCTCCCTTTCTGTTGACATCAACACAGTTTCCAGAAGGGCGACAATATCTTGGCTCTCATTACCTTTATAATGAGGAGTCTCAGACAACATAGAGAGACCCATCATTTCTATCTGTTGTCGTTGACCCCCACGACATTTGAGCTTAACACTTTATCATATTGCGGTGGGTCTTACTTTGCGACTATTGCAGTTGTTTTTATATTTTCCGAAGACCTATGAAATTTGATAGGCTATTAATGCCTGCGTATCATCGACACTTCTTGTAGGTATCATCACCTCTTTTCAGAGTTTGTTCACCATCAGAATTGTCCTCTTCCATTATCAAACCGCCTCGAAGGGTGCTGCAATTATCTACGTCAACATACATATTTAGTTCTTGTTTAACACATTTTGAGTTACATGATGCAAGAATGGGGCATGCCTGCCTCGTTTGTAAACAATTTTATTTTTTCACACCTTGTGAAAGGTTCGGGTCCCACAGGTTCCCCTCTCCCTTCAAAGGGTCTCTCTTGAAACTCCCCTCAACACTCTTTCTTACAAAAGTACTCACAGTAGAAGAAATGTTTATGTATTTCAGCTATACGTATTCTCCTAACCTCACACATCAGGGGGCATCTGTTCTCACTGAAATTTCATCCACAAATGGTTAACAGGAATCCAGCATCCCCTAATACCCATTAGTTCATCCATGGCCCAAAAAATGCATTTCCAAAGGGCAGAAAACTATACAATTGGTTATAAAATCAACATCTGCTAAGGATACAAAGGAAGCGCGTGCACGTGCGAGAGTTGAAAAACTATGGAAAAGAACACATGTGACCGATGCACGACTGTGGACGCAAAAAGTTGCGCACACCTCATAACGACACATTTATGATTTTGGTTGGCCTTCCACCCACTTCTGGTTCATCTCCCATGTCGATTTGACACCCAAATCCGAGTTGAATCTGAGTGGGGGGCTGGTCAAAGACCTAAGGGTGCCCTAAAGAGCCCCTTGTTCACACTAAAGACTGGTTGAATAATGCCTCAAATCTTTGCTATAAAAAGAGGCCATGCGTGCACTATATTTTCAAGGAATTTATTTGTATTTTTATGCTGTCTATATTCTCTTAGAGTAACTATTGAGCTCTAGTTTTTTCATACTTTCCGTCATACAAATACACTTATCATTACACCTTCTCCCTGCATTTCTTCAATAATATATCGCTAATTACACCATAAACCTCCATTATCTCTTGTTATTCATCCTATGTGGTTAATACATAATTTTCCATATTTTTAGTGACTAAAAGGATGATTATACAATAGTTTTGTCGATGATGGTTTAATCCTATGTTTCTATGTCCAAGCAGCATGTTATGTACTATTTAGGTTCAGGTATATGCATTGTCCATGTTCCATTACCTGTATTGTTCCTGTTTCTGTACTCGCATTGCAGGTCATCTGATAGTACAAGTCATATGGTACCGGAAGGTTCTATAGTCAACCGATACCTGCACAGTCATCTGGTACCCACTCTCCATGTCATCCAAAACTCTACAGTGATCTGGTACTACCTTTGTGTTCATCCGGTACCATCTCTCTGCCTCTTCCGGTACCAGCTTCATCCGGTACCAGATTGCGCCTATTCTGGTACTAGCCCCATCCAGTACTACCATCACATTGGTCCAGTACCCATAGTCATGACTGTGTTCATCTGGTACTAAGCCCCTGCCTACAAGATTCTAGTACCAACTGTTCTAATCCGGTACCAACTGTGCTAATCTAGTACTAGAAATAATTCAAAATTTTGGAAAGCTTCTAGAGGAAAATCAGGTACATGGGTTTTGTCCAAAGATACTTTTACATGTGGACAAGGGAGGCAAAATTCACCCAGCACACACGCGTGGACCTCCATCTCAGGGGGAATGATTCTAAAAAAATTAGCAACAAAACTCAAACTACCAACTTGCGCCTCGATTTCCGTGCACATGGGAGCATATATTGCGTAACCAAAAAATTTGTTTTTAGAAATATCATCCAGCTATAGAACTCAGAAACTATTTTCTAAATTTCGAATTGGTTTGGAATATATGGGTGGGTCCATAACTCGAATCTGCCCAAATTACAATAAAATCCAGATTTTTGAGGATTTTATCTAAAAATGTAATATTTTAAATCTAAGCATTGGGATTCGGTCCCATCCACTCCTCAATGATTATTCATGTATAAATAATCCTCATAGGGCTATGAGAAGGAGACAATTAGTTTCATGAAGATTTTGGAAATGAAATATTTATTCTTGTGGGAAAGCCTTAAGGAGTTGTTATCCATGTAAAAACTGAGTTTTTGATCTCAATGAAGAATTGATTGTTGCTGCGACATTGAGCATCCTTCTAGCTTGATATGATTGTCTTCAAGCAACACTCACCTCCTGGGAAGGGCCCCTCAGCATGGGTAAGTGTTGCTATGTTCTATTTTCTTGGTAGATTAACATTACATTGTGTGTTTATTTCATTACAAGTCAATTTTAGTTTTGTTATCATTTGAGTTAAAGTTTTGTTAATTTTATGTTGTTGCATTAGATGGATGAATTTACAGTCACATCACATTTCTCAATTGAGTTCATTATTACACTTCTTAAGATTTGAGTCTAGTCTATACTCCTTCCATTACTTATGTGTGCTTATATTTATGCATATCCTTTCAATGCTCTATTTCTGTGATTAATTAATTGTGGACAACGTTCCCTTTCTTCCATGCTTCACTCTCATCTATTTAATCATTCAAACCTCCCTTTGCATCTATCATTTTCCACCATTGATTTTCCATCCTACTCGCACATCAAAACCTACTATTCAATTCACATATACATTCACCTATTCTACATTGTCCTAAATAGTGTAAAACAGAGTTGTTCCATTTGCCATATATAACCTTTCCCTTCTATATTCACCTCATCTTTCCTCACACAATTCGCTCCTTAGTTGTTAATTTGATTATACATTATAATCAGTTAATTACAAGAGTAGATCGATGCCATCTCTTCCTCATTTTCTGTGTATTAGTTATTGAGTTTAAATGCTACCTTTATATCTCAATTACACAGAAAACCACTTCCTTTTCTCATATTCATTCTTTTCCTTTCCATCTCTTTCTTTTTGCTTTACTTTATGGATGTATTCATTTGACGAGTGGTTCTGAGTTTAGGATGTGTGATTTTACATTTTCTTAATATTTCTACAGTTTAAGTTTGGATTGCTTTAAGAATTATTTTTGTTCTTAGTCAATTTTGTTTTTGCATTGGTTTGTACTAGTCTACACTTATTTTCACACTAAGTTTCTCTCTTGTTTTTGTTATTGATGAATGATTTTGTTATCATTTTGTAGGATATAATTTAATCCTCCCATTTTAGGATAGATCTTTGCAATAAATTGTTGATTGCATAGTTTTGTTTTAGTATTTCATTTTGTTTGGCTTCTTATTGCAAGCTTGTAGCTTCAAACACCAATGGATAGATTAGACGTCTAACTTGTGAGATATGGCCTTCCCTCATTGGAATTCTTTCTAAGGTGTTAGTTTCTATCGTGAATTTCATTTCCGTTTGCTTGTTTGTTTTACTACATTGAAGTGTGGATCCGCTATAGGAAATGATCATTGAAGGATAGGAAACTTAAGTAAGCTACTCATGATTAATCACACAAACATCACCCTGAGTGCCTGAAAAACTGTGATCTAAGCCTTTATAGAACTAAGTTATTATTGTGTCCCAGTGATGAATCCTTAGTGTTAATTTCCTACAGTGTGGGTTTGAAGATTGTTTTGATGACTTTAGATTAGGCTAGACTAGGCTCTGATCCTGCATTTCCTGCACCTGTACCTCAAAGCTTACGAGCCCCATTTGATAATTAAATGTGGGAATTAATAGTGCATATATTTAGCCCCAACATTTTGGCATCGTTTCCGGGGAGGTGCTAAATGGATTAGAGCATAGGTAGGTTTCTTTTATTTATCCAAAGCCTTAAGTGTTCTTTTCATGAAAGTGTGGTGTGATTTTAAGGATGACCTAAGGGTGGAGAGAAGACGGTAAGACGTGAGGGAAGAGCCCACGCATCCACTTTACTGGGGTTACTCCAAAGTTAGGTTGTCCTCTTCCTTTTAGTAGTTAGAATTTTTGTTTTATTAGCATTAGCCATTATATATATATATATATATATATATATATATATATATATATATATATATATATGAGAAGAGAAGCTAACTTGTGTGAACAGATAACTTGGTGACAGCAGGGTCCTACTAGCATGGTGGCGCTTCAAGTATATAATTGGTTTGTTTCTTTTTATTTCCTTAGGATTTAAAAATAATAATTGGGCACTGTAAGAACCCCCCCTCTACACTAATCCATGTGTGAAATAGGGCCCATAAACCAGCAACAAGGACTCAAATATGATAAAGAGTTTGGAAGAACTCTCTCCATCCTAGCAGTAGTTGGGATCTCAATCTCTGCCTCGCAAAAAGAGAAACTCTTGACAACAGTCAAGAACCTATCTACCTCTCCAGAAGTGATAGAAAAACAAGATTTCCATGAGCTATATCCACAAGAATATCTAGAACCCTCCTTTGATCACCCTTTACAACCTGTAGAGGAGACTGAAGAATAATTCAATGGAGAGAAATTGCTAGAACCTAAGATCGAGGAGTTCTTGATATGCATATCGCTAGATCCAATATGCATCCAAGAGAAAAACCATTCGAAAGAAGATGATCTGTGTAGCATGATAGAGGGAGACATGCATAGAGGTATAAATGAGGAAGTGAACCAAGAACATCAAGAGTACATTGAGCTATGGTTCCAGATGACTATCAGATTGAAGCACCACTCTCTTCTTCAACAACTCTCCACATCATCATCAAAGAAACTAGTTCTTCGTATTCTGGTATACATTAAATATTATCTTTCAAAACCGAGTATGAATGTGTTTCTACACCTGTTACACACATGGTTACATTGGAAATATTCTTACACGTGAAATTTAATTTCTTGTTCTTAGATATGATGGAGTAAAAGTTTCATGTTAGTTAACCTACTTCTAAATAAATGCAACATATTTCCGTGTTTCTTTTCAAATAAATGAAATGATATGAAGATAATATTGGTGATCTAACATCAAAAACCAAAACAACTTAAGATATTTCTTCTTCTTACTACATACAAATTTCTGACTATTAATAATAACAATTTCTCATAAGCCTAATCTTTAAAATATTATGGGGATTTACAAAATCTTTAAGGTCTGCATAATGATGCCCATAGGAAACTTGTACATCCTAGTTTCATATAAGAACTTGTTATTCAAGCATTCTTATCAAATAGTAGCAGGAGAGTGAATGAAACTTCTACTTGTGAGGGAATACAATCTTATATGGAGAAGATGAAATTGGGGACTTGAGGCACCTTTAGGTCATTCTCTCATGGCCTCATCCACCACACATTAAGTAAGTTTGACCATGATATGTATTTCGACTAATCTCGATACATAAGTCTATTTTTCATACGAACAATATTTTATGGGCAATCTATAAATATATTCCAACTCAATACCATCCCATCCTGTAAAAAGGTTTTCAAAGATCCTCCCCCATTCACCCATGCAAAAGAAATCTATAAATTTTATATTAAGGGTAAAGATTGGGACAAGAGCCTTTGATGGAAAATGGGTGTAAGAGGCTAACCCGTCGGGATACTGAATAGGTCTGCTAGCAACGGGTACCAGCCTGTGGTATAACAAGGCAAACCCATCAAGGTACTGAACAAGCTTGTGGGCAATGGGGCATTCTGCCTGGGAAGGATATTTCTTAGATGTCAAAATTACCCCATCGGAGTACTGAACAGGCTTGCTGGCAATGGGTTCTGATTTTGATGTCTTTCATTATGCCTAATCTATATTTGTTCGTCTGAACAATATACTTGTGTAAATCGTTAAGAAGAAGCATGCACAATTGAACAAAAGGATAATCAACCTCATCTAATTACCATTTGATAATGTCCGTAAGATGGTATTAAGACCCCATTAGTCATACTCAGGATGTCAGTGTCCTAGAGGTGGGACCCATAAGTGTAGGAGTCTAATGAACTCAAATGCGAACTTTATCAATATCACTTGAATGACAGAGATTCTTTGAGAAATTAAACAGGGATGACTGGTTTCCTATCGGTTTCTCATTTATCAAAGACCACTTATCTCCTCATGTTTTCCTATTCAAGGATGAGAGGAAAAGTCCCCCATCATAATTTACATGGTTTCTTGAGCACACAATTGTCAATGATTGATGAAATCATATGTAATAAGTAATTTAGAAATTTCCTTTATGCTTGTAATATTTTAAAATAAATTTCATTTCCAAATTTACAAGCATGAATATGGTTTAATTTTTGGTTTTTTCTTTAAGCATGGAATCAATGTATATTTATTCTCTCATAATAATAGTATTGGTTTAGTTCTTTTATATTTTTCTATTACGGTACTGCTGGTACAGGAACCAGTAGGTTCCTATACTAACAATACATAAATTTAATTTTTTTTCGATTGTAATTTTTGCAAGATATTTTCAGCAGCTCTCAGCTCTAGCATACTTCATTTCTCTCCTTTAGTCAACATGCACTGGTTCCACATAGTCCACTTTTAGCTTGTAGAAATTTTATGTGCTAATGAGAGTTTGTATGAGGACATGCAAACCAACGGGTTTAGGGGAGAGAGAGACATAAGGAATCTCAATAGATCAACATTCATCAACTCTCTCTCCTAGATATCCATCAGTTCACAGCCTTGCTCCACTTCATCTTCAAATTTCAGTAGTCTATGTTATCACTCTGTAAATTTCCTAGAGGTTGAAAAAAAGAGGAAATCTGCAAAGGTAACCTTAACCAACCGCTTTTAGAGCTGGATTCTAGCCCTTCCAGCTCCAGAGAGGGATCTCGCTATATGATTTAGCTTTGTTTACTTTAGGGTTTTAGGCTAGTTAAAGAAATCATTGGTTTGTTTTGTTGAAAAGGTTTTTAAAGTTGGTTGTAACAAATTACACATCCATTGGGCTATGGGTTCTGTACTTAATAAAATCTGAGATGCAACCAGAAACGCTGAAGAAATCTTTCACAAGGCGAGATAACAAGCTTACTGGATCTTTAATAAATTAAGTGATGGACGGAAGAAAGATTAGGAAAATAACTCCAATTAACAAGCACTTAAGAATCTCTTAACTGAAGATATTTAGAAKATGAACATTAAAATCTACCGAATMGGAGACAGGGTATYMGTGATAAATCCTGCAACATAACGCTATTCGTATAKATTGGTTATAGAAAGACAAGATGATCACAAAGCAAGAAAACATATAACTAAGAAAATCACATCACCAGTGAAACATGCGCAGGAATCCTGTGAAAAGCTTCTTCTTTATTAATGGTGGATCACGTCAAAAATGTTACAGCTCGATAACAACCGGGTGTGCAAATCAACAACAACCCTCAATACATTGAAAAAGGAAGTATTTATAAGTCAAAATATAAAGGATCCTGTCATAACTGACAAGGACGTGTCCATACTATTATTAGCATAACTAACTCAACTAATCAAAACTGTTTGGTGATTCATCATAACTGTCGGATGAACTTCGGGGTAGGCCGTTGGTGAGGTGCCTCCGCAACCTCTGCTGACAGGACAGCTGACGGGACAGCTGAATGGAAGTGACAACACATCTACTAATCTAGTAGATTGCACAACTCTTCCCATCGGATATGAGTCGGCACTGTCACTTTGAGCAACCTTCTGTACACTTCATCCATGTCTGTGTACTTAGCGAATGTAGGCTTGATGACGAAAATGTGCTTGATTTCATGCTGGATCTCAATGTCCAACTGCAATGCCTCCATGAAAGCTCTGCCTATTATGTTTGCCTGTATCCCTGCGAACTTAGAACTGTCTTTAGATATTTCTGTCAGCCTTTTCTTGTAGTCCGGGAGCATCATTAATTTATCGTTGATGACTTTCATACCAAGCAAGCCTTTCCTCTGCAGAGTGTCTATCTTGTGGAAAAACCTTTGCACCCCCTGATCCATTACTTGGATTTTCTCGTCGAGTTGAAGCATGAGGCATCTTTTGGTCAGAACTCGTTTCACCTCCAAGATAGTTTCAGTCTTGTCCTCGATTTTCAATTCTTCTAGCTCCTCCCTGGTCTTTGAATTGAGGAACCTTATGATGTCATTGGCTTGTACAGGCATGTCACCCAGCTCCGTTCTGATTTTTTCCACTGCCTGTTTGCTCCTCTCGAGCAACTCGTTC
>ML800414.1:28514-44204 GCA_009831015.1 Picea engelmannii
TGTTTTTGTTATCATTTTGTAGGATATAATTTAATCTTCCCATTTTAGGATAGATCTTTGCAACAAATTGTTGATTGCATAGTTTTGTTTTAGTATTTCATTTTGTTTGGCTTCTTATTGCAAGCTTGTAGCTTCAAACACCAACGGACAGATTAGAGGTCCAACTCGTGAGATATGGCCTTCCCTCATTGGAATTCTTCCTAAGTTGTTAGTTTCTATTGTGAATTTCATTTCCGTTTTATTGTTTATTTTATTTCATTTAAGTGTGGATCCGCTATAGGAAATGATTATTGAAGGACATGAAACTTAAGTAAGCTACTCATGATTAATCACACGAACATCACCCTGAGTGCCTGAAATACTGTGATATAAGTCTTTATAGAACTAAGTTATTTTTGTGTCCCAGTGATGAATCCTTAGTGTTAATTTCATGCAGTGTGGGCTTGAATATTGTTTTGATGACTTTAGATTAGGCTAGACTAGGCTCGGATCCTGCGTTTCCTGCACCTCCACCTCGAAGATTACGAGCCCTGGTTGATAATTAAATGTGGGAATTAATAGTGCATATATTTAGCCACAATAGGAACCTCTTTCCTCACTAGAACAAACAAGCACCATTTCATCTGGCCATTCACATCACCTCTTGAGTGAATGAGCTTTGGATTTATTCACCATTTCCTTCTAGTTTGCTACTTGTAAGAAGAGCTCAATCATTGGGAGTTCAAGATCCCTCCCTTGGAGGAAGAGGGGACCCATAAGTATCCCTTTCTCTTTGGTGTTTTCCCACTAAATACAACTTATCCATTGGTGGCATGCATGTTGTTTATTTTTTGTTCTATTTCCCCTTTTTCACTCTAGTTTAGTTCCTTTTATTTTTATTAGTTTAGTTCTTTGTTTATTTCTTATGCTTGATGTTTCTAACTCTTGCATTCACTGTTGTATTTTCCATCTAACCCAACTGGACTTGTAAACGTCCTTATTTTTCTCACTTAGGTGACAAAAGGGATGCAACAATCTTCATTAATGGCTACATGGCGCCACTACTTCGTCATCATGGTAGCTCTTTATTACATGTCCCATCATGGATACTCTTGAATGATTTTCCTTCTTTCTCATATGCTTTTGTCACGTTCCAATATTCCTTCTTGCACATGCATCATTCCCATTTCCTTCTTTTCTACAAATTTCTCTACCTTAACTGTTTGAGAAATGCTTCTATTCTTCCTTCCAACCTTATGTCTCTTATGTCGAACACTTTTAGTTATTTTTTATTCTTTTCCGGGTTTTTTTTCGTTATTTGTCTACCTACACTATAATACACTATGGTACACATTTTTTGTAGTTTGGACCAGTGCACATAAACACAACTATCCATGTACAGTTTCAGCCTATGTTGGTTAACTACTCTTCTATATTGTCTGAGTTTATTGACTCAGGGTTCATGTCTATTCAAGTTTCCAACAAAGCCTCTAAAACTATTGGCCCTCTTGGTAAACCAAAAGGCAACGCAACACATAGAATGCACTGCGTAGTCTCACCCGAGATAGCTTTAATGAGTGGTTGTAAGACTCGGGTGTTTAATGCCTAGGATTGAGTGTGATATAAGAGAGTTATATATTGAGACATTTATTATAACTTGTAAACACAGTATACAATTATTGACAAATAAGAAGGAAATATAACAATTCATTCATTCAACATAACAATAACTGTTGACGATAATAAATATATGCACACATTCATCACATAACACAGTTTTTATTGTGGTTCACCCCCTCCTGGGCTACGTCCACAAATATTTGGCTCTCATCTCTTTTATTATAGTATTTTCGCATCTACAGAGCCATGCGCTTTACAAATATTCTCAGTCATGTAAGATCTATATGAGGCGGACTAGATCACGCCAGGCTCCCTAACCTGTGATCTAACCCTCAAGATCTACCCTCCCTCATCCTCTTTAGATCAAAATATTATACAAAAAGGGATTATACGGAAAAACATTACATATTGCATCAACTCATGCGTAAAAACTCTGCAATAATAATCCCAATGATACCTAAGTATATTTCTCAACCGAAAACCAACCTCTTATGACACCTAAGTATCTATATTTATACATTTTAGGCTCTTCAACCGTTTACAATACCTTACCAAAACCCTAACCCTACCGTTGTTAGGTATTCATCCCATGCGTGCGTGATGTTCTTCCTTCCAACTATTGATTTCCTTGTGCACGCTTTCTTGCATGCGCGTGTGTTGTGTTTCCTTCCATCTATCGATTTCCTTGTGCATGCTTTCTTTCCCAAAAATGCCTTGCTTTTCCTATTTGGTCTGCCTCCAACAAGCCCCAAAAACTGACATGTGGCTCATCTCGAGCCACCTAACCTTTGTGTGCTTCCTCAATCTCCTTGGTGATCGCTTGGAACTTTTCCTAGAGCTTTGTTACCTGTGTCTGCGCTTGCATAGTCTTCTCCTTGAGTGTGTCCACTATCTGGAATTCAATTTCATCACTGATAAATTCCACACACTCTTCCTGGGTCTGTTCTATCTATGCCTTGGCTTCCTCTTCTTTTGCGAGGACTTTTGCTACCTGCTCCTACAATGGTACCATTTGAGCCTGCCACTCTTGTTTCTGTGTTTGCGCAGTAGTTAGATCTACCTGCATTCTCTTCATGTCATGCACCCCTTTGACACGTAATGTGATTGGCATTGTCTTCTTCCTCTGCTTGAGTTCTTGGATCGTTGCATTGATCCTTTATTCATCCTTGTCCCACTTTTGGACCTATTGATCCCCCTCTAACTTCGTCCACAACTGTGTTTCTTTATCGAACAAGTCAGTTGATGTGCTGACCTGTTTCTCTATCTCTTGTAGTTGTGTTGTTTCTTCCTACTTCCTTTACTCCTTCACTGCTAGTGGAATTGTTAGTATGAGCTGTTTGCGGAGATTCTCGATCTCCTTCTGATATTGATCGATTTCCTGCGCAAATTGATCGATGTTTTTTGCTATTGTGATTTCATCTCTCTTCGCGGCCTATGGAATATTCTCGTAAGTTCCTACCACTTTCTTCTTCAATCCTTTTATGCACTCCCTTTCCTCCTAGGTCTTAGATTTAGCCTACTCATAGACTATTTCTAGTGTGTCCTGCTTCTCTATTGCTCACTTCAATTCGACTAAGTCTTTATGTGTGAGAGACTGTACCTCATGGTTTATGCTAACCTGCAAATTTTGTAGTGCCCTAGTTGGCATCCACGTCAACACTAGTTGGATTTGGCTTAAGTCCTTCAAGGGTGTATTCCCTGCAATCTCATCCATGTGTAACATACTAGGTGTGATGTGGAATGTTGTGTTCAAGTATAGTAATGGATGGATTGGATCTCGTTCTTCTACTTCCACTCTTTCCTCCGTCTATAGTACTAATGGTTTTTCTCCCCTGCTACTTATTGTCTTCCCTTCCTCGATTTTCTTGAGGAGTTGCCACATGTCTTCCAGTTTCTCTTGAATCCTATCCCTGTGGTGCGCAACATGGTCAAAAAATTCAGATAAACAATCCTAGATCATTCGGGCTATCATTTTTCCATCGTCATCTGTGATCGTATACTCTAGCGGTGTTCTTTGTGCCTTCATTTTCTTGCGTTCACCTCCTGTCTACGTGGTTAGCTTCTTATTTTCCCCTGGTTCCTATGGGTTGGGACTTGTTGCGGTCTCTTGCATAGGCTCGGCCTGTTGTTTTTGTTCCTTGGTCAATTGCATATTATCCTTCTTCCTTTTCTGAGTCCATATCTTCGTTGTCCCTTCGTTTGTTTGTATATTTTTTCCCTAGACTGTTCTTCGTCTATTGGGCACTTGGATTTCCTTTGGTTGGGTTTCTCCCTACCCTACCTCTTCTTCTGTTGTTCTTTCCGACAATTCTTGGGTGAGGACTGGAGTCTACCACTCACCGTCCCATTTGTTGATGACCATGTCAATGTCACCCTCTATGATACAGTAGCGCGTCTGTAGCCACTATTTATTAGGATCATTCCTCGTCTGTATCCACATTGTATGTCATTTGGCCAGGAAGTTGGTGATGTCTTTATACCGCATGACGACCTCTGGTGTTATTATCCACCTTTTGGAGATGGATTCCTGTAGGTCACATATGTATCCTTCAAAGATGGACCCGCTCATTATTTTTCTCCTAGCATCTGGCCTAGATTTGAGCAACAAATATCTCAGTCCCTGATTCGGTTTGGGTCTGGTACAAAAAACTACATACGTTAGTTCCCTCCATCCCATGAAGGCTATTAATGTGATCAACCATGAATATTGAAACTATGTTCCTAGATCCTACGCATCCTTGTAGTCATCCAGGAATAATTTCAAGAGATACGGTTCTTAGCTTACTATGGTGCCTTATGCGCCTTGAGATGCAACTACAACAACCCTAGCTGGGACTTCCTCCCTACAGATTTTTCTTAGCAACTTGCAGGCTAAGATTTTTGTGGCCAATTTTGTTGCGGAATTGTTGATCCTTTTGATAATGATCCCTCTTTTCCCCCTGTCGGTGCCATACTTTTTCTTCATCTCTTCTGCTAGCGCCTTCTCCCTAGATTTTTCATCCAAAAGCTATGCGGGATCCATGCCCCGGGATGGCAATCCCGTTATGCTCGCGATAATCTCTACGTCTATAGAGACAAGCTTGTCCAACAAGATTTCCCCGCCATGTGTGACTGCTAACAACTGTTTGAAGAACATGGTTGTGTACTGACCTCTTCCAAAATGTGGTAGGTATACCAGTCCTAAAATTATTATCTTATCCAACCCGGTTTCCCATTAGAGTGGTTGATTAATTAGTTCCCCAAAAGGATTTGTGCTCACTGTCTCCATGTACACTCTCTTTGCATATTCTGGAAACTTGTCTTCGTCTGCTACATCGTGGTCTGAGTATTTGAGCTTCCCTATATGACCTAGCAGGTCTGGTCCTACCTGTACCCCATCTGGTATATGTGGTAGAACGATTTCTGCTGTAGGTTTCTTGCGAGGTGACCTAGGTATTTGTATCTTGTCTTTCTTCGTCGGTGGTGGCTGGCTCAAAGTTCTAGCATCTTCCGATTGTTACTCAGTATACCATTCTAGCTGACCCTTGACATCTTCAACCGTTCCTTCTGGTGGGTGGTCTGATATGGTCATTTGAGACTCGTCCATCTCGATTGCTACTTCCAGATTCGGCTTGGTTCCATTGAATTTTGGAGTTGCTTCGATGTTCTATGGTTGCACCTCCTTCAGGGTTTTTGTGTCCTGGTTCAACTTCTCCTGTAACTCTTCTGGTATATCTATACTCATGCCCTCGGGTGTTGGCTATTGAGTTTCCTCCAATATCAGTGTGGGGTTCACCAGTGTTGTTTCTGGAGATAGGATTTCATCAACATTGATGATCTTCGACCGTTTTTGTTCAACTTATTCCGCTTGTACTTGTGATTTGGTTTAAACTATAGTTTTCCTGACAGTCTAGTTCACTTTTTCTTGCTTAGGTGGAGCCATGACGGTGAATGTTAAACATTTGCAGGATTGAAATGGTATTTTTGATCTCTGTGAACTCATTTTGTGCTCTTTAGTCTCTATCACTCTCCATCTTCTCTCTTTTCGTGAATAGACTATTTTCTCCCACATACGTGTGTTGTATGGGTTTCCCATGAAGCTTGTTGAGGACGCTTCCTTAATTATGGGTTTAATGCACATTAACTATGGGTTCAATGCACTCTTGGTGGTTTATTACTTTCCATTACTCTACCTTTCTGTCTCCAGTTGGCACAATTAATGTGGTGTCGCATCGTTCCTTGTCGTCCTTAACTACCGCCTAGTGTTGTCATGTCGTACTATTTTTTCAAACTTTCCACTTCCCGCTTGTTTCCCTTTTGTATGTGACCATTTTCCTTCTCCTTGCTGCATTTTTGTTCCTAAGTGTGCATTCTTTTTCTTCTTCTGGCGCATTGTTCCCTCTTTGGTTCTTTCCTTTTGGTTCTTTTTCAATATACTATTTTTTTATTTTTTATTTTTTTTACTGTGCGGTGGGTGGTTGATTGTCCTTGTACCACTTCAGTCGGCTCCCATTGATCATCCCTATGAGTTCTGTGTCTGATGAAACTTTCAACTATACAACTCCTCCCTCTGTGATATATTTTACTTAGTACGGTCCTAGCAAATGCATTCTTAGATTTCCTGGTTGATGAAACAATTTGTTTTCATACATCAATACTAAATCTCATTCCTTGAAAGTTTTCTTATTTATGTGTCTATCATGCTAAGATTTGTCCCTTCTTTTCTGAACTTGTTGATGGAATCCTGCTAATATCTTATCTTCCTCCATGTTCATTAACTGATTCATTCTCTCCTGTACTACGCCTCGTTCTGTCATTTGTGTAATTGTGGCTACGCGTAGGCTTGGTACTAGAAATTCTAATGGCACCACTACTTCTTGGACATAAAGAAGTTGAAATGGTGTGTGCCCTGTCAACTATTTTCATGTAGTCTTGTATGCCCATAATACTGCTGGTACTTTGAGGTCACATTCATTCCTGTTGACATTACGTATCTTTGTCAGCGCATTCTCCAAGATTTTGTTAAATGCTTCTACAATGCCATTTGCCTATGGGTGATATGGTGTGCTCTTATGATGATGGACTTCAAACTCTTCATTTATAGTGTTGATGGTGTTGTTTATGAAGTGTGTTCCTTGGTTGCTCATAAAAACTATTGGGAATCCAAATTGAGTGATTTCTTGCTCAAATAAAAAATGTGTTGTTGTTTCTATGCTACAATCCTTCACTGGTGTGGCTTCTGCCCATCTTGTTAGGTATTTTTTCACGGTGATAATGTACCTTGTTCCTTTTCTTTTTCCTGGTGGGTTGATTGGTCCCACAAAGTCTATTTCCCACTTATTGAATGATTTTAATGTTACTTGTGGTCGTAATGACATTTCATCCCTTCTGTTGGGTTTTCCTACCCTTTGATAGACATCACATCTTTGACAATACTCCTTCAAGTCTCTGTGAATTGTTGGCCACCATAGTCCTACGCACAATACCTTCTGCATGGTATATTTACCTGCTATGTCCTTCTTCTATTCCTTCATGAGACTTTTATAACCCTAAATTGCACCACACATGCTTACCTGGCATCAGACCAACTCATATCCCTTCATTGCCAAAACATCTACTGAACAACTCTTTGGAAATCCTCTTGTGTCAAGACCTACACGCCCTAACCCATTACTACACGCATGTGCATGCTGGCTGGCTCACTATAGCCCACATGTACCTAACAAAGCACAAAAAAAGGAAATTTTCTGATGGAACAAAAAGCTATGGGTCAGTTAACTGAAACTCCCATCCATACATGGTTGAGGGTTTGTCCAAAACCCTAGCTCCTTCTAACCTATAAAAGAAGGGGTAGGGGTACCATTTGGAGGAGGAAAAAATATAGCGAAGAAACTCTGCCCATTTACAGAATCCATTTTCCCAACCCTTTAGCCTTTCCTCATGCCAAAGGAGATTTAACGCAAAGCAGTTGGAGGACAAAAGAAGAGGAGCCCAGGATCAAGGAGCGGTGGCCGGTCTCGACTTTGATTATAGGTTGATTCATTTTTCAAATAATAAAAGAATACTTTTCCCGTCCCAATGCATGAGTTATCTATGGTTTGGTTAATTTATGCTTAACTTCTAACCCTCAAGTAGAGAATTAGTATGCATGCACAGTTGTTTGTCTTGATTGCAGGTCATCTTTGGAAGGAGCAGCGCAAGCAAGTGGTCAAAGCGCAACAGAGGATCTACGTCGAACATCAGTAACCAGGTTAGTAGTCATTCTCCATGCATGTACTGTGAAAGAGGGGTTTAATTTTTGGGTTGTAGGTTAAAAAGTAATTTCTTTATGGTCAAAATCTGCATGGAAGTCCGACCCTAGTTTGCTAGTCTGTAGGGTATTTTTCCCAACAACAGAAATGGCGACCGTACTGGGGATAATACTCTTTAGGGTTTCTGGATTTCTTTAAAGTTTTTGGGTAGTTTAAAGATTAGGTTTATGTTTTTATTTGCCTGTCTTTTTCTATAAGGTCTGAGCTTGCAGGGAGCCTAGTTCTTCATACCATTTTTCTCTGAATTTTGCTTGACGGTAGTTGTCGGGACACACAGAGGTACACGCGGCCTGCAGAAGGCCTACAGGCGTGTACCCACGCCCTATCCTTTTACAGCCCACGTGTGAATGCTAGCTATAGGGATAACAATAGTGTGTAGGAGTTCAAAGAACTTTAGAGGCATTCCACCTCTTCCCTGTCAGAATTATACATTCTCAGGGGGTTTTCTGTAATCCTGTCTGAGTCTTACTGGTTCACAGTCCTATCTCAGATTTCTTTTTCTGCCTTGTTATTCCTTGCGTTATTTTTCTTTTCTGTTAGAAAGAGCATCCAAGCCCTCAAGGGACCCTGGTTGTCAATACCAGAGGCCTCTTCCTGGTTTGGACTACCTATTTTTATCTATGTCTTAGAATTTATACATACACACAGCCTATACAAGGTCAGCACGCGTTCGCACGTGTGTTTTTTTAGTGACAGTAGCGTGCTTGACAAGATACTTTTTGTTCAGGGTGGGGCAGTCATCCCCTCCTTTGATGAGAAGTATTCATCTCAGGTGTTTGAGTCTAGGGTTGAATAGTCAGTAGGTTAGGTCATCTTACCCTTAGCCTACTTTTTCTCAGTTGATAGTTGAACAGAAAATATAAAAAAAAATATATTTTTCTTTATGGTTTTTAGGAAAGCGTAAGAGTATTTGTTTTATTTATTGCCATTGTGTGCCTTTACTCTGATTCTTTGTGATATGCACTTTAATCCAGAATTTGTCTTTCTTGGTTTTGTGCTTGTCGGTATTTTCCCTTTGTTGCTTTATCATCACTTAAATAAAAAATAAAAAAGTCTTTTTTCATTTTCTTTTTTGTTTGAAGAGTGTGTTTTTGCATCACTAGCTAGGGAGAAGTATTTTGGTTCATAATTTTTTGCAGTGCATTTAGAGCATAAGTAGCTCGTAGTCGAGCGAAATTCCTTTATGTTTTCTGCATAAAATCTTAGAAACATTGAAAAGAAAAAGAAATCTTTCTTTGTGAAAAGTTGCTGAAATTTTGCATTTAGTAAAAGTCCTTTGTTTCCAGCATTTTTTCATTCATTTTTGCTTTCGTCTTTACACATCATCAGTTTCACCCTCATACCCCTTGACGTGAGAAAATACCATAAAAGCAATGTTAATTTAAAATCTATTAGACTTTTTGTTTGTAGGGTTCACAAACTAGTTCAGGACTAGGGCCTTGGATTAGGTTGGAGAGGAAACTCTCCAAGGCCATTCAAAACCAAACATTAGAGTCTGAGGTAGGGAGTGTCTAAGTCCAATTTTGTGAAAGTTATCCGGGACCCCCCTCTAACACAGGGGATAAACACGAGGTAGCGTGCGGAAAGGTAGCGGAGATAACCCCTCCAAAGCCGGATTAATCGTAGTGGAGAACACATATCGAGGGCTTGTTTTGGGATTCCTTCGTTTGCATTTTCCACGGGGCTTCGTGGGTCTCGAATCTGTTCGAGGTCCTCAGTTGTCTTCCAGACCATTTTCTCTTGATACCCTTGATAGGTTTTGGGCTTGATACCCTGCTCATTGTGGTCTACCCGACTTTCGACTGTACCCGCCTGGTGACTGTTCGCGTGTTGGCAACCTAGTTGGCAATCTTTTTAGGGACATACACAGGTGACTAGGGGGGTATACTGTGGTACCTAGGATAGACATCAGGCCACACTTTGTAGAGTATACCCAGAGGGTGATTCCGTTTTTGAGTTTCACTTGCACCGGTAAGTTTCTCTAGTGTTGGTTGTTGTAACTGTTCTTCCAAATAGTTTAGTGATTGCTTGTCTTATCTCTTAGGGGAATATTTTTAGTGTGTGTTACTTTTGAACGTGTAGAATACCTTAGTGTGTCTTGGATATTCTCACATAGTGGAGGATCCCGAGCTCCGCAGGTCACGAAGGCTTCTGGGCCTGTCGCCGGTTACACTGGAGCCACCCCCGCCACCATTAAGGTGGAAGCTAGACCAACAAGGGTCTTTTGAAGCGATCGGGTTACAAACCTTTGTGCCCTAACAACTCCCAGAGGAATCAACTGCCAATATTGGCTCAGTTGAAACCCCAACCACTAATTTCTTGGCACCGTTTATTGTACCGATCCAATTTCACGAACGCCAGTCAGTGCCTCACACAGCTATGGAAACAAACGTTGTTACTTCTTCTGGGAATTCTTCAATTCCCACCACAGTTGCTACCATAGGAGAATCATCTCCTAACTTACCATCATCGGTCTGAGACACCATGGTCTCGACCGTAACTACGTCGCATAGTGGACCGGACCCGTCTATGGCGGCGGCCACAACCCCCTTCACACCTAGTGTGACAGGCCCTCCGTTCTCATACAATATGCCTAGTTCGGGTACAAGTCCTGCACTCACTTACTCCACTTTACAAACTTTGGGTCTGGGGGTAGGGAGTTCTAACGCTCCCCTGCAAGGTCAACTTGGGAGCACTCATGTCCCTTTTAATGCTTTTCCTTACGCAAAAGGTCATATCCCTCCTTCGTCCCCTTCGCTTGGTGGTCCGCATCAGCAGTCCGTCGGGCAACCTGCACACACTAGTTTATTTGGAGCAGGGAGTCAAGGAACACCTACGCACAGTATGCTGGTAGGTTCGACACTGTTTGTTTGGAACAGGACATTTGGTAACAACACTTTCTCATCCAACGCTTTCCCATCTGGGGGCACTCCCATTTTTGGACAGTCTACTCCTGCATAGGGTACTATTCCTGCGCAGGGGGAAAATATAGCAAGACCTTGGAACTCAGGACAAGGATCCGTTCCCTCCTCTGGAATGTCATTCTGGGGTAATTCCTTCCACAGTCAATGGAACCCTGGACAGACCACTATGCCTCTCCCATCAGGACTGGCATGGGGTAATCCTTCCCAAAGTCCTTCAAACATGATGCATTCCCAACACCCTATGTCCTTTATGGGAAATCAGACCATGATGTCTCCATAGATACAAAATCATTATGTTGGTTAGGGCCATGGTTTCTACCAGAATCCGGGCCAGCAACCAAACTTTTCCTGGCAACCTGGTTCCAACCAAACTCCAGGACCCTTTTTCTCAGGTTATCAGCAGCAACCCAAACTACCATTCCTGGTGACGTTACACTTGCCAGATTTGAAAAGGTTGTTAAATGATCCTATTTGTCATGATCCACGTTGGCCTCCTATGCCAATGAAGTTGCCTTCGGACATTCCAAAGTTCGAGGCCAAGCCTAATGAAGATCTGGGTGATCATGCGACTACCTTCCATATTTGGTGTTCATCTAACTCTTTGAAATATGACTCCGTACAGTTGTAATTGTTTCAACGCACTCTTATCGGGAGTGCTGCGAAATGGTACATTGAGCTTGATCGCTCCAGATACTCTTCTTTTGGCGAACTGGCGATGGCCTTCCTTAACCATTTCCAGTTACCTGTGAGATACAACACTGGCACAGAGATGCACACCAATTTCGAATAGACAACAGTGGACCATATCTCTGATCATATCCGAGAGTGGAGACGTTGGAAGACTCTAATCAAAGTACCAGTCCCACCTGCATTCCTACTTGAGTGGTTCCTTAAGTCTCTGGTCCCACAATTATCCAAAGACGTCGTGACTTCCAGATTTTTCTCCGAAGAAGATGCCATCATCAGGGCTCAACAGTTTGAGCTCATCTATTCTCAGTCTGGTTTATTATACAACATCCTGCCGGATGCACCACGATCGATAATGGATAAAACTAGACAGAGAGTTGGACCACATGCCGATGGTATTGTTGGTTCAGCACAAACCAAGCCCGCTGAGAAATTGACAAAACAGTTGTAACAATTATCCATACAACTAAAAGGCGGCCAGCCAAACTACTGCTTTGGCTGCTCCCCCTACCCAAACGTCGGATGTACACTCTGTGCAGTCGACTAACCCAAAGGCCACCCAGCAGCCTAAAGGGAAGAAAAAACAATGAAAGAAGGGTAAGGGGGATAAAAAACCCACTGATAATGCTGGTGGGGACACTACGGAAAAATGAAAGGTGAGGTATCCATGCAACTTGTGTGCGGAAGACCACCCGACCCATCTTTGTCCTCGACTTGCAGAGGCCCAAAAGTTTGTCACACAACAACAACAGGTAGTGTTGACTATTCCTTTTCAACATGGGAAAAATCTAACTCAAGCCTCTGCAAGCACGGAAGGGGGCAGTCAAGGACCCCCTCCATCTTCGAACAACCCCATGAATGTATATATGGTGAAAGGTGATGCTTTTCTATCAACTAGAGCACATGCATATAGTCAACCAAGCACTTCCGAGAAGGGCAAAGAAGCCGAACTCCCATCTCTTCCTCTACATATTGAGAAGACGTTGGGAGAAACAATGACATGCATTCCAAAGGGTGCATTTAAAAAATCTTCTCACAACCCAAACGCAAGGGCCGCCCAGAATTACTCTGTGGTGGAATATTTATCACAAACCCCTTGTGCGATGTCTGCTTTGGAGGTCCTCCAAACCTGCCCTGCTTAGAGGAAAGCCTCGTTAACCGCTTTGGTCTCTACTGAGACTTGTAATCTGGGTACCATCATGTTAGATACAACTGACTTAAAACCTCATCTACCTTACCACGTCGCATTTCAGATAGTATTGGCTCATCCCACGAAAACTTTTACTCGGAATATCTTCCACACGGTGGTCGACGAGGGTGCCTCGACATGCGTTATGTCGTTAGCATGCTGGAAGGCCATCATCCAGCCCATTTTGTCTCCATCTCCTACTCTCCTCACTGCTTTTGACAGTCGTTCATTCCAACCACATGGCATCATTCCTTCTTTCCCTATGCAGTTAGGAGGGAAAACCATGTGTGTCGAAGTAGAGGTAGTCGATGCTCCCCTCGACTATAATATCTTGTTAGGATGGAGTTGGACTTATGATATGCAAGTTGTGGTTGCTACAGTTTTCTGAGTCTTGTTGTTTCCACACGAGGGTTGGATAGTGACCATTGATCAACTATCTTTCTCCAGACCTGACCCAGCTTTGGGGTCATCCATGGTCACGATGATTGATAATCCTCAACCAGGTGTCGTTAACATAGGAGTGGGTTTGTGCCCATCCTTGATGGGTACCTTCAATTTCCCACCTCCTCACAATGATATCAAATTTATATCTAATCACCATAAGGCTGAGATTTTTCAAGTTTCGTCGTTCTGCACGACTTACTTCAAGGATCCTTGGATTCTTCCTTCCCCATCAGCCACGATGGATGAAACAAAGCACTCAGGCATGTCCATGCCCTTATCGACCGCTGAGGTAGCGTACTCTTTAGTCCATCAATCTTCAGCTAACCCTGATCCGACTCTTTCACAAGAGTTAGATCCACTTCTAGAGCCTATTTGGGCTTAGGGTTCTCTCGCTAACACCGATTCGTTAGACTTAGTCTTGCCTTCTGACGAAGCAGTAATCGAAGCAATGACTAGTCTAGACAAACATTGGGAAGATCTTCATCACAGATCATATTTCCTCCCAAAGTTAAGCCGAATCAAAGCAGGAGAATTCACCGTGACTATGACTGGAGATAGGTCTTGTCATACTAATCCCTTAGCTATACACAAGATCTATGCTAAGGGTAATATGGCAACCATTTCTGAAACGATACCTATCAATATCTCCAGAACCCCTGGCGTCCTAGACAATGTTTTCGTTGGAGCATACAGCTCCCACGAGGATATGCCAGGCATCGACCCACAAAGAGTCTATCATGAGATAACTTTGTTGTTTTTCAAGCTCACTTTGAGATCCGAAAGAAACATCCGACGAGACTGCATTTATGCTTTTCGATCTTGTCCAGATTAACTGAGAAAAGTAACCATTGTGGAGTCTTCTTTAATCCCTTTTTAGACTCCTTAAAAATGAAAAGATTGTCGAGTGACCTTGTTTCTTCACACTCGTTAAATTGGTCCAGAAGAACGTTCCTTAAACGTGTCTCATTTTAAGCCCTTTTTAGACCCTCTAAACATGAAAATATTGTCGAGCGATCTTGTGACCTTTCACACTCGTTAAACTAAAATTTGAAGTCATGTCTGTCCAGTGGTAGTTTACCCCTTTTTTGGTCCGGACGGTCAACTGTATGAACAAAGGTATACTCTATCGAATTCCCATTCTCTATAAGAGTACTCTTGGGTATAATTTTATTCCTTTCTCGGGTCTGAGGGACTAAATTTATGAAAAAGAAACCCCCACGGAGTCCATAGTTAATCTCTTTTTACACTCCCTAAAATTGAAAAGATCGCCGAGTGACCTTATTCTTTCACACTCGTTAAATTTGTCTAGAAGAATATTCCTGATGGAGTCCATAGTTAAGATTTTTTCAGACTCCTTAAAAGTGAAAAAATAGCCGAGTGATATTGTCCTTGTCACATTCGTTAAAATGGTTTTGAATTGATGTCTAATTGGTGTTAGTTTATCCCTTTTTCGAACCGACTAGACTATTGTTGAAAAAGGTACCCCAGCGGAGTCTCCTTTTATGCTTTTTCAGACTCTCTAAATATGAAAAACCATTGAGCTTACCTTCTCTAGGATCGTTAAACTTACATCGAAGGACGTTACCATTGTGTGTTCTATCAACCGCATTTGCATACCTTATCCACCAGCCTTGTGACATTTTGCTTCTGCGTCTTGACAACTTTGGCCACCGGAGGATTTTTCCCGAGTATCATTTTACCAGAACATTAGTATTGTCCTTGTGCCTTGAGCTTGTATGTTTGCAGTACTCGTTCCTCCATTGTAACGTAATATTCCTTTATTCTTTTTCAAAAATTGTCAAAAAGAACAAAAAAAATCAAATATACCCCAAAAAGAGGATGGGAAAAGTATTTTCTTTATTGGTAGCATAATGAGTCGCCCTTGGATAAAGCACATCTTTCCGTTTGATCATCAGACTATGGGATGTAGTACGACCTTAGGAAGCTTTTCTCGCTATATAGAGTTGTGTCCTCCACCGTTTGGTTACTCTTCCAAACATATGGAGAGTTTGCGTTGCCTCCTGCTTCGTAGACTTATGATTAACATATATGTTGCCTGAGTCTTATCACTTGTCGTGCTATTGTCCAAGGGAAGTTTGTCACTAAGCCTGAGTTGGCCCCTCTGCAATATGTCTCTTGTCTGCATACCCGACCATCCTGAACGTCCAATCAAGTCCTTGTTCAAAATCACTGAAGCCTTCAGTCCGATCATCAAGATTATCCAATCCATAACCGATGAGTCGTCGAAGACCTCTAGGTAGTGCAGTCGTACACTCATATTACACTCCTACCCAAGTTTTAGAAGATTTTGAAGTTGTTTCTTGAGCTCTGAAGTACAGCCATCAGGCCGAATCAGCTTCTGGAAGATGGGTACTCTATATGTATATATTTCTGATTTCGAGATGTAGCTCCGCTGTGTTGGAAATACTAGAACAACTGAGAGGGGGGGGGTGAATCAGTTGTTTATAAGCTTAAACAATTTTATACTTTTTAAATACTTATTAAGATTTCTTCATGTGTCATCAACCAATCATACAGCATATGGACAGTAAGAGTA
>ML800414.1:44304-84124 GCA_009831015.1 Picea engelmannii
ACTCCGATTTTCCGATGAACTGACCTCCGACTCTCCTCCAGATGTCTGTCGCGTGTCCCTACGGTGATCACTGCTCAGTAGGACTTAACCCCTGCGCTTAACTTCTGCGCAGCTTCTGCAGATCTGACGACTATGGGTCTTTCAGGAAATTTGGATGGGATCCGACAGTCACCATCTTGCATCCTCTTCAAATCTCTCATTCTTCCATCCTCACTGTTTTCATCAATGACAAGCATCCGCATCTACTGCATTTTGTCCACTGAATTTGCCAACAATTGTTTAATGGTAGTACGGCTGCCGTTAGACCAAAACCCGCGGGTGATTGAAAAACTCATCACCGCCAGAGTTAATGGATCCACGGGAGGCTGTTAGACCATGTCGCGAGTCCCGAAGGAGGTGATGAACACCAATTCAACAATCTCCCCCTCAGCACCAACTGAGGGCTCTCAGCACCAACTGAGATACTCAACACCGATCGAGCGGACTCGAACCCGTAACCTTTCTCTCTGATACCAGTTTAATGGTAGTACGGCTGTCGTTAGACCAAAACCCACGGGTGATTGATAAACTCATCACCGCCAGAGTTAATGGATCCACGGGAGGCTGTTAGACCATGTCGCGAGTCCCGAAGGAGGTGATGAACACCAATTCAACACGCTGTGTATTATTCGCGGCTACTCTTTATAGTTATTTGACATGGATCTACAGTGTATTTGATTGGTATCCATGGTTCTATTTTATCCCGAGCATGGGTATGCCCGCCTCGGTGAGACATTTGTTATTTTGCAGACGACACCTCCTGGTTCCTGATCCTTGGGCTCACTCATTCAGCACATCAGTAAAGATTGGTAAAAGATTGGTAATGTATTTCGACCATCAGATTCTCTTCCGACCTCACACATGGGGGGGCATCTGTTATAAACCTAAATTGCACCACACATGCTTACCTCACATCAAGCCAACTCATATCCCTTCATTGTCAAAACATCTGCTGAACAACTCTTTGGAAATCCTCTTGTGTCAAGGCCCACGTGCCCTAACCCATTACTACACGCGTGTGCATGCTGGCTGGCTCACTACATCCCACGTGTACCTAACAAAGCACGAAAAAAGGAAAGTTGTCGACGGAACAAAAAGATATGGGTCAGTTAACTGAAACTCCCAGCCATACATGGCCGAGGGTTCATCCAAAACCCTAGCTCCTTCTAGCCTATAAAATAAGGGGTAGGGGTACCATTTGGAGGAGGAAAAAATATAGCGAAGAAAATTTGCCCATTTATAGAATCCATTGTCCCAACCCTTTAGCCTTTCCTCATGCTAAAGGAGATTTAATGAAAAGCAGTTGGAGGACAGAAGAAGAGGAGCCCAAGATCAGGATCAAGGAGTGGTGGCTGGTCTTGACTTTGATTGTAAGTTGATTCATTTTTCAAATAATAAAAGAATACTTTTCCTGTCCCAATGCATGAGTTATCTATGGTTTGGTTAATTTATGCTTAACTTCTAACCCTCAAGTAGAGAAGTAGTATGCATGCACAGTTGTTTGTCTTGATTGCAGGTCATCTTTGGAAGGAGCAACGCAAGCAAGTGGTCAAATCACAACGAAGGATCTACGTTGAACGCCGGTAACCAGGTTTGTAGTCATTCTCCATGCATGTACTGTGAAAGAGGGGTTTAAGTTTTGGGTTGTAGGTTAAAAAGTAATTTCTTTATGGTCAAAATCTGCATGCAAGTCTGACCCTAGTTTGCTAGTCCGTAGGGTATTTTTCACAACAACAGAGACTATACTAAGATTCTTAGTATTTCTTGCTCTAACACGTATCTGTGCAAGATTCTCTCTACACCCATTTTGTATAGGTGTCCTGCAATCAGTTGATAGTCGGCAACGTGGACTACCAGGTTTTTCTTTTGTGTGGTGTTATACTCTTGCAGCCCAGTACCTATGCTCAAGTACAGAATAATATCTGTGAATTATTCATCAATGATCTAGGCTGAGAATAGTTTTGCAACTGGAAATTTGTCTTCTAAATTTGTAGGCTCTTCTCCATTTGTGACCCTTGATAGGTGGTTAGGTCCTGCGTTCAATTTTATTGGTTTGACAGTTACTTCAAAGTCAAATTCTTGAAATAGGAGTAACCATTGATAGATCCCCCCCCCCCCCAACACCGACTTATTGACTAGATNAATAAGTAATGTCTAAAATTTTGCAGTGCATAGACCATAGCTAGGTCTTCTCTTTCTGTCATGTTATAGTTACGTTCTGAGTCTGATATCTTCCTTCTCGCAAATGATATTGGGTGATCCAAGTCCCCCACTCCTGGTTGCGCCAAGATATCTCCAAGTGTTATGGCTGATGCATCTACATGCACGTGGAATGTCTTCTCCCAATCTACTAATATCAGCGTGGTGACCATATTTTTCTTCAAGGTATCCAGACCATGTTGGCACTCGTCATTCCACTGAAACTTTGTGTCCTTTATTAACATCTTTTCCATTGGTGTAGTTATCTGTGCATAAACTTTGATAAACTTCCTATAGTATCCTATGTTTCCCAATGTCCCTCTTAGTTGACGAACTATTTTTGGTGGTGCTAAGTTGACAATTACTACAATCTTTGCGAGATCTACGAGTAAACCTTGTTTGCATACTATATGTCCCAATAGTATCCAGAACGGTGTTCCAAATATGCATTTATTTATGTTCAGTGATATCTGACATTGTTTTCATCTTTCTAACATTAGTCATAAGTCTTCTACATGGTTTTTCAACAAATTGTAGATTGTCCAATCATCGAGGTATACTTCAAGAAACTGGTGGATGAATTCCTTAAATGTGGCAATGACTACTCTGGAAAATATTGTTGGTGCATTCTTCAGGAAAAACGACATGAATATGTACTAATAAGATCCCCATCTATCGTGAACGTGGTATTGTATCTGTCTTCTCATTCTATCTTGATCTGATTGTAGCCTAAGAATCCATCAGTGAATGAGTAGGCTTTGTGTCCTCCTACATTTTATAACACTTTGTTCGTGAAAGGTGTAGGGAATGGGTCATGTAGGCATGCATCATTCAACTTCCTCAAGTCGACACATATCCTTATCCATCCTTGTTTCTTGTCTTGTACTACCATCGGGTTTATCCATTATGATTCTTCAACTGGTTCTATGATGCCGACTTCAAGCATCATGTCGATCTCAGATTTGAATTTTTTCTTATATATTGGGTTTAGTCTGTAAAGTCGTCATCTAATCAATCTTGCTTCAGGTCTTAGTGGTATCTTCATTTCTCCTAAATCTTTGTCTATACCCTTCATTTCTATAAATTTTGTGGGAAACAAGTCATTGTATTCATGCAATAACTATGTTATGCCTTCCACTATTTGTTCATCCCAGTAATCTCCAATGCTGGCCATTTTGGGATTCTCGATTGTCCCATTGTTGACTTTATTTACCTTGATTAGCATGGAAATGACTTATGATTCTATGGGTGGACCTTCCATATCTCTTTCTCCTTCTTCCTCTTCAGTCTAAATATTGCGCAGATCATCTTCATTTGGAGCTTCCTCTTCTACATGGTAACATGACAATAGTTCCTTGATTGTCTATTTGTTCCATTTTTTCTCTTCTGTGATATGTTCTATTTCTGGTGCTTGGATGAATATCACTTCTCTTATATTTTTAAGAGTGACATCTATGTTGGGGTTCTCATGCTCAAATGAGAAATTGATTGTAAAATTTTGTTGCAATGTCATCCAGGTCGTAGTTCCTTTGCGTAATTCCTAGTCTGTGTACAAGTTTATCGGTATGCCTTCTAGAGTGTATATAAAATGGTGAGGCCATTCTTCTTGAGGTGTCATTTTACACAGTGTTCCACACTTCTCCAAGTGTTCTGTTGGTGCCCCTTGTCCATTATAATTATGTTTCTTGTTTTTTTTTTGTTCTGCATCGAACCTTATTCACTCTAACCGCTTACCTTGGTACCAATCTGTGATTGTATCTATGTGTGTGTCCCACCATCCCATAGGTGTGGCATTGAATGCTAGATCAAGTTCTAACAGTATCTCATTCTCTAAAACTTCGTCTTCATACTGTGCTAAGAATTTTTCCAAATCGTTGATTATGTGGAAACTGGGTGGTTCTTTGATTTATGTTCCTACCCATCTTACTGTGCGGTCTGTTCTTGCACATCTTCTCATGGATACTTTGTGTAGCCTTTTTTTCCAGTTCTCTAAACTAGTATTTGAGTCTGTTGCACATGAGGTAATGCTTCACCAACTGACTATCCCATCTATATTTGGGTTCACGTAATCGTGATCGCGCATAATTGTTCTGTACAAATGGTTGATTTCCTTCAAGTCTAGGCAAGTAGGTTATACAAACCTCACCCCCTCTGACGGATATAATGGCACGATGACCCTGTATTATCCTAACTCAAATGTCATATTCCTGGTCTTCAGGTTGATTATGGCCTAGTTTTCAAACGCCCAATCTAGACCAAGCAACGTTGGGTAAGGTGTTGTGTCGTCCACTATTTCAATGACTTAAAAGTCTTCTTTAGTGAGCACTCCATCTAGGTCTACTGTCACTCCTTTCAGTCTACCTATTGGTAGGACTCTGTGTTGGTTTTCCATTTTCAATTGAATAGGTGAATAGCCTAATGTGGGCTCTCCCATGCATTGCCATGTATTCTTTGGTAGTACATCAAATTCATATACTAGATCCAGTTTGATGTCTCCCATATTGAAATCTGCAATGTTGGCATTCAGTCTAAACTCCCTAATTGTTCTTCTTCTTGTGTGTAGGTGATTGACTATTTTTTGTTCTAGTTTTCCTTCCGCCTCGATGCTACATTTTTCTAGTATGTTTTGAAATATTTTCATAGATGATGGATCACTTAATACCTTTATACATGATTGCATTGATTGTACTTACTTGTCCCATGGAATTTATTTCATTGGTATGATCCAATAATGGAGGCATTTCGTATTATAGTGCTTCCTTACTTTGTTGCACAGCTGAATTTGTCACAATATCTTCCTTCTGGAATTCTTATCAGGCTTTCTTAAATATCTCCTTTTCCTTTTGCACGTCGAACTGCTTCCTTGGTTTGGCGTTCTTTTTCACCCATTGACTTTGTGCTAGATCTTGTCAAAAAACGTTGTCCCCTGTTTTAGCTCCTCCGCAAGTAACTATATTAATGTTTTGTCCTTCATCCTTTGCTTCAACGAAAATACACTGAACATTCTGGTTGTTCTGGTTCCTCTTTTCCTAGATCTTTACTACAGTGTTGGACATTCTTTTGTATCGTGGTCTGATGCACGACAATGCATACAAGTTGCTGGTGGCAGTGGACATTCTCTTGCGTAATTTCCCAGTTTTTGACAATTGTGACACACCACTGGTCCTCTACCTCGTTCAAAACCTCTTCTTGCTTTTCCTCCACCTCGATATCCTGCTCTATCTCCTCTTGAAACATTATACTGAGGCACCTGATTATACTACACAGTATTGTAATAAGGTTGTGTTTCTTTGTACTTTGGTTGCGAGTTATTATATAGTTGTTGCATGGTATTATACTACTGTTGCGCAGTGTTGTATGGAGCTGGAACTGGATTAAATTATGGTGTGGATTTCCCCATCATCATTTATCCCTACACTCTATATGCTTCTGATGTCCTTTCTCACATCAACTCCATAGTTCTATAATCTTTGTCATCGTGGCCCACTGACTTGCAAAAGGTGCAATATGAACTCTTTGGGACTGTCTGGTATTTCTATATCATCGGGCAGTAATAGGGGTCGTGACCCTATTTCTTACAGATTTCACACCATGGTCCTCCTATGGGTAATGGGTTTGGCATTCCTGTTGCCATATATGGAATGAATGTTGGACATTCATTCTTGTGGTGTCCTTCCATACTGCATGTGGTACACCAAACAACTTCTTGTTTGTCCTTACTCTTATTCTAGTTCAACTGAAACGTTAAATTCTTCAAGTCCTCCTTCAGCTCTTCAATAGCTGGGTCTGTTTGCTGGTACTGGTTTTCTTCCAGTTGCAAGGCTTCCTGCAGAGCCTCTGCGTGCATCTAGAAATTTTGTTGTCGCAATGGATATTTTAAGTGTGGGAGCAATGAGTTGAAAAACAAGTGTCGATGTTGCATATCGGTCATGAGATATTTTAACTTTCCCTTCAGTCGATTGAATCTCTGGTCAATATCCCATACAAATTCTCCTAGTTTCTGTCGTATTTATATCATCTCATTCATGTATTGATCCTCTGAGCTCGGCTTCTGGAACTCATTTATCAATAACTTATTAATGTATGTCAGTGTCCTTGTCGTCCCATGTGCATTGTTTGCGTCTAAACTCATGTACTAGTCTAGTGCGTGGTCTCTTAGTGTAATCATTAACTGCGCGAGTTTGGTATCTTCATCAATGATCTATTTCCCTTCCCAGATATTTTCACAAATGAAAAAATGTTTCTTAGGGTATTCTGTTTCTTCTCCTCAAAATTTTGGTAACCTGATGGTGGGATAGTGTCCTTCCATTCTGAATGTTGAAATACTACCTCTGCGCGGTGTAGATACTTGACTAGTTCTACCTAAACTGGATCCTCCAATTGTTATTCTTTGTGTAGATGTACTTCATGTTGTCTAATTGCTTCTAAAATTCGGTTGTCAAAATGGTGGTGTTCTCTTCAGTGTATTAGTCGCACATGGGTTTATGGGTTCCACACTGACATTGATATGGATAGGATTGTTTCCTTCTCTTCCCTTTCTTGGACCTCTCATCTTCCTCTCATATGGTACGTGCAGGATTGCCTCAATATGCTCCACAGCCCATAGATCCTCTACCTCTTCCTCATCACTCACCAATCCTTCCCTCATGGATACGACTCTCTTATTGCTATTCACCTTGTATTGGTAGGGTATTCCTCTATGCATATTCCCAGTTGTCACCATGATCTACTTGATCTGGTCGTCGTCCATCATGATTGGGTCCAAGGGTTCCTCATTATTTCCCTTATCCTTGCCTCTTTCCATTTCTCCTCCTTCTATCAGTGCTTCCCCCCTTCCTCCATGGATGCAGGGAAGCTTAGATGTGTGAATCCATTGTTACTACTCCTTTGTGATACAACAATATCTTAATATAAGTATACAATGATCAAATGTACCTTCCTCAGGGTCCACATAGAAACTCTTTCTCCGCTACCTTGTACAAATTCATTGTGTTGACTACAAACTCTATTTTAAAACCTACCACAATACTGTCAACCCAAAAATCTACTTCATGGGTGAACTTTTTGTTCACCTGTTGTAACTGTTCAATATGTATTGGGGCCCACTCTATCTATTGAATATGGTTTTTTGCATGATTATCCTTCAACCTTAGTATCCACTCTAGCAATAGATGTGGAAAATGGCAGAAAAAGACTTCATGTAAATCAGGAAACATGTATTTCTCAAGATATTTGTGAGGTGTTAGTCTAGGGTTTTTATTGTCTTTCTATCCAAACTCTAGCTCCTTAGTTCTTAGCCAAGTTTCAATCTCTGATTTTGTGGGATTCCATGGTCTCAACATTCCCTTCTAATGGCTCATTGCTTTCTTCCCTGACCTTTTCTTGATCTGCCTCTAAAATATCTTTGGCTTATCTCATATACTCAACCCTCTCTTGTTCCTACCAATGACAACAGAACCATTTGTTGGTTAAATACTCTTCTATACTGTCTGAGTTTATTGACTCAGGGTTCATGTCTGTTCGGGTTTCCAACAAAGCCTCTAAAACTATCATCCCTCCTGGTAAACCAGAAGGCAACACAACACACAGAATATACTGTGTAGACTCACCCAATATATCTTTAATGGGTGGCTGTAAGACTCAGGTATTTACAACCTAGGATTGAGTGTGAGATAAGAGAGTTATTTATTGAGCCATTTATTATAACTTGTAAACAAAATATATTGTTATTGACAAACAAGAAGGAAATATAACAACTCATTCATTCAACATAATAATAATTGATGATGATAATAAATATATGCACACATTCATCACATAACACAGTTGCTACCGTGTTTCACCCCCTCCTAGACTACGTCCACAAATATTTGGCTCTCATCTCTTTTATTATAGTATTTCTTCATCAACAACGTCGTGCTCTTTACAACTCTTCTCAGTCAGGTAATATCTATATGAGGCAGACTAGATCACACCAGGCTCCCTAGCCTATGATCTAACCCTCAAGATCTACACTCCCTCGTCCTCTCTAGATAAAAATCTTATATAAAAAGGGATTATAGGGAAAAATATTACATATCACATCAAATCATGCATAAAAAACCCACAATAACAATCCCAATGATACCTAAGTATATTTCTCAACTGACAACCAACCTCTTATGATACCTAAGTATCTATATTTATACATTTTGGGCTCTTCAGCTGTTTACAATACCTTACCAAAACCCTAACCCTGTCATCGTTAGGTATTCCTCCCATGTGTGTGTGTTGTTCTTCCTTCTAGTTGTTCCTTTCCTTGTGCCGACTTCCTTGCATGC
The DNA here is from genome assembly GCA_009831015.1 of Picea engelmannii. NCBI lineage: Eukaryota > Viridiplantae > Streptophyta > Pinopsida > Pinales > Pinaceae > Picea > Picea engelmannii. The sequence goes on from ML800414.1 coordinate 52,863, forward strand.
ACGCATGTTGTGTTTCCTTCCAGCTGTCGCTTTCCTTGTGCATGCTTCATTTCCAAAAAATTCCTTGATTTTACGCTTTTGCCTACCTCCAATAGCCTAATTCTGTTAACCATACCTTCCATAACTTCTCCATCCAACTTCTCCAGTTTAACAACACCTGCTTCTGTAACAAACCTTGTCATGTATGGTCCTAACCAATGCATATGGAACTTCCCTGGATGTTGTAGAAGCTTGCTATTATAAAGTAACACTAAGTCTCCTATATGAAACTTCTTCTGCTTGATATTTCTTTCATTCCAAGATTTCTCACATGATTTCTGTACCAGATGATGGAAACCTAGGATGAAAAAATCCTCTTCTAATTCCATTAGTTTTGATAATCGCTTTTCCACTATGCTATAAAGTTTAATCTTGGTAATCGCATTAATGTGCAGACTTGTTACTATGAATTCCATCGGCATAACAACCTCTTGTCCATACGTCAACCTTAATGTAGTCTATCCTATCAACTTATTTCTTATAGTCCTATATGCCCATAATACTGCTAGAATATTTAAGTCCCATTCATCCTGACTTACGTTGTAAACCTTTGTCAACACATGTTCCCGAATCTTATTCAAATCTTATACTATACTATTTTATTGAATATGGCATGGTGTACTCTTATGATAATGGATATGAAACTCCTCTTTTAATGTTTCAATTGTCCTATTCATAAAGTGAGTTCCCTGATCACTCATAAGTATCCTTAGGCATCCGAACCTGGTTACTACATTTTCGAACAAAAATTGCAAAATTGTCTTCGCGCTACAATATCTAACTTAATGTTCTTCTTGTTGAGAACTCAACACATCCTAAAAAAGCCTCTGTCAAGTTTTTGATTTTTTGGGTACCACTTGAGTCAGTTTCCCATTACTGAGTGCCTTGGTTCTTATTCGTTTTTTGCTTGATTGAGTCCTTACACATTTCTATTTCTTTTGTTTCTTGAAGGATAATTACATGACATATTTGGTTCGGAATGCTTGTCATCAATTTTTCCATTGATTGAGCTCATCGCAGTTTGGCCAAAAAAAAAAATTATGCACAGGAAATGCCCATGGAAAAATGCAGCAATCCATAGCGGACAATTTCAGACTCATATTGTAGGAATAGACAGGTTGACGTTTGACGGTGGAGATCCATCAGGCCAATCATATCGACGGTTTTCGTGCATTCAGAGTGTCAAAAATGCGTGGGGTTCAACATCAAGAGCACACCCAAAGTCCCAAAGATCTGAACAAATGAAGTCCCGAAGAGTCGAACAACTGAATTCCTGAAGTCCCAAGAGACCGCCACATCACTTCAGGCCCGTACTACTTCGGGGGAACTTCATGCCTCACATCCCAAAAATCTCGAAGCCCTAAGTGTCGGAGCACGTGGCCTTCATTAGTCATAGCACATGGCACTCATCATTCATGACATGTGACACTCATTCCAGGTCATTTGGTTGTGTCATTATCCCATTTCCATGTGACACGTGTCACCCTTCTTTCCATGACACATAAGCAGTTGTGACATCATATGACATCAGGCCACCATGTCACTCCGGGCCCATACCACTCTGGGAGATTTCCAAGCATGACATTCATAAACTCCCAAACTCCTGAAGTGGATCTGGATCATTCATCAACAAGGAAACGTGGAGGAAGATCATTCACTTCGACAATTTTCCTCTGGGATAATTCAAATCAGAACATTCGAAACTCCCGAAGCCTAAACATATGAAGTGAATCTGGACCATCCATCGATGAGGACACACAATGGAAGATCCCCCACTTCAGATATATGCCACATCGGAGGATGGCCCAAGAAAAGAGATGAAAACTCCCAAAGCGCGAACTCCCAAAGCTCAAACTCCCGAAGTGAATCTGGACCGTCCAGAGCCAAAGGCCACGTGGAGGCATATCTCTCACTTTGGAAATATGACTCTGGAGGATGGTAAGAACTATGAATTGAAATTCCTAAAGCCCTAACTCCCAAATTGATCATTGATCATTGATCTCAAATTAAAGAACACCATTGATTAGTGTAGTAGATAAGGAAGGAATATTACCCGGATCATAGATTGTAATCATATCGATGACCACAATCCATTACGGGGACGTAAAATGCCCAGACATTAATTTTATAGAGTGGTCCCTCAACTGGAACCATGGTATTGTTGAAAGGGTATGTGGAATCTTATGGGGGTCTATGGGTACAAAAGCAGTGTGGAACCAAACCACCCTCGACAACTTCCGCAATCACGTGCTTATATCACATCATGTCACCACGTCACCTCCATGTTACCGCATCACCTCCAATCACACTCCTGCTACCCCTCAACTTTAGCCACCTGTCCTCCGCCTAAATCCCACATTGATCACCTAGAGGACATCCCTTTCCTCCATATCAATGGTTCTTATCACATACCGAACCCCCCCCCTCCCGACCTTTCTACCTTTAATGGTAGGGGAAGGGTCTGGGAAAGTGGTTTCCCCACTGCGGGACCTACCTAACATGGAAGCTCTTCAGGATTTCAGACCCCCCCCTCTCTAATTCACTTACCGCCTACCCCCCCTCCAGGATCCTGCCATATTGTCTCTCAATACTTCCCCTCTCACCACATGCCATTTTTCCTCCACTCACGTCTGTCACCTCAACTCCCCTCCACTTCATCCACCTCCATACATCCTGTCTTCCTATTGGACACCCGCCTCCACATATTCCTGTTCACAAATAGTTCAACACGACGAAAGAGAGGAGAAGGGTCAGTTACAGTCAAGACGGATTGTGCTTAGGTTATGAAAGCTCAGACACAGACAAAGAGTTAAGTCTCAATCATAGGTCGACGTAGATTGGTCCCAAAACACCTCAGCAGACTCCCTCTTCCTCGAGCAGAGATCTTCTCATGCAGCCATTTATCTCCAGTGGCCTCCAATAGCTCGTAGGCATGCCATTACTCAACACAAATCTCTTCTCTGTCACTCCGAGGCCTATTTTCTGTCAATTCAGTTCCTCCAGTGCATGCATCACTTCTGTCTCAGAGACAGTAGTGGTTTATAATTGATTAATTCCATCATTTTATTAGATTAGATACAAGAGTTGTCTTTTGTGTGTGATAAGAACCACTCTTACTGATTAAGTCTAGTTTCATAATAGAGTTAATAATTTGTTTTACGAACAGTTACCTAAAAATAGGTCTGAGTCCCCTGAGGACGAGAACCTCTACAACTCTGTTAAATAGGCGGTTTTTGAATGTTTGAAAAGGTCGATGGTTTTTTGCAAAGACCCTCATTTTTGGATTGTAAAGAACTATTTCAGAGCTACCTGAATTGAGAAGTCCTGTTGAGGACCAGAGACAAGTTTGTGTTTTTCATCAAAAGAGTGTGGGATTAGATCTAAAGAAGAATTATTTCCAAGTTTTATCCCATGAATGGATGTTGTAATGAGTGAGAGCCTCTGAATCTATTGATAACTTATCTAATTCAGTATTTTTGTAGTTCTTGTCTATAATGATGAAGAGAAAATCATTGTGTTAATATGTGATTGATGATTCGAGTTAAGTAAACTATTTTTCTTGCCATCGTTTATTGCATGTATGTTTTATTCTAATCATTTTATCTCAGTCAATAATTGGAACACCAACAACTTAATGTATTAGTACCAGGCTTGTTGTAGGTGTAAGATTCATTGTTTCCATGTTTGGGCATGTGGGTTATCCCAATATTTACCTTCTCCAGTAGTGAATCTTTCCCCTTTGTTACCCATCTAGTTTATACTAGCATTTATCTCGTATCGGTCCCACCTATAAGAGAAAATACAAAAAGAGAACATTCGAACTAAAGGAGGAGTTTTCACATGAAGACATCCTATCAATCACTACGTAAAGCCCATCGATCATTTGGTTGGATCACAAGATCTGGAGAACCATTCCATCATTAAACACTGGAGAGTCTAATTGGGCCTCAGTGGTGGGTTTGGTTCCTACTGTTGAATTAAATGGATTTAGGACCCCTCAACACTTCCTTGACCCATCTGGTTAAGTAGTCTGTCACAGTACTTATGTACATATCTCCCAACCTCTTAGTTGGTTGATTAATTTTCCCAATGAAGTCCACTACACATTTTTCAAATGCTTATAATGTCACTTGTGGAACCAAGGGAATTTCATCTATCCTAGAAGGTTTCCCCAGTGTATGAAAAATGTTGCAACTCTCTCAAAATTCTTTAGCATATTTATGTAGGGTAGGCCACCATAACCCTATGCACATAATCTTTTTAGATATTTACTTTCCTGCATAGTGACCTCTTGCAACCCTTCATGTGCTTTTGACAGTACCATATTTATTTCATACTACAACATGCAATGTCACAGAATACCATCTGTGCCTTATACAAATTGCTTGCTATTAGTTGGTAGTATGTCTCCTTCACTACAAGTTGCTTCTTTTGTGTCATTGTGAAGTCTAATGTGGCTACTTTTGTGCTTAAAAAATGAATTATGTATGAAAAATAGTCATCTACCATCTGAATTGCAAACAAGTGTGCATCTGGTAAACTGTCATCCAAGTTCCCTGCATCTTCACCTAATAGTTTGTGCAAAAAATGATCTAGTCCTGAATTAATATTTTCTAGTTTCATGATCAACTCAAAGTTGTATTCTTGGAACAAAAAAATACATCTTCATATTCATCCCCCCAACACTGGCTTGTTCACTAGGTATCTCAGTGTAGAGTGGTATGTATACATCTTGAAGTGAGATCCAAGTAGGTAGTGTCTAAACTTCTGCAGGGCATATACCGTCACCAAACCTTCTCATTTTTTGTAGTATATTTATACTCAGTAGATGATAACTTCCTACTGGTGAATGTAATTGGATGGTCTATCTCTCCTTCAACTGGTTGTGCCAAAATTTCTCCTAAAGATATAGATGATTCATCCACATGAACATGAAATTCCTTACTTCAATCAGGAAAAACTAGAATCGGTGTGGTGACCATCTTCTATTTCAATGTATCTATACTCTTATGACATTTGTCATTACATTGATAATTCACCTCCTTCTTCAATAACTTCTCCATAGGGGCTATGATCTATGCATATATTGTGATGAAATTTCTATAATATCCTATATGACCCAATGTGGATTTCAATTGCCGCACTGAATTTGGTGGCGGTAAATAAAAAATCACAACTATCTTTACAGATCCCATTATCAATCTCTATTTACAAACCACATGGCCCAAGAAAATTCCAAAGGAACACAAAAATATATTTCTTCATATTCAATGAGATCTAGTATTGCGTACACTTATCTAACATTAAGCGCAAAAATTCAAAATGATATTTCAATAGAATGAAGATTGTCCAGTCATCTAAGTAAACTTATAAGAACTTATGAATGAATTGTTGTGTCCCTTTCTTCACCTAAACGAGAAAAATAAGTACGCTTCCAAGTCCAATTGGGTTAGTTGGACAAGACAACAGTGAATGCAAGAGTTAGAAACATCAAGCATAAGAAATAAACAAAGAACGAATGCTAATAACAATAAAAGAAACTAAACTAGAGTGCATAAGGGAAATAGAACAAAAATTAAAAAACATGCATGCCACCAATGGATAAGTTGTATTAGTGGTGAAACACCAAAGAGAAAGGGAGACTTATGGGTCCCCTCTTCCTCCACAGGAGGGCTCTTGAACCCCTAATGATTGAGCTCTTCTTACAAGTAACAAACTAAAAGGAAATGGTGAAAAAATCCCAAGCCCATCCACTCAAGAGGTGATGTGAATGGCTAAATGAAATGGTGCTTGTATGCTCTTGATGAGAAAAGAGGATTCTCCGAGAGAATATATGCAGCATAAAAATACAAATGAATTCCTTGAAAATATAGTACACCCATGGCCTCTTTTTATATCAAATCTTTGAGGCATTATTTAACCAGTCTTCAGTGTGAACATGGGGGCTCTTTAGGGAACCCTTAGGTCTTTGACTAGCCCCCCACTCAGATTCAGCTTGGATTTGGGTGTCAAATCAACTTGGGAGATGAACCAGAAGTGGGTGGAAGGCCGACCAAAATCATAAATGTGTCGTTCTCAGGTGTGCATGGATTTTTTCATCCACAGTCGCACATCAGGCACATATGCGCTTTTCCGACGTTATTTGACTATCGCACGTGCGTGCGCTTCCTTTGTATCCTTAGCGCATGCTAATTGTTTAACCAGTTGTATAGTTTTGTGCCCTTTGGAAATGAATTTTTTGTGCCATGAATGAACTAATGGGTGTTTGAATATGCTAGATTCCTGTAACCATTTGCTGACGATATTCCAGTGATAATAGATGCCCCCTGATGTGTGGGGTTAGGAGCATACGTATAGCTGAAATACATCAATGTTTATTCTACTCAGAGTACCATTGTAAAAAAGAGCATTGAGGGGAATTTAAAGAGAGACCCATTAGAGGGGGAGGGGAACCAGTAGGACCCAAACCGTTCATAAGGTGTGAAAAAATAAAACTATGTACAAATGAGGCGGGCATGCGCCATGCTCATGTCATGTAACTCAAAAATGTGTAATATAGTAACTAAAGTTGTGTGTTGGTGTAGAAGACTGCAACGCCCTCGGGGGTGTGTTGATAATAGTTGAGGACAATTATGATGGTGAAAAAACTTTGAAAAGAGGTGAGTACACCTGTAAGAAGTGTCGATCATATGCAGACATTGATAGCCTATCAATTTCCAGAGGTCTTCAGAAAATATAAAAAAAAACTACAATAGTCGCAAAGTAAGACCCACCACAACATGATAAAGTGTTGAAGTTGAATGTCATGGGGGTCAATGACAGACGAGAGCAATGATGGTTATCTATGTGTCATCCGAGACACCTCATTGTAAAGGTAATGAGATTCAAGATACTGTCGCCCTTCTGGAAACTGTGCTGATGTCGATAGGAAGGGAGACGTGACTCCAAGAAGAAAAGGGCTTCATGAAATCCACATGATAATATCAAGGACTAAGGAGATACATGGACGAACTCAAGATGTGTTGAGACTCAAGACTGTCCTTGGTTGGGTAGATTTGTGAAGGATAGGTGGCAGCAACCGTGGAACTGAATCTAGCATCAGGGGGACGACTAGACTAGGGTTAAGTTTTGCTGGAGGCATGAAAAAGTGGAAAAACTCATAGATCAGGGGTAAATGGACTGTGGGATACTCAGGGTTTATGGTCGATGACAATAGGAGGAGAAGGTGATGAATGTCCCAACCAAGGGAGAGATGGGTTTCCTTTTCCATAAAAGGAAGGTTGCCAAAGGTGACAACAAAAAACTATGTAATGGATGGAAACAAAGGATTTGTAAAATTACCGAATAAATAAAGAATAATTGCGTATGAGTGTACAGATATAGAAACAGGTGCCCCGGTGCAACATGGCTTGACCTGGGAGGGCGCAAGTTGCGTGGAAAATAGGTGGAGGGTGGGGGCCCATAGGTGGGTTTCTGTATTAGGTAAAATGAATAGAGGGAAATATGTAGATGGGAAAACTGATGGTGGATGAGATGGAGGGCTAATGATATTGTAGAGGTGCAGTCAAAATGCGAATCATGACGAGATTATTCGGGATTCCATTATGGGGAAGTTAGCAAAATGAGGAGAAGGAGCATGGGGCTAATTCTCGGGAATGCAAAGACTATGAGGACTCCCTGCATGAGTGTCAAAGTGTAAAGGGGGACTATAAATGGGACAAATCATGTGGGTAAGAGTGCTATCGGGTGATAGTACTGAAATGCAGAAGAGGTGTGAGTACTGCAGAGCCATATGGGAGAACCTTAGAGGCAAATGTCTGAGGGTGTGACTGGGAGATGCAATTGATATTCAGAGAGAATGATTACATGCTAATAGATATCTTATACCTGAAAGGGTCGTGATGATTTATGGTGACCAAGTACCTGCATACCTGAAAACAAAATACCCGACATGAACAATATCTGAAGAGAAAGAATAGATAACAGTTATTTGATAATTTTGAACATAAGCATGCATACCTGGGCGTGATGTGAGAAAAATACTCCCCAACGGCTGAGGATGGATGGTGGCCTAGGGAATGTGATTGTCTAGGTGGTGGGAACCTGGTCCCATGGCTGAAGACGGATCAGAAAACAGACGCTCGGAGCTCCCGGAATTGAGTATGGAAGTTTGGAAAAAGGGACTATATATAGTTGTAGGGCCCACATTGCCACCTCATTTGTACTTGCTACCAGAGTGATTGGACAAGAGGTTTGAGGAGAGATTTGTATATTTCAATACATCGAGCCAGCCAATTCAGGATCAGTGAGTTTCAAGTTAGTGGTCGTACCCTCCTGCAAAGTAGCCAAGGGTTCTTTTTTAGGATAGGGCTTGTACGGATGGCCATACAAGGGGGTTTTGTGAGGGTGGGCCCCCCAGTGCGCAGGTGATCGAGTGTTTCACACACACGAGTGTGCGATTGTAATTTGGAGATCCATGCACGGGGGTGCCCAAATGGGGAAAACATGCACGCATGGGATGTGCGCCTGTGAAAAGCACAACGACGCATCCATGCACGCCTGTGTTCCTGACAGTTGCGCAGGTGTGCGCAATTGTGGAGAAAACATGCGTGCTAGGGTGCGCGTCTATTGATGTGACAGGGGTGCATGGGTGTGCCCCTATATTTCCAATAGTTGTGCATGAGTGTGCAATTGTGGGCTGAATAGGCATGCATATGTGCATGCTTGTGGGCTGAATAGGCATGCATATGTGTGTGCCTATGGAGAAAAAAGTTGCGCCTTTGAGGCAAAGCTGAAGGGTGCAAAAACTAATCTTTTTTGTAGATTTTGTGCTTTTATGAGTTGTGATGGCCGATGAAATTTTGTTTGTGTGATGTAGGCAACCAGTCGACGATGTTGATCCACTAGAGGGAAAGGGACTAGGCACGCCTAAGAGAGGCGGTGAGAGATGAGGAGATGGTTGTACGTGGTGCTTTGGTAGCCTGTGGGCTGTTGAAGTTTTTTGAGTGCTCACTGGTGAGGGAACAAGAGTACCTTCTGTAGTTCCTGATTTCAATGTGGAGTCCATATTTACATTGTTTCATCGTGCGAGGTGAGAACCTGGAATTCTCTACTATAGAGGATGTATATTTTTTGACTGGACTCCCTTTTCAGGGAACCCTTATACCCGTCGAGCCTGTGGTGCCCAGAGATGGTCAGTTGGATGACCTAGCCCAGAAATATTTTTTGGGAGAGGACTTCATGTTAGGGATAGTGGTGAGGGTTGGGGTGATGGACACCTTGGTTCATTGATGTGTTGCATCAATGATTGTGAGAGTTTATGGATCTCTTGCGACTCAGCTAATTAGTTGGGGTCAGCTAAGATTCATGGAGAGGGCACTGGGGGGTGAGCATTTTTCCTTGGGCTTCATGCGACACGCCAATATGGTGGGGTAGCTCAACAGGTGTCAAGCTACGGACTCAGGGGAGTTTTCCTTTGGGTCCATCTTGGTAGCATGGTTTTTGGAGAGGGTGCCCATGTTGCACCCTAGATTGCTATTAGATGCACCTGGTGTGCGAGAGCTGTGAGTGAGGTAGTGGGTAGCAATTTTTGTTCATCATGGTGGTGGGGATTGAAGCCATTATTTTATGGCTGAGGATGCATGGGTGTGGTGTCATATGCCATAGATCATACTCCAATTCCCATATAGTGGGGTGGATTTCTAGGATGACCCAGAGATGGTGCTGCCCCTGGGAGAGGTATTCGACCGCAAAGGTATGTGGATTTATTTGATGTTTTGATTTTTAGATAGTATAGCATATTCTTTGTGTATATAAGGATGTTGATTCTATCATTTTCTTGTTGTGTGTGTAGATGTGGGACCTCCCAGATGGGAGGTTGAGTTGGTTAGAGTGTCATCACATCAGGGGCCAATGAGACCACCGCGGGAAGAGAAACAGGTCGGGGAGAGATGATGGTGGGATGAGGATGGTGTGAGGCTGGCTGATGATGAGAGAGAATGTAGGAGGTGTCATTTTGATGACCCTGGTGCAGGGCCTTCTCATTCTCCTCTGATGGGGGCTGGGGGAGAGTTTGAGGATATTCGTCATCACTTTAAGGCGGTATTATAGGGAGTGCATGAGGGCATGTGGTCGCGTATTTAGGACGAGGGAGTCCTGGAGAAGTGTGTGGGCATTCCGACGGAGTGGTGGACCATGATACGCAGAGAATTTGTAGCGGGTGCAGCTATGACTGGGCGGCTTCCCCCAGGACCTGCTGGGGGGCCACCTCCTCCTGAAAGAGGACCAGGTGGTGGAGCTTTAGAAGCGCCATGAGTGCCCCTGTATAGTTATTTTTGCATAGGATTGCAAGCCCATTTTGTATAGGGTGATCAGACACCGATTTTGTATTGATAGGGGTGAGGTGGTTCACCTACCTATGGATGTTGTATATGTACTATTTTTTGTAAACATTGATGGCACATTTGACCAATATATATATATATATATATATATATATATGGATATACATTTTGGGATCTTTGTGGTGTTCACATGTGTTGATGTTTTTTGGTTATGATGTCTAATTTATATGCTATGACAGAATTTTGATGAGTTATGTATGTGTAATGGTAACTTGATGGGATAAATGCCAATATAACACTAGGTTAGGAATATTATTTGTTGTTTGATTAAATTGCCTTGGAATATGTGTGAATGTGATTGAATCAAAATGTTGAGATAAAAGTCTAACTTGCAGGTATTTGCAGAAGAGGCATGGATCACGTACACGGTACACATTGTTGAGCTAGAGGACGATCATTTGGGAATCTAGTAAGATGATAAGGTGATGAATATGGAGACTACTGGCCTTGGCAAGGAGGCCAATGAAGGTTGTGTATTCTGCTTGGTTGTTTGTAGTTGAGCCCAGGCATATGTCGTTAGAGTGGAGTAGTTCATGTGAATTGGTATAGAGGGACCAAGCGGCCAAAGCAAGATTTTGTGTCCAACGGCTAGCTCCGTCGATGTAACCGATGTGGAAGGCCGATGGAGGAGGCATCTGTCAATAACACAAATGATAGATTAGATGCAAGATATGGAGGGAAAATAAGACTAAAAACTTTACAAAAAGAGAGATCCTAGTGTAGCATGGATATGCTCAGGCATAAAATTTCTTTAAGTACAACCCGTTGACGGGTTCCTTGAGGGGGTGGGCTTCGGGAGAGGTCAGGATGTATGTGCCTTTAGTGAGGAAATGGTGGATGATGTAAGGTCCATGCCATAATGAATCAAACTTGCCATGGTCGAAGGTATCATGAGCGATATTGTAAGCAAGGATGAGGTCGCCTTCATTCAATGATCGAAGGTTGACATGGAAATCAAACGTGGCCTTCAACCATTTTTTGGCTTCCTCATTGTTCTGTAATGAAGATCAGTGGTCTTCATCCAATGACTCTAAGTTCAACAAACGTTTCTCCATTGGAGCAGTGTCGGGTAATATCTCAATAGCGGTGTGTAATGTGGGGATTTCACATTCGATGGGGAGAGTGGCCTCGACCCCATGGACAAGATTAAATTGTATGAAACCAGTGGTAGTTTTAACTATTGTGCGATAAGCCTATAGTGCGGAAAACAACATATGATGCCAATTAGTCTTATGTTCATTAACCGTACGTTGTAACATGGTTTTGAGGACCTTGTTGACCACCTCTACCTGTCCATTGGACTGAGGGTATTATGGGGAGGAGAACTCGTGGCAAAAGCCTAACCTAGAGGAGAGTTCGATGAAAATATCATTCTTGAAGTGTTTCCCGTGATCGAAGACTAGCTGTAGGGGTCTCCAAAGAGGGAGATGACGTGGTTGAATAAAAAATGCACTGCAATGTCAGCAGTGTTGTTGAAGGTGGGCATGGATTTAGCCCATTTGGTGAAATAATTGACTGCCACGATGATGTATTTGTGTTCATTGTTAGATGGAGGGTTGCAAGTCATGAATTCTATGCCCCATATGAAAAAGGGGCTGGAAGTAATGACTGGGTGGTGAAGAGTAGGTGTTGCTCTCTCTTTGTTGGCATATAGCTGACATTTGTCACATCGCTTCACAACATGGATGCAGTCGTGAAACAATGTGGTCTGAAAATATCTTGCTCGAATGATTTTTTGGGCAGTGGACATCCCTGAGAGGTGGCCACTACATGCACCATTGTGGCAGTCATTCAAGACTCGATTGGCTTCATCAATGGTCAAACATCGACGAAGTATGGTGTCGACCCCTCGTCGATATAAGATATCGCTGATAAGGATGTATCGAGGGGCCTGGTGTCGAATACGTCGATGATCATACCTGGAGAGTTGGTTTCCAAATTTCTTTGTTTAGAGGTAGACAAGGAGATCGTCATACCAAGGGTCATTTGAAGGGATGAAAAATATATGTTCCTTAGAGAAATCGGTATTGACGGGAGAGCTAGTAGTATTGGAAGGAAATGTTGTAATGAGTTCGACAAGGATGAGGGCTTTCTTTCTCTTGGGTGTTGAAAATTTGTGGTCTTACTCCTGAAGGATGACAATCCATCGGGAAAATTTGCCATTAATTTGCTGGCGACTGAGAAAGTATTGAATTGGGTTGGAATCTTCTATGACCTTGGTAGTTCGAAGCATGATGTAATTGCGTAGTTTCTAGACTGTGAGGACAACCGCAAGGGTGACTTTCTCTTCATGATTGTATTTCAAGGGTGGCCCTGAAAGGTTTTTACTAACATAGTAAATGACATGCTCCTGGTTGTCATCCCCTAATTGGATAAGAACACTTGCTACGAAGATGACTGAGGCTAATAAGTAGAGGATATAGTCGCATTCATAGTCGGGTGGACTAATCAACGGGGCATTGGAGAGGGCCGCTTTGAGATCATCAAAAGCAATTTGGGCATGTTCATCCCATTGTAATGGGATATCATGAAGTAAGAGGCGAAGGAAACCATGTGCCCGAGTGGTGTAATCAAGGAAAAAGCAGCGTAAAAAGTTAGCTTTGCCTTGTAATATTTGCAACTGGCGTAAATTCTGAGGGGGGNGGGGATTTCCATGATGTCTTGGACCTTGAGGGGGTCTACTGTGATGTTGTGTTGGGAGATGATGAACCCAAGGAGGTGTCCAGAGGTGATGCAGAAAACACACTTGAGGGGATTCAAGCGGATATTGTACTGACGACACCTGTGAAAGACAATGTGTAAGTCATTGAGGTGTTGAGTGCATTTCTTGGATCAAGCAGTGAGATCATCCAAGTAGGCGAGAATGATTTGAGCCAGATCATGAAAAATGTATGTCATGGCGCATTGAAAAGTGGCTCCAGCGTTCTTGAGGACAAAAGGCATCACACGATATGAAAAAGTACCCCAAGGGGTATTGAATGTGGTTTTTTATTGATCGGTTCGGTGGATCTGAATTTGGTTGTAGCCAGAGAAACCGTTCATGAAGGACAAAGCTTCGTGGTCGGTGAAATCATCAATAATTTGGTCGATAAAGGGCATTGGAAAATTGTCTTTGGGACAAGCGTGATTGAGATCGTGAAAGTCCATACAAACACAGATAGTCCCTATTTTTCATTAATGGGGATGGGGTTGGAGACCCATGACATATATGCGATGGGGTATATGAACCCTGCAGCGTGTAATTTGTCAATCTCGACTTTGATGGTTTCCACTTTGGATGAGTGTAATGGACGATGCTTTTGTCATACAGGTGTGATATCATGCAATGTGTCTATATGATGTTTGACAATAGAGGGATCAAGGCTAGTCATCTCTGTGTATGAACAAGAAAAAATGTCCCGGTATTCCTGGAAGAGAGCTTTGTAAGTGATGATTTCTTCATGAGAGCATGCGGCACTGATGGTGATTTCCTCTATGATTCCAGGTTTGATGGAAATATCAATTTTTACGGTGGGGGAAATGTTGGCCATATTTCCTTCTTCAAAAGTGTTGGGGGCAAGGATAGGGTTATTGAACCAATCTATATGCCCTGAGGGGAGAAAATATTTGGTTTCAATTGCATATATGGGGCCTTGTTTGGGAGGTGCAAAGGCTTCTTGTGAAAGAAAGAGTGCTATGTGATGGAGTGGATCCCATGGGCAAGCGAGTGAAGTTAATTCCTCGAGGATGTATTCTTCATAGTGGAACTGTTGAGAATATAGTGGATCTAGGGGAATAACACTGGGGACTATCACTATGTTGTTATGTTCTGGTGAGGAGGTAGGGGGAATGACACAAGGGGGTTGCGCAGGTTTGCTTGAAATAAACCAAATATCGAGGTACTATGGGTTAAAAATGGTAGTCAGGCATAAAATTTCCGTGGGGAAATGAACTGGAGAATTAGGGGGATTTGGGAGAAAATCCCCATATAAACTATCCAGGAACCATGGGGGAGTCGGGAGTGCCTCAGGTTCAGGAGAGAATATATGAACAACATTAGGTGATGGAGTAGGGGTAATTATCGGTTCTGTTGGCAATGGGGGGGGTGTAGGAGTTTGAATAAAGGCCATGTGGTGACATATATATTCAATAATCATGGGACATTGATATGTGACGTGATCAAGTGATTCACAAAGAGAGCAAGGACATCTCATTTGTTCGTTGATTGAGGTCGTGACATAGTGGATGTTAGTGACATGTGTGAGAGATGATGGGGATGGGAGGGGTTTTTGTTGAAAGCTCTGGTGTACGGTTGTTAGCATCTACCGAAATTGAGGTAGCATAGGGTAGTGGTGGGTGTAATGGCCATACTCTAAGAAGATGGCACACATGAATTTGGTTCACATCCTTTTGGTACGTGTAGAGGATGTAATGATAGAATTAAATGAAATGGAGGAAATAATGAGTGGTGGCATCGCCGGAGGGAATTGAATTAAATTGCGCAGATCGAGGAGAGACGGGCATTTATTGGTGGGGTGTCCTTCTTTCTCACATAGTGCGCAAGGAGGTTGAACTCATGGTGGAAGTGGGGTGACGGGCTCTTTCTTCTTTCGTCTTCCTCTAGCTATAGCAGTGGTGCTAGTGAGTGGGGGTGTACGTGGTGTAGTGGGAGTAAGTATGGGGATCTGCATCAGGATTCCACATGTTTGGGGAGGGAGGGATGGTTGAGGGACCATCTTAGGTGGATGTAGATACCATACTAGAATTACCAACACCATATTGAGAAGGGTAAGCATTGCGGCTACCCAGAAAGCTTGCACACCCGACGGGGGGTAAAATAAGGGGATTTGAGTAATGGTTTGGGGGACTATATCCCAAACTAGAATGTGGCCCTAGGGGAGGGTGTAATCAGGAACAGGGGGAGCTAGAGGGTTCTCAAGGGATTCCTAAGGAAGGAGCTCTGTGACTAGTGGGACGTTAGATAGTAATGAAGCCTCTGTGGGAGGAAGGGTATCTCTAGTTTATGTTCCATTGGATGAGATGACACATACTTGTGCTGAGGGATGTATGAGTGAAGGTGCTCCATGGTATGTCCTTAGCAAGGATGGGTCTTTGAAAATTCTAGGACCCATCTTGATGAGTGGATAGGCATCGGGATTAGTGTGGACAAAAGGTAGGATGTTATCAATGTTGGAGGAAGGGTTGGGATCATAATGTGATACTTAGTCGATGGTGATGATATTCCCATTGTGGGGTAACATCATTTTACGAAACACAGAAGAGGCCACAGTCTTCATCACATACATGTAGATATGCCCAAACAAGATGTTGTAATCTAGTGGAGTGTCGATAACTTCAATGTCAATGAGGATAGTTTTTCCCCCGAGTTTAATAGGGACATTTTGAAAGAGCCCTTTAGGAGAGGATGGAAGTCCATCATAAGCTCTTAGAGTGATGGCTGATGGTATGAGCTTGGGGGAACCCAGTTTTTTCCATATGGTTTTGGACATGATGCATGTGGATGCAGCTTCATCAGTGATGCAACGATGAACTGTGATGTTCTTGATTTTAATTGGTATTTGGAAAGCGACCAGAGTGGGGAGATGGGGTTCCCCACTATCAAGATCAAAGGTGATGAGATGCGTGTCTGTAGGGTTGACTACCCCCAAGGCAGAAAGTAGTGACTTCCATTGAGTAGGAAAGGTTTGAAGGACTTCTAAAACTGACATGGCAACAAGAGATTATGCCAAGTCATCGACCAGATTATAATTGTGTGTCGCCTTAGCCTAAGGGTTGTTGACATTCCATCATAATGGGATGCTAGGAATAGGAAGGGGTGGTTCAATATTAGGGTGAGGAATCATCAAAGGTGGTCCAGTTGTGACTGGGGATGCTTCTGAGGTAGTGGGAGTAGAGTTAGGGGGTGTTTTGTATTGACGACCACACGTTTGTAGAAGGACTTCTTCCTCACTAGTGAGGAGGACAGTGTGATCTGTAGGAGTGCCTAGGTTGGGATATTGTCCCATATGTGGTGGGGAAGGATGCATATCCTATTGGGTGTTCATCACCCCTTGGTGTGGTATGGGGTTTTGTAACATAGCTGGGGGGGGGTTGCTGCACATATTGTTGTGGGGCCTACTGGGGAGCAGGCGGTGTTGGGGGATGTGGTCCATTTCCATATTAGTTCATCCATTTAAAGTCAAACATTTGAGGGAAATGGTGAGTATAATGGCCATACTCACTGCAAAGGGAACAAGGGAAGTTTGTCTCAAGATTTTAATTGTTCTTCCCTTGGCATTTGTTGTTATTTACCCCTTGGGGGTTCTAGTTCCCTTGATTCTGGTTGCCCCCAGCAGGTTGGTTCTGTTGGGGGTGGTTTTGGTTCCCTCCTACTCCTAGATTATTATTGTTTCATTTTTTTCCTTTCTTTTTGGCATTTTTCGACTGATGGGTCATATTTTCCGTATTCAGCTGTTCAAATTTTTTATATTGCTAAATGGGAGAGGGATGAAAAAAATTAACCCCAACATGTTGGTGTCCTGGTGGTGGAGCCATGGGCTGTGGAGGGCCAAGAAATGGAAAGTATGGATTATTTTGGGGTAACGATCTGTAAGTTACATAGGAAGGCATGGCTCTTTCACTAGTGCTTAGGGTGTAAGAAGATGTAGAGGGGGTACGAGAACTTGGTTGGGTTGTTGGGTGTACTATGGGTGCCAGTGGTGGTCCACTGATGGGTAGAGGAAGGGAAACATGGTATGGTTATTGATAAGGGGGAGGAGGATAATAAAAAGGCCTGCCATATGCCGATGGATATTGAGGTGTTCCATACATAGGTGGTTGTTGGAGGTGTGAATTTTGGTGTGTAGTGGTACCAATCAATCCATCATCTGAGTGAGACATCCCATGTTTGTCTTGGTTGAATGGCACGGGTCTCGGGGCATTAGGTAGTACTGTATATAAGTGTCATGATTATGAATAAATGAGTTCAAACTGTTGAGCCTTTCTGATGGATTCTTCTTCCGATTGGGGGAGGGTGGCAGCTACATCCTTGGAAAGGAGGGAAACAAGTGATTTGAGAAACCAATTGAGGCATTGTTGCTTGGTGGCTTCTTCTTTTCATAGACTACGTCATCTATGCCATTCATGAATGTGGTCAACGATGTGTGTAGTGGAGGTTTGTTTAAACTCTGAGAGTAGTTTGATACCATTGTCATGACAGATTGGTAGTTGAAAGAAGGTCAAAAATGCTTTGGCCAAAGATTCAGAGGTCACATGGGACCCAAATTTTTCTTCTACATACCACTTGGCTAATGGGCCAGTGAGCGTGCATTGGAATAACCTCAACTGAACAGAGTTGTCCATGATGTTGTTTGAAGAGCACCATAAATGGAAGGACATGATATGGTTGGTTCGTTCATCTCCCACTTTTCCTTCAAAATTGGGAATGTCTGAAAGGGGTTTGGTAGGCATTGTGGGCCATCTGGGGTCATGCAAGATAGGATCATTGGTGAGCTTAGTCAGATATAGTATTTTGAGGGAAGCCAAGTATGGAATTCGGGGTGGCGATGGAGGGTTAATTCCCGTCATGGTGGGAAGGGTTTGTGTACCTAACCCATGAGGAGGGTTAGTTCCATCCATGGTGTGAGTGTTGTATGTCCCTGACCCTTGACGGGGGCTAGGTGGGGTTGTACTTCCTCCTGGGGAAGAAGTGTTCCCCCCTCTTCCTTGTAAAGGAAAGTGGGTGGATGGTTGACCTTGGGAAGTGGACCCAAGTAAAGTGGAACCAAGCAAAGTGGATCCCAATATGGTATCACTCACAGGAGTGTGAGAAGGTGGAGTCGATGAGTTGGCAAGACTAGGAACTCCCCCTAGAATGGGAGGGAGATTTACCAAGCATCTGGAACAACGGGGATGTTGTGAGTCCCCTATGATGTCCGACTAGCAAAGTGGATGTGTGAAAATGGTGATGAGAGCAATAAATGAACAAGAGTCTTTGTTTATGATTTTTTTGGACCTTCACAATATACCTCACAATCGCATGTAATCACAAGATCATCATACATAAATAAATTGATAAGAAGCATACATGTGGGTAGGTGGTTTTTGTCCTCGTGGGAGAACAAAGAAAACAAATGATCGTGTCCTAAAAGACATAACATCCTTCCTCTCAAAATAGAACTGGACCTTCCAATAGCACTCAACAGTGGGGTCTAAAGCCATCGAAAGAGGAACTAGTGAAGGATGTAGTAATTAGTTATAATGAGGGGTAGAGGGTGCATATCCTGAAAGAGATGGAGATATTTCCCAATAGCCACAAAAAATATGATCAAGGTGCAATTGCATCCCACAATTGCCACCTGCTTAGATATCCTAAAATTTGGTCACTAGGTACCTCGGTCAAAGTGAAACATTTAGATTTTTGGCCTAAGAAATGGGTCATGGGATGGATCGCGTCCAAGAGGTGGGTGCCTCAAGGGGGAACACACAGAACAACCAGACCTCGGCCTTCAACCCTTCACTGGTATCTCCCTACCTTATGGTGTTAGGAACACTTGACTTGGAGGATTTTAAAGTTCCCTATTTGAGAACTACTATTGTTTGAAGATGTGAGAACCAGATAACAGGGAGTTATTTGGATGCCTATCCCTGAGATTCTACCTAGACAAAAAAAATTATTTTGGCACCTCCTGTGGAGGAAAACTTAGTGATTTTTTAGAAAAAATTTAGATGTGGTTGTTTGAGATATTGGGGGTGTGAACCAATCTCATTGAAATTAAGTGGGAGTGGATAGTCTCATTAAGAAAAAGGGGTGGGGCATTTCAGAATCCCTTTGGAGGAAACTTACTTCAACCTCCATGATTTTCTAGATGAAGCTATGTGAGTGAAGAGTGACTTTGTGTATGAACAAGTGAAAGTGTGCCAAATTTTTAATAATTTAGGTGTCACCTTGATGCATGTGGACTTTGTGTGGTCCTTACAAGTCTTGATTACCTAATTTACTAAATTCCATCGGTACAACCTTGCGGAATTTTAAAGTCCCTAGAGAACTAGCATGTGGACATATGGGTCCTTACCAATCATTTAACTCCCTAGTGTGATTTAATCTAAGAAAGCTTCAACAACTATCCTAGATTGTGGAAATTTGGGCATGTATGGGCCCATTACAAAACCTTTAAACTTCTCTAGTGATTTGATCTAAGAAAGTAAATTCAAAACTATCCTATCTTTGTAGCATGTGGGCATGTATGGGCTTGTTAAAATTTTAATATTTTTTTTGAAAAGAAACTAAGAGGAGTCCCGAGGGGGCTGTTGTGCTCTCCTAAAGATTTTTTCTTTAAGGGATATGAATTTTTCCCTCAATCATTTTTCTTATTCTCAAGATCGCTTTATGGTGCAAGAGAAGAGCATACTCAAATATTGACGTTCAATTTTTGGTCCCAATGCAAGTAGTTATATTTGTGATATAGAATGATTCTATCTTATCTTTAATCAAAGCAAGCCATCCATGTGGCAAAAATGAAAGCATAAAGAGGATAAATATGGATTTTAACCCACTAAGTTCCTATGTTTTGACTAATCTTTCATGTGGAGAGGGAATCTAAGTGTGGTGCATATTACAATATCCATAGAATCAAACTTATGAAGGCTATGGGCCTCCAACAAATCACAAAAACCCTTACAATGTATGATTTTCTGGATAGATGTGTGGGTTGTAGAGTAGACAGAGGCGCATTGGGTGCCAATGCGAAAATGGAAAATGACATTTTGGCGCAGTGTGAAGAATGCGCTGAGAAACACAATGGGTTCGGCACACATTCTCGGAAGACATGACTGTGGGTTAAAAAACCCGTGCACTTTCTGTTACATGGCCGTGAAAGAAATTTCGAATGAAACTATCTCAACTCAGCTCTGAATTTAGCTTTTTGTAGGCAGGCATGGGCCAGTTATGGTTCCTACAAGTTAAATAAACCAAAATGAAGTGCTCAAACAACCCAAATGGGGGGGGGGAAATTGATACCAATCCCCAGTGGAGTCACCAATCTGTTGCATCCCTTTTATCACCTAAATGAACAAAATAAGGACGCTTACAAGTCCAGTTGGGTTAGCTGGACAAGACAACAATGAATGCAAGAGTTAGAAACATCAAGCATAAGAAATAAACAAATAACTAATGTTAATAACAATAAAGGAAACTAAACTAGAGTGCATAAGAGAAATAGAACAAAAATTAAACAACATGCATACCACCAATGGATAAGTTGTATTAGTGGAAAAACACCAAAGAGAAAGGGAGACTTATGGGTCCACTTTTCCACCAAGGGAGGGCTCTTGAACCCCCAATGATTGAGCTCTTCTTACAAGTAACAAACTAAAAGGAAATGGTGAAGAAATCCAAAGCCCATCCACTCAAGAGGTGATGTGAATGGCTAAATGAAATGGTTCTTGTATGCTCTTGATTGGAAAAGAGGATTCTCCAAGAGAATATAGGTAGCATAAGAATACAAATGAATTCCTTGAAAATATAGTGCAGCCATGGCCTCCTTTTATAGAAAAGATTTGAGGGATTATTTAACCAGTCTTCAGTGTGAACAAGGGGTTCTTTAGGGTACCCTTAGGTCTTTGACCAGCCCCCCACTCGGATTTGGGTGTCAAATCAACTTGGGAGATGAACCAGACGTGGGTGGAAGGCTGACCAAAATCATAAATGCATCGTTCTGAGGTGTGCATGGATTTTTACGTCCACAGTCACGCATCAGGCGCATATGCTCTTTTTTGGCGTTATTCGACTGTCGCACGTGCACGCGCTACCTTTGTATCCTTAGCGCATGCTGATTTTTTAACCAGTTGTATAGTTTTGTGCCCTTTGGAAATGCATTTTCTGGGCCATTGATGAAATCATGGGTGTTTGAAGATGCTGGATTCCTATAACCTTTTGCGGACGAAATTCCAGTGATAACATGAATTCTTTGAAATGTGTGACAACTACTCTGGAAAATATCACTGGTCCATTATTCAACCCAAGTTGCATAACTTTGTATTGGTAATGACCCCATTCTATCGCAAAGGTTGTCTTATATTGGTCTTCTTGCACAATCATGATCTGGTGGCATCTTGAGAATCCATATGTAAAATAATAATCCTCCTAACCCCCTACATTCTCCAACACTTTATCTGTAAATGGGGTAGGAAAAGGGTCGTGTAAACATGCATTGTTCAACTTTATCATATATACACATGTCCTAATTCCTCTTGTTTTCTTTTCTTGAACCACAATTGGGATGATCCACTATGATTCTTCAATAGCTTCTATAATTCCATATTCTAACATTTTTTCGATCTCTACTTTTACTTTCTAATTGTATTTTAGATTCATTATGTAGGGTCTTTGTCACATGAGTTTCACATGTGGTTTTAATGGAATCTTCATTTCTCCTAATTGTCCAACAATTCCTTTCATATATGAGAATGTCATTGGAAACAGATCCTAGTACTCATGCAGTAAGTCAACAATATTATCAATTGTTTCCTCGCTCTAGTAATCTACTATGTTTGCAAACTTAGTCTTATCCTCTATTCTAGTGTTCTCTCTATACATTCTTAGGGGTTTCACATAGATATCTTACTCAAGTTATGGTCCCTCTACTTCACGCTCCCCTTCAGTCTCTGATATCTACAATTACCTTGGATCTTCTTTATCTTGGACCTCCTCTACAACATTATAACAATGCATGACCTCTTCAACTGTCACATTGACTCTAGGTGTACAATACAAAGGTACTGACCCCAACAAGTCCTTTGATGCAAACATATTATTCCCGATAACCTTCAATGTTGATTCAATCAAAGGATTATTATTATTAAAACTAAACATTAACTTGAAGTTCTTGGTCAATTCTTCCAAATTATATCCCTTGTTGGCACAAGGGCAGACCCAGGGTTCAACGCTACAACAACACACCAACAAATCCCTAACTATCGACCCTTTTGGCAACACCTGTGAAGCAAATGGAGTCTCACCCGAGGTCGTGGCACAGTTGGCTGTAGGAATAAAGTGTCTGCAACCTTAGCTAGGAAACAGATCTTTGATTATACAGCTTACTAGAGCACTTAGCATATAACATATGAAAACATCAAGAAAAAGCACAAAGTACATAACATAGAGTTTATGTGTTTCACCCCCACCGTGGGGCTATGTCCACCAACTCTTCTTCTTTATTGTCTTCATTCAATCGGTTACAAGAACAGAGCCTCAAAACCCTTACTCAACACATGACAGAAGATCTATGCGGCTTGCTAGATCCTTCTTCCTTGCGTTATAGCACAAATCCTTCTAGAGTCTTTCATAGGGACTTTCACTCATCTCTACAAGTCTCATACAGTATGCACAAAGCACTTACAATCCTTTGATCACATATCTCTAGCACTTATCCATTCTTTTAGCACTTAGCACACCGGCCTCTTTCTACATTACCTATAATTCTATATATACATTACAAAATAGGCCTAAACATGGGTAAAACCATGGGTTGACATCCCATTCCTGTTACATATTCCCAAAAACCCAAAAAGGGGGCCAAGATCCCATGATCTCCGCTTCAACTTGCGCTCCTCCTTCAATAGGCTGTCGAAGTCCAAAAATAGGTCAACATGACCAAGAAATTCTCGAAACTTGGTCAAGGGCCAATAGGCCCCCAACACTCACCTTTGACTCATCCTGAGTCACTCTGGTCTGAGCAATTTTTCCTCGAACGCCTCGAGCTTGGCTCGAGCTGCTTCAACTTGTTTCTTTTCTATGGTCTCGTGTTCGGTGAACTCCTGGATCACTGTGTCGTTCACTAGTCCTTCTAGGCATTGTTCTGTTGTGAGGACGACCTATTCTAGCTCTCCTCCTTGGCTCTCGACCTCTGTAAACAACAGGCATGCCTTATCATGCATAGGTTGAAGTCATTGAGTGAATTCCATCACTTTGATTTCAAGCATATGGATCTACTATTGAGTTGTACAATGTTCATGAGACCTCTTCATTCTATCTACAACTGACAAAGCCTTTAGCTGGGCCTGTAGTGTATCTGTGTTCTACTTCACTTCTTGGAGCTGTGACTCAAGTGTCTGCAATTCCAAGTTTTCAGTGAGATTTTCATAGGCCTGGGAACTGTGGTTACTGAGATGCTTGCACTCTTAGGAAAGAGATTTTAGTCTGTCAATTGTGCTGCGGGCAGTTGCTTCTCTTTGGTTTTTTATCTCCTGTGGGGTTTTAGGTACTGCGTGGAGCTCTAAGTTGGTGATGCGTTGCGGTATATTCTGGATTACCTCTTCCAGTTGTGCCACTTGCTATGGAACTTGTTCCTCAGTCTATACTTCAACGATTGTCATAGATTGAAGTGCTATGTTGACCCTTTCCTTAACTTCAAGTTGCTCGGTGAGAAATTGTTCCTTGCTTTGTTGTAGCTCTTCTTTTTCTTCATCCCATTTTTCTTGTAGAGCGATATTTTCTCGTTTTACAACACTTCATTGCTCCTCAAGGTATTTTTGTACTTGTGCTAAAGCCTGGGTGTGTTGTGTTGTCTCTCTGTGAGCTCATCGAAGGCGAGCCCTAACTGTATCATCAACGTGGTGTAGTTGAGTGGGCTCATCACCTAGTTTTGGTGTTCCAACTGTCAGGGGTGCAGTGGATACTATGCAGCTGGACTGTAGTTCCTGCTACACTCCTTGGAGTTCATCGTTAATCTGAATGAACACCTCCTCCTGCTTAGCTTATTTCTTCTTTTCTATCTCTAGTGAAGCATCATTCAGTGTTGCAACGATGAAGTTG
Source organism: Picea engelmannii (assembly GCA_009831015.1). Lineage (NCBI taxonomy): Eukaryota > Viridiplantae > Streptophyta > Pinopsida > Pinales > Pinaceae > Picea > Picea engelmannii. The sequence continues at coordinate 77,097 of ML800414.1, forward strand.
AAGTTGTCTGAGGTGAGGGTGGTCTCGAATTTGGTTCTGGTTGCTTTCATTTTCTTCCTTGAAGAAGGTTTTAGAGGGGAAACCTTCCTTTTCTTTGAGGTATCCTCCTCCTCTCTTGGCGATGTGACCTCACCTTTCTTCAGTTCAACTTCTGCACCATCTATTTCTCTGCCATCTCCTCCTTGATCTGTTGATATGGAAGCATTCTTCACAGATGCCTTGTCTAAATTGTGGACCTCTTCAGTCTTCTTTATCTTTCTAGGTCCAGCTGTATCCGGCGCAGTTTCGGGGCTGTCAACATCGAACATCTCTGTAGGGTTCGCTAAAATAAGGAGGTTCGCTAACCATTCCTTGGTAATCTCCTGCAAGTCATCCTCTGTTAACTTGTAGTATGACTGCAACTATTTTTTATTCTCATCAGTGCACGCTGTGATATAGATAAAATGGCGGTCTGTGCTAAATTTCATCAAGGGTCTAAACCTGTGGAGTGTGTTCGGGGTTATGTGAGGCTCAGACTAGATAACAGTCTTCAGCTGGTTGTAATAAGTGTGGAAGTCGACATTTTATTGCCACTTCTTGTTCATGTTGTTGGAGTACCACAACTTACTGAAATTCGTGTCCATTGGTTCAAATGGATCGATGTCTAGGAAGGTTTCACCTTTTGGGATATCCCATGCAATTAACGCGATTAAGATAAAAATCCAGCTGAAGTGTAATTTGTACCCCTGATCCTATGCTTCCCTGCAATCTAGTTCTATTTGGTTCACAAGGTACTTCACCCAATTCATCTGTAGTCCCTCTACACCCTTCCCTGTGAGGTCGACTGCGAATCCAGTTACTTGGGTCGATCAGTTCTTGCAAACTAGCTTGCCTGCGATCAATTGACATGCAAGGCGCACTGCGCCACTCTGGATAGAGGGTACCTTCTAGCCTCGTGTTCCCTTCTCTACATCATCATAAGTATTCTTTACCCTCTGGGGAAGAGCACGATCTGCGTTCTTTTTGGGGTATAATTCTTGTGGGTCAGGGCCTTGCATGCTAAGCCATGTGATCCGATTGATCAAAGTAGGATCCACTGTGATGTGGCGGTTACACCATAAGTATCCTCCATGATAGCAGGACAACAACAACTTGACACACGCGTTCACTTCTTGATGCCTCTTGAAGTGAGGAATCTTCATTATGTTAAGAAGTGTGGACTACGCGAGGTTCATGGTCCACTTTTGGGGAATGACCTTTGAATTATTTCCCTTGGTTCTAGTCAGATACTTATATGGGGCTATCATATTATACACTTTCCTGTTGCCGAGGTTGAAGTCACTAAACTTCAACGCTGCGATCTTATCCTGATCTGCGTGCACTGCGCATATCCCCTTCGGAAGTTATGCAGTGACCAATTCATATTCAAAATATCAGGGCACACTGTCTCGATTTATTGCGTCACTCAAAGGTGGTAGATAAACAGGTAGAATGCTTGGAATCATCTTAGCATTCATGATATCATCTCTATGCTTCGCTCGTTTCTCATCAGTTGGTCGGGATGGTCCGGCTCGTGCAGTGGATGGAGAGACCTGTAGTCCTCTCGTCGAAGATGCTTGTATACCTGTAGACGCTCCTCTCTCTGACATGACTCTCTTTTTCATCAAGTCGATTAAAAATTCCTCAACGACTTTCTCTACGGTGCTCAATACTTCCGACATATGCACTTGGGGTAAATAATTTGTGGGATCGAAGAAAAACTCAGACACAGTAATGAGATAGAGAACGAGAGAACAATGATCACTTTATAAACTTGGCTTAGTCTTTGGGATCAATTATTTATTGGAAAAAGTGTTCTTGGTGCATGCCACGGCGAGCTAAATAGGTAATTCAACAATGGTTGTCTTGCAACAGATATGATCCTCCATTAACTCATATTCGATCCGTTATAGTGCATTCCAATGGTCTGATGATGAACCTTTATTTATTTTGCCCATTCGAAGTGTCAATCGAATGGTTATAATATCCCCAACGGATATATTTCTTCATCATGGCGAAGTTCCATGTGTCACGGTTCTGATATCTCAAGGAAGCTCCAATTCTGCAATTTTTCTTTCTGCGAGGTCTCCTCTAGAACCTCCTATAACTTTGCAGTCTTAGTCCTTTTCTTTCTTAACTTTATAGCCTTCTCTCCAGTGAGCTTCGTCTCGGTAGTGATTTTCTCATTATGATTCTTATCTTGTTTGGTCTTAGTTACTCCGCACCATTGAAATTATTTCCTAGGGTTCTTGGATAATACTTCTTCTTTGTCTGGGATAGGTAACTCAATCTTATGTGGATCCTCTAGCATTCTCTTATATTTGACATCTGGGTTTCTAGCATTAAATATCTACGATCTTCTCTCATGTTCTTCAATCAAGTGCGCGATCCTTTTGGTAATAAAGTCTTTTAACTCTTTCTTCTTTTGTTTCAAAACTTCTTCTTCTTCCTTTCGTCGGGCTTGGTCTCTATCAATCCAATATTTTCCTATTAGCATGGTAAATGGGGCATTATCTTCAACAAATTTAATAATCTCAATGTCTTCTTCTGCCAAAGTTCCATTGACATTCATATGTATTCAAGCGATCCTTCCACATAGGTTTACTAGCTTTCCTATGAATAAACCTATTCCTCCTAGTGAAGGGATCATAGCGGGCCTTCCTATAGCTTCCCAGGTTCTCTTTGGAATAATATTCATCTATGTTTCCTCATCTAGAACACAGTCAATGTCGAAGTCTCATATTCTTTCTTCGATGCATTCCTTCTCTTTGAAGATCTCTGATAAGTTTACATGTCGGTGGTTATTCAGGGTTTCTTTCATCTGTAGCAATGCTTTCTCTGATTCTTTATGAGGTTCGTCTATAGATTTTGGATCTGCCTTAGGGTTTTCTTGATTTAGATTCATTCTTTCAAGCTTAGAAATCATTCTAGGGAAATTTAATACTTCATGGTCTAGAGATTTACAACAAAGACAACTAGGTCTTCCACCAGGGCATTCCTTAGCAAGATGTCTCAGTCTTCTGCAAATGTAACAGAGGGTTAATCTTCTCTTATTTTTAAATGATCCCCAACTTCTTCTGTACCACACACTAGGATCATATGAGTTAACCTGCAACAATTTCTTTCTAGGCTCCTGCATCCATTCATTAGTCCAAACATTATTTCTTTGCATAGGTATAACATATCTTTCACTATTCTTATTAGATCTACCCATATCAAATATTCTTTCATCTATTAATTCCCTAGATTTCAAACTAGGATAGACTCTATTAAACATTCCTAGATCCATACTCTAGAAACAAACATTTTGACTTATCTTACTTCTATAGAGCACAAAGCTTTCAGATATAACACTTTTAACTATTCTTACCTTTATCAAGGCACAAAGCTAGTAGATCTTACCTCTTTTGATAAAAAAATCTTATTTTTACCTTTCTTAGAGTGCCAAGCATTCAGATCTTTCTTCTTTCCTTCATATCTGACCTTCTTTTCTTCAGATTGGGCTTATTTATTTCAGATATGATCTTATTTCTTTAGCATATATATTTATAAGTAAAGTAGAATACTATGCACTAGGTCATAGATATACGCACAGAGCTTTCACAATTTCAGGATGAATCTTTGCACAGAGCTTCTTCTTTCTCAGTTCCCAGCAATCACAGTTTCAAGTCCTGGCAACGGAACCATTTTTTGGCATAGGGGAATACCCAGGGTTCAACACTACAACAACGCACCAACAAATCCCTAACTACTGTCCCTTTCGGCACCACCTGTGAAGCAAATGGAGTCTCACCTGAGGTAGTGGCAGGGGTGGTTGTAGGACTCAAGTGTCTGCAACCTTAGCTGGGACATAGATATGTGATTATACTGCTTACTAGAGCACTTAGCATATAACATATGAACACATCAAGAAAAATCACAAATCACATAACACAGTTTTTATGTGGTTCCCCCCCACCCTGGGGATACATCCACCAACTCGTATTATTTATTGTCTTTAGTCAATCGGTTACAAGAAGAGAGCTTCAAAACCCTTACTCTGCATAGGACAAAAGATATACGCAGCTCACTAGATCCTTCTTCCTTGCGTTATTGCACAAAACCTTCTACAGACTTTCACAGGGACTTGCACTCATCTCTACAAGTCTCACACAGTATGCACAGAGCACTTACAATCCTTTGATCACATAGCTCTAGAACTTAGCCATTCTTTTAGCACTTAGCACACCGACCTCTTTCTACATTACCTATCCTTCTATATATACATTACAAAATAGGCCTAAACATGGGTAAACCCATGGGCCGACATCCCATTCCCGTTACATATTCCCAAAAACCCAAAAAGGGGGCCCAGATCCCGTGATCTCCGCTTCGACTTGCACTCCACCTTCGACAGGCTGTCGAAGTCCCAAAATAGGTCAACATTACCAAGAAACTCCCAAAACTTAGTCAAGGGCCAACATCCCTCAACAAACTTTTAGTTCTATGTAGCAATTATTGGGAATTGTGTCCAAAGTATGTGTTAACACATAGGACGTACAAGAATCAAGGTCTATAAATTTTATTAGAGTACAATTACAAAAGTATTTCATTCATGATGGCAGTTGTCATCATTAGAAGAAGAGAGAAAGTATTGGTCATATATGTCTCTCATTTTAAAGCCTTGATGCAGTCTTTGGTTACGTGTTCTCATCATCCAAATGAAAGCTTATATTTATTTCTTGTAACCAATGTATATTGTTGCTAATTGTTATTTCTACGAACTGTTAGCGCTGCAAACTGGATGCACTATGAATCCCCTATTTTTCTTAGTTGATAAAATCCTAGTTGACCTCCTTTTCACTCAGGTTTGCAAAAGATAATTTCACTCAAACTTCATCTCATACCTTATCCATGGAACTACAAATTCTTTGATGAAAACTATTTTAAAAACCACCTGCTGCAAACTGAGTTAGCGCTACAAACTCTCTGTTTTGCACATCATTTCAAAATCTTGTTATTTGAGACTTCATTCAGATTCAAGTTGTCATAATTGTATCCAAGCTTCTAGCTCCAGTTACATATTAGTCTCTACAACATTTTTCTAGAATAAACCCTAATCATTGTAGACATTGGAAACAAACCATGATTCTACAAGGTTACATAACATAATCAATTGGCAGTTGTTATCAACATATTTTTACTTTTATTTGAATTACCTACCATGGAGGCTCAACAAAGGAAGATGGTCCATAAAGGAAAGGAGATTTTCATATATTATTTGCAGGTTTGGACATCATAATATGTGAGTAGAAATAAAAATGACATCTAAAGGAAAGGTTGCAACACATCCTGTTGAAAGCGTTGTGAACTGCTTAAAATGAAATAGTTTGCAACAAATTAGTACGCCGCAAACTCGTATTTTAATCATATCTTTCAAAATACGAACTGGGTTTTTATAAAAAAAAAAATTGGAGAAGAATTGTTATGTCATTGACGTTTTTACCAAAACTTAGCTTGACCCAGTTCGTTGTTTGGGAGAAAAGTCGAAAACATCATCTATAGGAAAGTTTGCAGTGAATCTTGCAGATGCACTACGAGCTCTAACAGTATAATAAATCCAAGATGTAGGAGGGATTCCATATGTTAGGAAGGGTTCGAGTAACTCCTTGGATATCATTTAGACATCAAAGGAAAAATTTTCCTAAGATCTAGCTTCAGTTAATCTTCATGCAATGAGTTGGTTGCAGTTGTATTTATTACTGCCAAAAACTTTCTAGAATCTAGCAGTATGTTAAATTTTTTGCTTGTTTTTCTATTTCCGCATCTTTCCAAGGCACAAAGTCCTATGTTGGAGCTAGGTAATGAGTCATAGAAAGAGTTTTGATGTAATTTTGTATTTAAGATGTAATATGAATCCATAGAGAGGTTGGAGTGGGTTTTTAGGAGACTCATACTACTGTTTCAGATTGTAAAAGATTTCTAGATGATGTATATACATATTTAAGATTCTTGAATGGTTAATGATCATATTTTCTTCTACTACTACATGTTATCTCTAGTTTTGATATTGTATACTGGTAAATAATTTATCTTTAGTGCTTGTTTCTATGAAATTACAGTGACTAATATACTGTATTTTATTGAAGCAAGTGTTGTCGAAACATATCATCTTGTTAACCTGGAGGTTCCTTGTTAGTGATATTTCCTCTATATGTGTTCCAAGGTGCCTGGAGTAGTTTGGTTCATATATTCATAGTTTCTTCTTCATTATTCCATATTTTCACTAATATCCTATAAACTAATCAGATATTGTTCAAGCCTTACTTGTTGAAGTATGTTTTATGGATATTTTGTGTTGATACTTTGAATTGAGTTTCTCATCCATTCGATATATCTAAAAAAACTAAAAATATTATCTTTTACAAACTATAAAATATGATGGGTATTAGGCTCACACCTATAATAGTATTGGTGAGAATTATAGTGCTAACAATATGCACAAATAAATGCATCCATTCTTGTTGAGGTATTGATCTCCACTATGCAGTACACTTTGTAACATGATCTATTGGACAACTTTTATTAACCTTTTGCATGTTGCTAATCCTTTATGTCATATTTTTGCGCAGCCCACCATCTTGTTGAAGTCACTTTCAGTGCGACATATAAGGCCAAGAGTCTCTACTAATCGGGGAACTACATTTCAAACTCATTGATAACATATTATATATGTGTTAATCAATTATACCTTGGACGTTCGACTATTTCAGTCCCAATCCATCTCAATGTGCCGGTAATTCGAGCACACTTCCTTGTTGATACTTCATGTAGTATTTGTTTCCAATTCTCCAAAGCGTCTTTTGAGTATGATGCACATGAAATAATACTCCTCCAACTAATTACATCTTCAACTGTAGAATTTATGTAATTGTCTTCCCACGCAGTCATATTATACATATTATGAAGTTCTTTTCTCTTTGTTGTTTTTGCATACCTTCTTCCTCCAGTGAGGTCTAACGATGTAGTGA
>ML800414.1:84224-108833 GCA_009831015.1 Picea engelmannii
CTCTCGGCCATGCATGGCTTGGAGTTCCAGTTAACTGACAAAAAGCCTCGTGTCCCGGCGGAAACTTTCCTGATTTTTTGCTTTGTTAGGTACCCGTGGGCTGTTTTGGGCTAGCCCGCGGATGCCCGCGTGCAGTAAAAGGATAGCAAGCGGTTGCCCGCGCCCAGTGAAAAGTTAGGGTGTGGGTTGCTTGTTTTAGAAGGTTTTTTGAGGATTTGTTCAGCATGGCTTTGGCTAGGAAGAGGCATGAGTTGGCCTGATGCCGGGTAAACCTGTATGGTGCATTTTAGGGTCATAACAAACAACTAAATTTGATGTTATCCAGTCTAATCCCATCAATTATTTTATTTCTTCTTGGCAAGCTTCCATCTCTTTCCTCGGATCAAATAATGGTAATGGCTCCAATGTTTTCCTTACCCACTAGTGAATTAGATTCCCTTGATCTGTTGCATCTGCTTCAGTTCTTGTTCCTTCAAATGTAACTGCTACTATCTTAGTTTGTTCATCATCTTCTTTGACTACTATCATCTGTATGTTTTGGTTCTAGTTTTGGTTCCCTCTTTCTTTCCATCTTTTTATCAGTTGAGGAAAATCTTTGGTTGTATGGTCCAATGCTTTGCAATACGTGCATGTTTTGCAATGATTCGGTTAATATCTCACCAAATTTACCAGTTGATTGAAATTATAAAAAATGATTGGTCCTCTTCCTCCTCTACCAAATGCTCCTTGTACTCGACCTAAGACGAATCCTCCTCATCCACCTTGATTAAATGCGCTCAGAGTATTATACTGTACAACTCATCCTTCTACTCTAACATTTTATTCTTGAATTTTGTAGGCATTTACAATGTGATCTCTTATTAAGTCACATGAGCAGCGATCCTTCTCATCATGTCCTATAGATGTGTAAAACTTACAAAACAAATTCTCGGGCATACTCTGGTACTTCTGTAATAATGGATAGGCAGTCGGATGATGTCCCCGTGTCTTTCATATTTTTCAATATCCCACTCCTCCTTCCAATGGGTTCGATTCCCTTATATCCATAAACTATGCAAATGTTGGGCATTCATCTTTACGATGGCCTTCTGTCTTACATGTAATGCACTAAAATTGTTCATTTTTTCTCTTTCCTTCCATTATTTATGACAACTGATTCATTAGCGCAACCAACTGGGACTGAACATGTACCATCCCTACACTATCTCCTATAGGAGATGATTCTAACTTCATTGCAATTTCTAATGCTTCTGGTTGTGACATGACCTTCTGTTGTTTCATAGGACAATGAATGTACAACAACATACCTACAATAAACCATTATATATGTTGTCCATTAGGAATCTAGAATGTTAATCTAACCATCACATATTTAAACCTCTTATCATAATGCAAAACTTTCTTAGTCTGTATTTGCTTAATTTCCTTCAACTCTATGATGTACTGCAACTCATATTTACACTTCTGAAATTCCTTTAATAAATCTTGTCCAATTTCTTCCAATGTCCTTGGTTTTATTTCCAGTGTAGTATTATGATACTTCATGTACCATAATAGTGCATGAACTTTGAATGTAGTTTCTAAATACACAATCTTTTTTGTCTCATCCTGGACATTCTTCATAGTCCATATTGTCTCACATACAAACATATGTTTATATGGGTCTTCCGACCTCACTCCCTAGTCCAATTCATGCATTCTTAATGTATTATCTATTCCTACCATTTTATTCTATGTAGTACTTACCTTTGGTGACGCTAAATGACTCTGACTTTTGTTGATTAAGGTTGGTTGTCATTGATGTCAACCCTTGAAGAAAGCACCATAGCACAAAGTTTTGGGTAATGGACCCAATATTGTTTGATGTAAATATGACTCATTATTTTCTTTTCATGGTTAATAAGAAGTAAATATGGATGAACTCCAAAGTGGTCCCCTTATGGTGAAAGACCTCATGGGAAGATGCTTTGCGGAGTAAGAGAACCCATGCTTAATTGTGGAATAATGAGATGAAGGGCAGTGAATTTTTTAGGGAAATTATCCTATATGGATAGTGCTTTTCATTCCATTTCCGTTGGTATTTGGAACATAACATAACTCCTTACGGTTAGACAGTTATGGCCATGAGAAGTTGGAGACCCCAGGTTTGGGTAATGGACCCAAGTTTGTTTGATGGGTAATGGTATGAGTTATGATATATTTTTAGATAATACTATTCTATATGGATAGTACATGTCATTCCATTTCTGGTGGTATGTGGAATGTCACAAAACTCCTCGTGGTTTGAGAGTTATGGCCTTACGAAGTTGGACAACCCTCATATGTCATCTAGAAGCCCCAAAAGGTCAAAGTAGTCAAAGCAGTTTAAGAGATTTTTAAAGGATAAATAATAAAGTGAAGTGATGAGTGTATTATAATTCAAATTGAATACAAAATAAATTATTTCAATAATAAATTTAATGGAGAAATTAGAAGTGGGTTAACCCTAAAATAAGAAAAGTCATCCAAGTGACCTAGAAGATGTTTTTAAGGAAGCTACTTAGAGAGTATAAATAAGAGGCAAGGCTCTCTCATTTAACATACACTTGATCATATTGAATATCTATAGGTGTCTGAGGTAACCAAGGATATCTAAACTGGAATTCTGAGTGAAGGTGAAGAAAATAAGGCCGAAATGCAAGGAAGGATAAATTCTTTTGATGGTGCTTTCTAAGGTATGTTATTTACAGGTCATCTCACCATTTTCGCTATAACATTTTTTTTATAATGATTCAGAACACGAAATTTATATTCCATTGATAAACCGTATCCAAGTATCTATGGTAAAAAAATATTCTTGTGGGTCGTTTTATTTTGGGAGTTACGCTCTGTGGAAAATAGGGTTTATGGCTAGTCCTGAAACTAGTCAAAAGAAGGTGTTTCAGGTAAAAACATCGTAACTTCTTCATAAAAGATACCAATTTAGTGAGACCAAATGTGTTGGTTAGGGTACGGTCTTTAGTATACTTTGTAATAGTTTCAGATCAATTCAGAAAATATTCTGTGCGGGGCACGCTCTACAAGGTCGCTCTCTAGAATAAGCCAGAATTCAGCAAGGTATGTCATTTTTTCTATAAATCCTTTTCTGAGAGGTTCCAAGTAGTGAAACTTGGAGGAATTGCATAAACAAAACTGAATAACATGGTTTATCATTTTCATATATTTATACATTACCGGTACAAAGTTATGATTACTTCAAGTTAGGGTTGTTGACCAATCCAAAACTAGGCATGTGAGACTAAAGAAACACTTGATGAAAATGCTAGTCTCTTGTTGTTAAAGTTAAGGAAGGTTTGCAGGAGTGTGATCATATACACCGGGTCTATTACAGAGCTACAAATCATATTTGGATGATGAAATTGATGAGGGATTTTGGTTGAGTTACATGTTGAGTACATGGTTGAGACAAGTAGTTGATGAGTTGGCACATACATGAGGTGTATAGTTGATGATGTTGGTTGATGAGTAGTTGACACATGATTGGTACATACTTGGTACATGGTTGGATGCACTTTTTTATGGTACAGGTTGGTGCATGGTGGATGCACTTGTTTATGGTACAGGTTGATTACAGGTTGAGGTACATGTTGATACATGGTTGATGCATGGTTCATATTTATTGGTACATATTTATAGCGGTATATCTCACAGTGATAGTGTGATAGTGGTTCTATCACTCTACTTCTACTTCAGGGTGGTAGGATGGGGCAAGGATAGGTGGTTATAGCCACCTTCCAGTTGTAGCCGGAGAACATAGGGGGTTGTAGCCTCCTTCTGGTTATAGCCAGAGAATTGGGGAGTTCGATCTTCCCTCAAGTTGTAGCCTGAGAAACTAGGGGGTTGGAGCCTCCTTCCAGTTGTAGCTGGAAAACAAAGGAAGTTGGTGCTTCCAATGAATGTAATTCTTCAAGACATATAAGAAAAAGCATTCCATGGTTTTTCTCGATTTGGGTTTCCACTTAAAACACTGGTGTACTATGTATGTATGTGATTGTTTATTTCTTACTACTCATTATTGGATAATAATTCTACATTGATATAACAATTGAAGAAAAAGGATTATAATTACACTATTACTGATTCAACCCCCCTCTCAGTAATCCAACAACTTGTTGCACTACTTCAAATATTCTAACTATTGTTATGGCTTCCTCCACTAACCACAATTTCTCTTGACAAAGTTATGGTTTCTGCTTTGGATCTTGGTGACTCACACAAGGTCATGGGTTTGACATAGATTCTAATTTGAGATGGACCTCCTTCTTCTGTTGGACTGCACTGAGGATTATTTTATTTCTCTTTCCTTTCTTTGTATAGTGTGATCTGCGTTACTATGCAGGGGTCTCTTTTCTCAAACACTTTGTGTTCATATTCTCTCTCATCCATAGTCTCCTTCTTACTATGCCTAAACATTTTCCCACAGTGCAATACTCCAATATTTTCATCTGATTCGTTGTCTTCCTCTCTTGACATCCTCAGACCATTTATTTCTCATTTCATCTATTTCCAATATCATACCATCATTTGGTCATCCCCCAATCCCCCTTTGTGAATGAAGGTGCCTAGAATTCAAATTTCATCTTCATGACATTATTTAGACACAACATCTTTATCTAGGTAGATAGTGCATTCAAAAATATTCCACACTGACCCTTGAATAAGTCCCTCTCTATGACTCTATAAGATTGGGTACAATATATTGCAAACTCTGTAATGTAACCCCCTAATATACTATTCATCCAAAAATCAACTACATGAGAAACTTTATTATTTATTTTATTCAATTGTCTGATCAATTCAGGAACCCAGTTTCTCGGAGCCTCAACTCTGTATCTTCCAAAATTCTCCACTAGCCTTTCTAACCATTCAGTCAAAATTATCGAAAACTCGCGGAATAAGATTTCATGAAGATTTGTAAACACATACCTTTGCAACTATTATTTTTCACTGATTCGTGGGTTCCTATTCTATTCTCTGGAAAATTTATGTTCCTTCCTCCTTAACCATTCTATGATCTCTTCCTTATTCAACCTCCAAAACATTCCCCTCAGTCATAGATCATGGTCCTAACAACGAGACCATTTGTTAGCATCCATTGGGAAGATCTGGGTTAATCATTAATAAACCAACAAAACCCTTAGACACTTGACCTTTCTACATCACCTACAAGCAAGTGAAGTCTCACCTGAGGAATCTAGAGGGGATGCAGGAACCAAGCTTCTATAGTGGGGGGAAGTGAGGCATTCATCCTAACAATACTATGCAATATTCATTCATCTACTGTATATGTAGTTTTTGTTACTTAACCTTTAATTAGCATTCAATATACCTTGTGTGTGACATTAATCCACTTAACATTCATTTATGCATCATTAACTTAAGTGTGTGTAAAAACATATATCAGTGAGACATTCATAATACTAAACATTTATTATCATTGTGTAGAAACAGTAAATATCATATGCATTAGAAACATAACATGCAAGCACATCAAGACACAAGGTTTTAACGTGGTTCACCCCCAAATCAGGCTACATCTACAATGGTTGGCTTCTTTTTTTATTCATTGCAATCTCCTTATAGTTGTGCACTACGCTTACAAAAATATGTATCCATTAGAATTACCCAAAATTTCCTCAGTCGTTCTACTGTAGTGCGAGCCTAGCTCTCGAAAACCTTAGTCATAACTGAAAATACCCGAACACTTAGCCAATTCTTCACTCTTTCATACTTGACTCCCTTCAAAACTTACCATCAAAACTCTACTCCTTCTACCCAAAAACCCAGTAGAATTTATATCTTTACAATAGGGATAAACCCGTTACAATGTGGAAAAAATGTCCCAAAACTTCCTAACTACTTTTTGTCTTTTTTGCATTGACTATGGACATGCTCCGGTTATTTTTCACATTCATTGTTTCTTTGTCAAAATTTCATGTGATTAGTTCATGTGCCATTCCTAAGACTATACAAAATAGCCTACTCCAACATGTAACAACAATCATGTCATACAAGGAAATCAATACTATACATTATGATACATATAGTGTTCATTCATATCTTTTGTTGCATGAGTACATGCAAAGACTTGAGTGTGGGGGGGATGTTGAGCCTCAATTTCACAATTTTTACAATTATCATTTAATTTTACTATCACCACATTTACCTTCCATCATCATTTGTTTATCGTTTACATCACCGCATATATCCACTTTTCATCATAATATCTTAGAGAGGCATGTGATTACTAAATTCAATGATTTTCCATGTTACGATGATTAATTAGAATGGATTTTTTTATTTTCCTAATTAGTTTTGTAGGTTTAGCTATATTTCTAACATTCTATAGAACATTCAATAGTGGCTTCCACCTACAGGAAATCCGATAGCGTATGTCATCTACATGAATTATGGTAGTGTCTGTCACCTAGATGAAATCTAACAGTGTCTCCTTATTCAAGATAGTTGTGCCTCCTGAGGGAAAAAATAGAATATATGTGTTTTTGGGGGGATGTTGTTTTCGAGCTTCCATGTCACTCAAACGGACCCAATGACCCTCAAGAAAGACGATGATCTCCAGAAAAAACCACGGTCAACTCACTCTGTTTTTCCAACAAGATGATCCAATTTTGTGGAACAAATGCCCAAGTTGGATGCCCTCATCTTCCCCAATGATCCTACAGGAAAAAAACATCCCTTCTTCATCATTGATTCAGCCGGATGAAATTACTCTTGTCCTAACTCAACAAAATTAAAAATGGCATGATATTTTTGTTGAGAGGGAAATTATGTGGTTGTAATAATTTCTTTCTATGGTTTGAAGAATGTAATTACAAATACAATAGCCACCAACGTTTTAAGATGTCATTGGTTGGATCGGATAGTCATTTTTCTAGTTCTAATTCTTGTTGTGCAAATATGTAACCAATTCTCTGTAATTATTCATTTAGATGATGAATTGAAGGATGATTCTACTGCAAATCTCTAGTAGCGCATTGTAGTTTCTTTGTAGAGTGTGTCGGAAGAGGAAGGCCCCCCTCTCTCATGTAGATCCTTTGAATTTTTATTTTTTATATAGTTATAGTTCATGTTTTGATTACATAGATTTATTTGAGTAGTTAGACTTGCAGTTAATTTAATTATCATTGTTGATTACCTTATTGAAATCAATATTTGAACTATGTTATTTCTTTCATTCATTTACATAGTAATTTCACTTATGCCTTTACTGATATTTGTTGATTCTTTTAATTATCAACGTGAGGAGCAGGTTTACACACCAAATTTTGGTAGCATGTGTGTGTTTATTTATGCTCAACAATCCTGGTGTTGTTAACACAAGAATCTCAAGGAACAAAAAATTCACGGGACTTGAACCCACAACCAGAAGATTCATTGGGCTTAGTTTTGTATTGAAATTTCAATTTCTTTTATATTTTAGTTTTATAACACTACAAAAATTAATTAAATGAATGAGTACGTTAATTGTATCACTCAGAATATGAATGAAAATGGTGTAATTGATTGGTTAAAGAACAAAGAACACTCATACTCTTCATTTCAATTCCTAGAAATAACTTTTCAAACACGGTGCTTTTGATATCTTAGATTTATTTTATCTATTATGCATATATTTTACCGACACCTCATTATCTTATGAGAATCTATATTTATAATTAATGTACATCAATTTAAGCAATAAAATTAACCAATAAGATATTTACTCTTCCAGTCATTATGGAGAGTACTTCAATGGCTGATGTGTTTTTTCACTATATTAGTGGTGTTCTTGTGTCTTGCTGCCAGGTCATCATTTTGTCATGCTATATGTTCAAGGGAAGATAAACCTAAGCCAACCATATACAATCTTGTTGACCATGTATGTCTGCCATCCCTATGTTAGTTGTAATTGGTGATTCTATCACTTCACATCATCTCTCAATGTATGTTTTGTTTTGATTGATGGGGGATACATTAATTCCCTCTTTTTATGGATCCCTTCCTATCGACTTCAATGCATTATGTAGGAGAGGGATATAGAAACCAACTAGTACATTGGATCTTGCATTATTTATTGGAAGGCTTCTTCACGATCGAAAATGATTTTACATCATTAACTCCTAATCAATCACTTCTACAAGTGTTCAAAATCAGATTATCTATTCACACTTGATAGATTGTACTAGGTACCTTGGGATCCACTTTCATAATTAGCAGGTCCCCTCATGCCTGTTAACAATATAACTCAATTCTCGGTAATCAAATGGTTTCTACTATGCTAGAAATCAACTCATCTATTTGCATGTTGTAGAATTGTACCATCGAGGTTTGGTATTGATACCTTGGTCTTGGGGCCACATCACGCATTCATGCTACTGTTATCGGACTAATCGATAGGTGTAGACACTAACAGATCTCCCTAGATCCACCTGGATCTAGAACAAAACACGACAAGACATGACTATTTCCCTAAGTTATGACCATTGAATTAGCTAGTAAGGAGGAACAAGTGACATACCTTTATATCGCTTCCTTAGGTATTTGTTGCTCCCGCTTCACTCCAATGCTCTCGGGAGGTCAAGAACAAGACAATGCAAACCAACCAAAGTGAAGATAGCAAAATGTATTCAATTGTCAACTTATGCATATGATCAAGGAATTACACAATAAAGTAAGAATGACTTTATGGGAAAAGGACATGTCACTGTATCATAATAATCGAACGTAGAAGATACAAACTAATCGCCTTGATGTCGCAAGATTCCTTTCGGTGGCCCTTGGTTCCAACACACACACTTTCTCAGTCCTTGCATGAAGAAGATCCAATTCCTCTTGATAGACCTATTAGAGTCTCCAAGCTTATGTTCAAGCAGAGTTCTTCACACAATTCCTTCACCAATTCTTCAATTAATCTTGCTTAACCTTTTCCATGAGAATCCTATCAATATATAGGAGAGGATGGGATGGTTACATGGATGAGAATGATCCCACCAAATAAGAGAAACCAGTAAAATGATAACCATTCGAATGCCAACCCATTTTCTAGAAGATTCCCTTCTAGAACCCTCAAGACTCCATCTCTTTTCCAATCTTAAAAACAAGTTCGCACCCTAAATATAGAGAATAGTGTGATAAGTTCGCACCCTAGCTGAAGGTGTCTAGCGAGAATGGGTCATTCTCGCACCATAGGCTATAAGCAGCCTGCAAACTCACTTTGAAAATATGTTTTCTGGAAGGCGATAAATGCCACTTTTCTCAGGAGAAAGTTCTTGTTGGGAGCCTGAGTACACCATTATTAATACATCACCAAGATGACCAAAATCATGTGTAACAAAATGCCCCCCAAAGTATGAGGCCGGAATCAGTGACAGCCAAAATCCTTTGTAAACTGCGTGTGTGTGTCGGAAACCAGGAGTGCACCTAATCGGAAACCTACAAACAACCAAGCATCTTGCAGAGTATCATACTAGTTCTGAGGAAGGCATTCCCATACTCATATCACAAACTGATGACATCATAAACATAGTTCATGGCCACCAATCATACACCATGGATCCATGCCGTCAAAATATCGCATAGCCACCAAGAATACACTGTGGATCCATGCAAGAAATTTCAAATAAATACGACATAGCCATGAGACATACAAAGTGGATCTATGTGCCGGAAAATTATACATATTCCATCACAGCCTAGATCAAAGAGATGAGACCCAAGGTCTTCAATCCCGTCACCTGAAAGTATGAATCTAACCATGTGATTACATGTGTTGAAGTCAAACATGGTAGAAACCACTTGATTACCTGTCATTGATGAAACCGTTAACAAGTGCGAGGGAAATCACCATTAATGTCAATGACTCCCAAGGTACAGTAGTACAATCCATCGAATGTGAATAAATGAGTTGAGGTCGAACATCTGATAGAATCTCCCGATCAGGGGTCAATGATGAAAACCCACTATCAAAAGCGAGGAAACCTACCATTAAGGCATGCAAGTTCCAAGGTACCAAAGAATTTCTAAGTCTTGTTTCCAGATAATGAGCTGGAGTCAATGGAACAAAACTCATCACAGGAGGGCCTTGATGTATCCCCCATCAATGACATGAAATGAGTAACATATTTTGAGGGCGGAATAGAGTATGATGTAAGTTGAAATGGACACAGGGAAGGCCGACACGGAGAGAATGGACAACTGCATATGGCTGACTCAATAGAGGTTTTGAATGAACTTCTCTTGAACAAATGGATGACACGACCAATGATTTGGCAGCACTGACTCAGAGACGACTTAGGATATGACCTGGTAGCAAGTCGAATGAGAGACAAATGGATTTCCCAAACCGGCTTCAGATAATGAATAGGGGGCTGTCATGTTAAAGAGTGACACTTACTGCCAATAATATGAACACGAAAACACATCCCTTTCCCAAAATTTCCCCCCACCATTTATGGCGAGTACCTCTTTATTTTTACGCAAGATTGAGGAGGATAACATATGCTTTTTTATGTAAGCTCATCCTTTAGATGAGTCCTTCGGAGTATGTTTAACGAACCCTAGGAAGGAGTGGTTCGGTCCCATTACGGGTCTTTCGATGTTTGTTTAATGAGTCCAAAGATAGAAAACTCGAAGGTTTTTCATGATTATAGAGTCTGGAAAAACACTTAAAATAGAACTCTCTCAGTTCCTTTTTCGTAAAATAGTCTGACGAGACCGAAAAAGAGGTAAATTATCGCCCAACAAATGCTTTCTTCAAATACTTTAACGAGCGTGAAAATAGCACGGTCGCTCGACGATCTTTTCATGTTTAGAGAGTCTGAAAAGAGCTTAAAGAGGACTCCAGGGGGTTCCTTTTTCGTATAACCTTGTTGAGCCCGAAAAAGTGATAAAAGTGTGCTCGATCACGTTCTCATGTATTTTTTAGCATGAGAACAAACAAAGACCAAGCTCGAGGTTTTGTGTAAAAACCATAAAAAACAAGTCAAACATGCAATGAAAAAAGAGAAAAAATATCTGTATCCTTGTGTATGAATGTCGAAGTCGTTACGTCTGCAAAAGTTGCACTCATAAGGGTATTAGGCATTATGTTTAATAAATAAAACAATTATAAAAAACCAACAAAAATGGTAAAAGTAAATATAAGTGGGTAAAAGTTTTTTTTACCATAGTCATTGTAACTTTGCCAATATTTTAGCCCAAAACCCCTCTTTTGCCCTTGAATTTTGGCACTCGATTGCGGGAGGTACGAGAATCCATTTGACGAACCATCTCCGGTAGTGAGGTAAGATCCTTGTCTTCTATCTTTTCATGGTTCAATTTTTCATTTTCATTGGTAAAATTCAAGTTTTTGAGCTTGTTTTAGGGGTTAAATTTGCACTCAACCATTCTCGCAGGCCAGCCACACGGGACCTATGAGAATGCATGATTCTCGCAGGTGGCCCCAAAGGCACCTACGAGAACCTCTCACTGTGCCTAAAGGGAACCTGCGAGAACTGCAAAGTGAAAAAATTCTTTAAAGTTTGCTCAATGAAAAAGATACCAATTCTTGAAGAGAGTTGCTGACCTTCTTCTTATGTGTCTTATGCAGGCATTTGGCTATCACCATGGTTCTAGAATGGCGTGAAAGAGAGAATGAAGAAGATGATTCTATTGCTAGGAATAATTCAGGCACTGTTGTCGCTTTGTGAGACTGTGGCCTCCTGAAATTCTTTCATATCCCGGGCATGAGGGCCCAAGTCAGACTGTTGGAGTACCTCGTTCATATGTGGGACGTGGACCAACAAGTATTCCACGTAGGGGTCCACACATTGTCCTTGGATATCGAGGGCATTTACTTCTTGACAGAACTTTCATGGCATGGGTACCACACTAGCTTGACTAGTAGCAGAGGTGGTGGGATGCCTATGAGTGAATATTGTTGTTTGTACTGTGTTCCAGAGGTGGAAAGGAGCAAAGGAAAAGTGGCCATTTGGGGGGTGTAGGATTTGACCCTTCGCACTATTTTGTTCACCATTTCTCATATGGATGGGAGCTTTTCTCCACACATGGCTCTCTAGAGCTACTTTTAGTATGCCATAGAGTGTACTGAGCCTCGAGTCTTTAACTGGGCAGACGCAGTCCTTCGTAGTGTGAAGAGACAGTTGACCAAATGCAAGAGAGGCGACCTGAAGCAATTCGAGTACGGGTCATTGTTGGTGTCCTTCTTTCTTGAGAGGGTTCCCTTTCCAAGGTTGCAGCTTGAGTGGGGTTTATCGGCTCCAGAGGATCCGAGAATGCTAAGGTGGTGTAACCTCATGGCCCGGCATGTAGCTGGACCAATCATCAAATACAATGATTCCTTCTTTGACTAGTTGCGACCACAGATACTGATGGTCGATGATTATGCCTATGTCAGGTTGGACTTCCAAAGAGATCTAGACTTGGCCCTGTCCGAGGGTGCTCAGTGGGGGGATCTCGGTAAGAAGTACACCTTTTTACTTTTTAAATTTTTTTGTGATTTTTATCGTATGAAAATGTTTTTATGTTTGTCCAAGGTCTAGTTACAAAAATTATTTTTGATGACACAGACGTGGGGACTTATCGAACTTTGGGTACTTCTCCTATTCAGCGACAAGGAGAGGTGGCTACAGTGCCACGATGGGACGCTAAGGATTATGAAGCAGTGGAACAAAACTTAGAGGGTTTGACAACAGACATTATAGACATGCCTCTTGGAGAGGTCACGCGACGTTATCATCATCATACAGTGGGGGTGTCAGAGTTTGTTAGCCGACTGCTTCGTAGGTTTTCCCAGACAGTCGTGTGTTACCATGAACGTCATCCATGACATCACTTTGTAGAAGCTATGAGCTTCAGATTTAGAAATTTTGGTCCTCGAACATAACTTTTTATAAAAAAAAATTTGATCATTATATATACATACGGCTTCTACCAGCTTATTTTGTGTCGTGTGATACTTGTGATGTGATTGATTTATAAATGACCCAAATGTCTGCCTAATACATAGTTAGCTAATGCATCAGTTAATGTATTTAGAAGTCTAGGAATATGTTGATACTCAATATAATCGCATAGACATTACTTAACTGTAGTACTACGAGATGCGAATCAAGTCGTACAACCAAGTGACGGATACCGAGGGAGATAGCATCAATCAATAATTCGATAACGGTGCTATACTCTGCAATATTGTTGGTCACACGACCGAGGCACACACCTCGTAGAGTGACAAGTTCATTTGTAGGGGCATAAATTGCCCATGTAGCAGAAGCAAGTTTATGAGTAATATGGCTAGCGCCATTAGCGAAGCCAATGTGGGGTAGCGAAGACTCCGACATCTGGAAATCAAACACAATGTCACATAAGGGTAGAGATTAGATAACGAAAAAACATACTATAGTAACACACAAGAAGTATGATATAATAAAATACAAGTACTTGTGCATAGGTGATCTTATGCATAGTACTTCTTCAAGTACAACCCATTCCTGGGTTCACTCAAAGGGATACCATCGTAATCTACTAACTCGTAAGCTCCTTTCTCTAAAACTCAGTTGACGATATAAGGACCTCGCCACATGGCATCGAATTTTCTAGCTCCTAGCATATCTCGATCTTGTTCATAGAGGAGAACAAGATCTCCTTCAGAGAAAACACGAGGCTTGACATGTTTGTCATATTGGGCCTTGACACGTTTCTTCTAGGCTTCTATGACTAGGGTAGCATCGCATTGAGTTTCGTCTAATCGCATGAGATACAACATACGTTCTTCTTCTGCAGAAGTGTTCGGTAGGAGTTCGACGGCTAGTTTTAAAGAGGGTATCTCGCATTCAATCGGGAGAATGGCTTCTAAAACATAGACTAACCGGAAAGGTGTAAACCCAGTAGTGGACTTAACGGATGTCCTGTAAACCCACAATGCTAAAAACAACATTGTGTGCCAACTTGCTTTGTGAATCCCTATCATTCGTCAGAGCATAGTTATGAGAACTTTGTTAATTGCTTCGACTTGGCCATTGGCTTGTGGGTAATAGGGCGTTGAGTTTTCATGGCGAAGACCCAACTTTTCAGTGAGTTCGAACATCATGAAGTTTCTAAAGTGGCTACCGTGATCATTGACGATAGCTTGAGGAACACCAAAATGAGCTATGATGTGATTGAAAATGAATAATGTTGTGGTCTTTCCAGTATTGTCAAATGTCGGCATCGCCTCGGCCCATTTCGTAAAATAATCTACGGCTACAATAATGTATCCATGCCCCCTGGCCGAGTGGGGGTGACATGTCATGAAATCGATGCCCCATTTTCCAAAGGGACCAACGGAGACCACAGGGTGAAGAGGAGCAGGATGTGACCGTATCTTATGATTATAGGTCTAGCAAGTGTGGCATTTTTGGACGGCGATTATGCAATCGTTAAATAAAGAAGGCCAAAAATACCCTGCTCATAAGATCTTCAGGGCAATGGCATACCCGGACATATGACCACCACAGGCTTTAGAGTGGTAGTCATTTAAGGCTTTCGTGGCTTCGTCGAACGTGAGGCAGTGTAAAAAAACTGAGTCAATCCCACAACGATAAAGAGTATCCCCGAGGATAATATATTGACAGGCTTGGTAGCGTATTCGACACCATTCAATACTGGACAAATTGGGCCAGAAAGTCTGGGTTTGGAGATATATTATGATATCGCCATACCAAAGATCGTCGGAACTAATTAGGAAAAGGGATTCATCATTTAGTGAATCGGCTGCTACATTTTATGTTGCAGAGTAGGGAAAGTCGCATTTCAACTCGACAAACACTAAGGACTTCTTGGACTTAGCTCATTCGAGTTCCAAGTCAAACTCCTGGAGTATAACTATCCATTTGGAGTATTTTCCCCCTAGCAATTGACGTGTGAGAATGTGTTACATAGGGTTACGGTTAGAAATTACCGTAGTCTTGCGAGAGAGGATATAGTGCCGAAAGTGTTGAACTGCTTAGATAGCTGCCAAGGCCAATTTTTCGACATGTAAATACTTGGTTTCGGTAGGCATTAGACTTAGAATCAAGTAATAGATAACATGTTCATCATGAGAATCATCCTCTTGGACGAGAACCATAGCAATGGTGTAATCCAAGGCTGTGAGGTAGAGGAAATAATCGCGACTGTAATCGGGGGGGGAAGAGAAGTGGAGCACGTTTCAGGGATAGTTTCAAAGCTTTGAAGGCTTTGTTTGTGATGGTATCCCATACGAACTCAGACCCCTTTTTGAGGAGTCGCGTAAATCCATGAGTTATCTCGGCGTAGTTTGGGATGAAACGATGAAGAAAGTTTTCTTTCCCTTGTAAACTTTGTAACTGGAGAAGTGTAGAAAGATGAGGGAGATTAAGAATCACCTCGACCTTTAAAGGATCTACCATGATCCCTTGACGCGAACCAATAAAGCCTAGAAGTCGGCCGGATTCCACGTAGAAAACGCACTTGTGAGGATTCAAGCATATATGGTAAAACCAACTGCAGATGAAAATGGCTCGGAGGTGGATTGGATGATCGACTCGATGCATGGAATGAGCGGGTAAGTCATCAATATATGGTTGCATGATGTCCTTGATATCATGGAAGGCATAAGACATAGCACGTTGAAAAGTTGTGCCAGCGTTCTTTAGACCGAAAGGAAGTTTTCGATAGGCAAAAGTGTCCCAAGGACAAATGAAAGCGGTTTTGTGTTGATCTTCGGGAATAATATTGATTTGATTATATCTGGAGAAACCATCCATCAGAGAGAAGATTTCACTTTCGGCACAATTGTCGACAATCTGGTCGACGAATGGGGTAGGAAAGTTTTCCTTAGGACAATCTTTGTTAATATCCCTATAATCAACGCATACGTGGATTGTGCCTTGTTTCTTGTTGATTGGGACAAGACTATAAACCCATTCAGTGAGGGCCACCGGGTAAATACAGCCGTCTTTGAGAAGTTTCTCGACTTCAAGCTTAATAGTAGCTGCTTTACGTGGGTGAACTGGAGGAAGGCGTTGTCGGACGGGTTTAACATCTGGGTATGTCTTGATCTCATGTATCACAATGTCGGGGTCAATACCCGACATTTCTTCATAGCTCTAGGTAAAGACGTCACAAAATTCTTTGAAAAGTGACTTGTAGGTGACGATTTCATCAGGGGAACACGAAGCTCTGATATGCACATTTTCGACAATTCTAGGTTTGATGGATATGTCAAGGGGAATAGTGGGTGAGATATTGCTTAAGTTCCCTTCGAAAAACACATCGTGTGTGGACTCGAGAATGGTTGAAATGATGACAATGGTCGATGGAGTCAAGATCTGTTGGTAGCTCTCGAGGGTGTGTTGTTCCAGGAAGAGGATGGAACGGTGATGTCCATCGTTCCAAGGGGTGTCTTCCATGACAGACATAATCATCTCGTCTGTGGGAAAAATAATGCGGAAAGGGTCTGGAGATAACTCACCAAGAGAGGGGGTATAAGGGGTTGTCGATTGAATGGCCTGATAGGCAGATTCGACCAGACTCAAAGGCATTTTGTCGCCGTAACGAAGATGATCACCACGGTCAGGTACCATCCATGGGTCATGAGACGTAGGGGTTCCGTGAATCAAGGTGGAGATCATGTTGATTGAAGAAATGGATGAGTGTGGAACATCGGGTGGTGGAATGGGGAAGGTACCCATTAACAAAGAGTCTTTGAGAAGACCTACACCGACGTTCTTGTAACCCGGTGGGGTTTTAGAGATAAACAATATGTTTCCAGTACGCGTATCCGAGTTAAAAAAGGATAATTGGTCGATGATGATTACCTTTCCTTTATGTGGGAAACATACCACATGAAAGAGAGTTGACACAACCACACGCATGGAATTGATCCAGCTGCGGCCAAGTAGAAGATTGTAATCGAGAGGAGCGTCAAAGACTTCCACTTCGACTTGGACCATTTTGTCATCTAGCGTGATCGGCAATGAAGGAAGGACACTGTAGGGCTTAAAACCGGAGCCATTGAAGGCTTTGAGAGTGTTATGGGATTCAGTCAAAGAGGGAGATTCGATGGATTTCCAGCAGGTAATAGACATGACACGCGTCGAGGCACCCTCGTCGATAACGGTTCTACAAATTTTTTTGTCGGAGACAATCACTTGGATTTGGAATGCGAGTTGAGGGGGTAACCTTCGAATATGGTCTTCCAAGTCAAAAATTATTAAATTCGTGTCCGTCGGGTCGATTCCACCAATAGATTTTAACACTTCCTTTTGTTGTGTGGGACAAATTTGAAGGACTTCTAGGGCTGACATCGTGGAAGGTGCTTGGGCCAGGTCTTCAACAATGCTGTAGTTCTGGGCAGCACGAGCATGAGGATTGAAAGTCAATTTCCTAACGACGCCCTTTGGAGGGGGGAGAAGAACTGCATTAAGGCTCGGTCGTTCGAGATGAAGAGGACCATTGGTAGGTGGAGTCGCAGGAGAGGGTTGTACCAATGAAGGAGGTAGATCATCAACCTTCTCTTTAGAGGGAGAATAATCTTTGGCTCAAGTGGTAAGTGTGATGTCATTCTTCTTTGAATCGCCAGTACACATCAATACATAGGATGTAGTGGAAGGGGAAGGTTGGTCATGAATGACCAATTGGGCCTGTTGTTGAGAGGGGAAGGTTTGGGATAAAACGGCCGGAGTGGGTGGTTTCGAGGCTCCTTGAAGAAACTTAGTAACCTCAGTGCATCATGGACAATCCTTCATGTAGTGATCATCACCACAGATAAGACAAGGGTATCGGGGTTTGCACTTATCCCTATTGTCAACAAGTAAAGTTATGGGTTTCTCTGCATGTGAAGTATTTTTTTCCTCCTTATTCTTACCTTTTCCCTTTCTGAATTTGTTTTTACCGGCTGGGGTAGATTGAACTGCATTTACCTTAGAAGTCTTGCCGCTGGGAGGGGTAGGAGACGGATCATTTTGAACATTAGAAGAGGCGGGTTTGGGGTTGTTTCTCAAGCAGAGTGTGGTTGGGCATGGAAAGTGCCAATCACACCATCAGCTGCATGAGAGGCAACTGGAGTAGTTGAAGTGGAAGAAGTGGAAGGACGAGGTGCATCAGGGAGTAAGTCGTAAAGAGTACCCGTTTGTGAGTAAATGAGGTCAAGGTATTGAGCACGAATTATGGCCTGTTCTTCCATGACAACTCCACCCATGGCGATGTCATGAATGATGTCGTTCACAAATGATTTTGTGAACCACTCTGCCAGTAACTGATTAGGAAGTTCGAGTTTGATGAGACGTCGTCTCCGTCACCACTCATGAATGTGATCGGATATATGAGTGGCTTTGGTTTGTTTGAAAGAACTCAAAATATCGTTCCCTGTTTCATAACGGATCAGTAAATGGTAGTGGGTGAGGAAATCCATAGCTACGGTGTTGAAGTCGACGAAGAAACCTCATGGTAATTCTATGTACCACTTCGCGGCAGAACCTGTGAGAGTTCTTTGAAAAAGACGTAAACGAATAGAGTCATCCATCAAGGAGTTGGATGAGAACCAGAGGTGAAAAGTCATGACGTGATTGTTTGGGTCCTCTCCCGCTTTGCCATTGAATTTAGGAATGTCAGATGGTATCTTGGCTAGAATAGCGGGCCATTGGGGAGAGTGATGGATTGGATCATTTAAAATCCTCGACAGATCCGGGAGGTCCAAAGTGGCCAAGAAGGGTAACTGTCTATTCACATGCAGGTACTAGTGGCTTTGGGGAGGGATTCCCATCGACAAACCAGTGGGACCATAAGCAGTATGCATGTAATGCGAAGACCCAGGAAGATTCGGTGGTTGTTGTAGAGGAAAGTAGCCCATGGGATTATATCCTTGAACAGGGATGTGAGTTTTAGCATTCGATCCCCAAATAGGATTGGACGTACCTGGATATGGTTGGCCTATACTAGGGGGTATAACGGATGTAGTTGGAAGCTATTTCCCCCCAGTTGATTGAGGATTATGTTCTATCAGATGGTTCCAATACTGGGCCAAGGATGGAGGTATGTTTTTTCTGTAGGGTGGGGTCGGTGGGGGTTGTCCTCCAATCGGGGGTTGAGTTCCAATTGGGGGTCGTGTTCCAATTGGGATTTGTGTTCCAATAGGAATTTTCCCTACAAGGGTGGGTTGAGTCAAACCTCCTTGGTGAAATTGTCCACCAACAGGAATCTGGTAATTTGGTGTGAACGACGGAATAGTGCCACTAGGATTAGTGTTATCGATAGAGGACAAAAAAGGTCCTCTGAAAGGGGGTTGACGAAGTGTTGCAATGAATCCGGGAGGAGAGTGCCCAGAAGAAGAGGGACCACTAGGAGTTCCATATGGGGTTTGCATAGGAGTGGGAATAGAAGCATTCAATGTACGATATCCGGGTGGAAGCATCGGGGTGACACTGGGAGAGAGAGGCGTGCCAATGGGGGATTGACTAGCCATTGTAATCCTAGTGTGAATACTCATAGTATCTATGTAATGGACCATTTCTAAATGGATGGTCAAGATGTGGTCAGCTCGCAGAGCTTCTGTACCAGGAAAATAATAAGCAGTAGTAAAAGGTACTGCGTCTGGGTCAGAGGTTTCGGGGAACACAGGTGAGACGGTGATTTCAACGCTCGACCCTAAACCAAAAATATCCCATCTAAAAACGCCAAAAAACCAAAAAGGATCTTGGCCCTCAGGTCCTAGAAAGGGTCCAGTCAGTGATCCAGAAGACACAACAACTAAGTCTCCGGAAGAATTCACTCGCATAATCCGTCTCTCAGAATCAGGGTGAAGTCAAAAGTCCTCTCGAGAATTGGTAATTCGAAACCGTTCTAGAGAGTCATTTCTTTCCACTTGTGGAGTGGTGACGTCTTGGACTTCACTCTGTTGAGGAGAGCCCTCTGGTGAGCTTGTAGGCAGGGGTTGAGAACCTTCCATATTTTCTGGAGGTAAGCCCTGCATTCTACGTGAACGACGTAAAGGGTCTATTGTGAACGAGTTACAAACTTATGAAGAAAACCCTATAGTCAACTTGGGTAAACAAACAACATGCTCTAGTAAACAAAATCTAGGAAACCATACCAAGAAAACAAGACCTTCTAATTCCAAAGTCACTAGTTGGTGATGAAATCCAATGTCGCAACAACGAGACGAGAAGGGGTGGGGCTAGGGTGGAAAAGTTACGCTGACGACCTACTTAACAGACTTACACCCTGGTGCAAGCTCCCACACATAATCATGGGTATACCATCCAAGCAGCTCGAGTGATTTTGGTCAATGTCGATTCTAGGTACCGTGAAGACTTGCCCCTTCACAGTCACCTTGTGTAAGACCCTAAGAAGATAAGCCACTAAGGTTACCACCGGAAACAATAAAGCCTAGGGAGACAATTGACAGTCCGATCCACATGCAAGGGCAAGGTATCTAGCCCGAAATCAACTCGAGAGGCTTCCACTCATCATTGTGGGTATACCTCCAAGTGACCCCCGTAATACATGCAATCTCTACACCGATATCAACAAATTAGGGTGAGTAACTCTGTCAAATATCAATGCGACCTCGTGTTTGACCCTTGTGTGAGAAGGGCTTCCCAGGACAAAATGTTGTAAATGGAATTTGACACTCCTTAACACAATATGCTATTGTGTGTTTTGTGCTTTGGAGAGTGTATCTCTCTACCTATTCCAAAGCTCTAGCCTAGGTAATTGTTGGTGTAATAGAGTCCTAGAAAAGAGTTACTAGTTAAATTTTAAAATTGCGCAATATTATTTAAGGGTTGTTGTTACTCAAAGGAAACGCAGGTGAAACCAATGTTGTGTGAGACTCTGACCCAACAATGCATAGATAGGAATGAAATATATCAATTTTCGTTCGATGAATTCTATGTATGGGAGGGAAAGAGAAGTTTTCCAGAACAATCTTGAACTACGATATGCAATTTTATTTAAAATGCAATCTTCAATGAATCACATGATAATGACAATTCTCTATTTGTTCTCTTTCAACAATTTCAACAATTGATTTTCAATATTTTCAAAACGAAAATGCTTTTAAAAAGAAAAATGTTTTTTACTTTTCAAAAAGATTTACACCATGGTGGTGAAAGTAAGGAAAACCAATAACTAACGAACAAGCAATAAACAAAAACCCAAACCAATCTTTCAATGGAGACAAAAACGACAAGCATGCAAGACTAGTCTTTTCAATTGCATGAGAACAATGATTTTCAAAATAATGAGCAAATGAGAAAGACAAACAATCCCAACTTTCAAACCGATTACCAACTCCTAACCCAACAAGTACAGAGATTATATCCTTGTCAAGAAGAGTCAAGAGATGAGAGTTGAGAAAAAGATGGACAAGAAGAGCCTTTGATTTCTGAAGACTGATCGTGCACAAAATTCGAAGTCAAGAAACAATCAACCAGTGGTCCAAGAAGTTGTTTTAAGACACCTATACAAATTTGGGCATCTCAGCATGCAAAAAACTTAAATCCAAAAATTTTAAAAGAGGGTTCGCAAGCTATCAGTAATGCACAGTGTGAGAATGGAGCATTCTCGCAGGTTGGCTTCAAGCAGGGTGCGAGAACCTCGCATTGGATTGAAAGGCAAAGTGCAAACTCAAGGGATTCTTGCAGGCCATTGTGGGGTTCAGTGCGAGAAGGCCTGAAACTAGGAAACATTTTGGAAAAAGATAAAATTTTTGAAGGGACTTCTGGACCCAGAGAGTCTATTAGGGTATCTTGAAGACTCAGAGATTGATAGAAATGAAGAAAGGTAAGGCAAGAGAAAATGGCCAAGGAAAAATACCAAAAACCACTAAAAAATGGGTTGCATCCCCAGTGTGGTCGCCAATTTTGTTATCGGACTAATCGGTAGGTGCAGACACTAACAGATCTCCCTAGATCCACCTGGATCTAGAACAAAACATGACAAGACATGACTCTTTCCCTAAGTTATGACCATTGAATTAGCTAGTAAGGAGGAACAAGTGACATACTTTTATATCGCTTCCTTAGGTCTTTGTTTCTCCCGCTTCACTCCGGTGCTCTCGTGAGGTCAAGAATAAGACAATGCAAACCAACCAAAGTGAAGATAGCAAAATGTATTCAATCGTCAACTTATGCATATGATCAAGGAATTACACAATAAAGTAAGAATGACTTTATGGGAAAAGGACATGTCGTTGTATCATATTAATCGAAAGTAGAAGATACAACCTAATCGCCTTGAAGTCGCAAGCTTCCTTTCAGTGGCTCTTGGTTCCAACACACACACTTGCTCGGTCCTTGCATGAAGAAGATCCAATTCCTCTTGATAGACCTATTAGAGTCTCCAAGCTTCTGTTCAAGCAGATTTCTTCACACAATTCCTTCACAAATTCTTCAATTAATCTTGCTTAACCTTTTCCATGAGAATGCTATCAATATATAGGAGAGGATGAGATGGTTACATGGATGAGAATGATCCCACCAAAGCAGGGAAACCAGTAAAATGATAACCATTCGAATGCCAACCCATTTTCTAGAAGATTCCCTTCTAGAACCCTCGAGACTCCATCTCTTTTCCAAGCTTAAAAACAAGTTCGGACCCTAAATATAGAGCACAGTGCGATAATTTCACACCCTAGCTGAAGGTGGCCTGCGAGAATGGGTCATTCTCGCACCCTAGGCTATAAGCAGCATACGAACTCACTTTGAAAATATGTTTTCTGGAAGGAGATAAATGCCACTTTTCTCAGGAGAAGGTTCTTGTTGGGAGCCTGAGTACACCATTGTTAATACATCACCAATATGACCAAAATCATGTGTAACATCTACCCCTCCCAATTTCGATGGATTATATCACTCCTATTTGAGTACTTTAAAGACTACACAGGCACTCTCATTGGTTCTCGATGTCTTCTTGATGTATAGTGTGACATATATCCACATTGCATTTGTTGGTGGCTATGATATATTTGATGATGTGGATCCACTGTGTACCTTTTTCTAGCCATGGTATTGTATTTCATTTCATGGATCCATAGTGCATTGTGTTGGAAGCTATGCTTGTTTTCTCTTCTAAGCATGGGTATGCCTACCTCGATGATGATGATGATGATGATGATGATGATGATATATATATATATATACACTTAATGTCTGATTGCAAGTACTCCTTGGCTTATTGATCTCTTATATCCCTCCTTATGTTTCCTCACATTGGTGACCATTATCATAATGTTTTTTGGCCATCAGTTCTTCTTCTGACCTCACACATCAGGGGATATCTTTTGTACAACCTTATTTTCCACCTTAGGGACACATGGAGGACCCATTGATGACATCATGTTAAGACACACTCTTCTACTTTGCATTTCCCCTATTTTTTAAGATGGTTTCCCCTAAAATACTTGATAGAGCGTGACCAGTCACTATTTTCATAGCTGATAGTCCACGACCAATAACTATATGTATTATTGTTGGCCCACAAATACCCTTGTAGCTTTCTATATTTGGTGATTTCCAAGGATATCAACACTATGTGAATTTTTTCTCTCGTGATATGAGCTTGGGGACTCTCAATACAATTGAGTTTCACTAATTTCTAGAGATATAGAAGCCTCTCCTAGCCTCCTCCACCAATCTATTTAAGGAATGAATTCCATTGGAAAGAGGGTGGAAGAATAATTTACAAGTACATGATGCAAAAATTTTAGAAGAGCTCTTCCACAAGAAATCAATATTCATACTAGGTTATCCTTTCTTGTGTGAGGGATAGGGAGGAGAAAGCGAAAGGATCCGAGGAATGCATCATGACACAAGGTATGACTATGTTGATGTATTCACCTTTTATTTGATTTATATGTAAATCTATGTGGTTTTTCCCTTCCAATTCTTTTGTACTCATTGATTAATACTTTCATGTGTTAGCTCTAATCTTTCCTTGAGTAGATAGGATTATATCTAGACTAGAGCTATGATTTCCTAAATATTTATGAAGGTTTGAGAAATGGTATCTATTGTCACTTGTTTGCAGGAACTAATGTTGATACTGAGAGGGGGGTGAATCAATATCAAGTACTGTTATCACTGAAATTCCGTCCGCACATGGCGACAAGAACTCAGCATCGTCAAGCAGTAATGAAGTCATTCATGGCATTGAATTAATCACATGGCATTCCAAAAAGGTCAAAAACTATACAAAGTAACCAAAAATTGAAGGGCACTTTGCAGAATTTGGGTGCGCGCACACATGCACGGAACAGGAACGTACCATGCGCACATACGCGCATGATGCGTGACTGTTGGCGCAAAAACCCGCGCACCTGCTAAACGGTGCATTTATTGAATTGGTCGGCCTCCCAACCACTTATGGATCAGCTCCCAAGCTGATTTGACTCCCAAATCTGAGCTGAATCCGCATGGTAGGCTGGTCAAAAACCTAATGAAGCCCTAAAGAGCCCCTTTTCACACTTCAAAGGAGTTACATAATCACCCAATGCAATGCTATAAAAATCCATGAAGAAACATCATTTTCTCAAGGAATTTCATGTAATGTTATGCTGCTTAGATTGTTTTAAGG
>ML800414.1:133800-150424 GCA_009831015.1 Picea engelmannii
TTTGATTTTTCATCTTTGTGATTGAAACGTGAGAGTATATCCTTGATCACACATTTTACTAACACTGAGTAGATTATGCTTCAAGTCTTCAACCAATAAGACATTCTTTTCTTTTACATTTTTTCTTCCAATCTCTACTACACCTTTTCTAATTATTTTGGCAGATGAGTCATCTCCAAATGAAACATTGCCACCCTTTCTCTTCAAGATGATGAATTTATCTTGATCCTCGGTCATGTGTGAAGAACATCTACTGTCTATGTACCATTCATCTTCTTCTTTACATTCTTCAATGGTCAATTCTATTCGACAATCTTCATTGTTTGGAATCTATTTCCTTCTCCATAATGTGGTTGGCATAGGGACATATTCATTCATATATCTGCAATCTCGTGCTTTGTGACCAAGATAATTACATTTGTAGCATACAATATTTTTGTCCATCAATGGGGAAAATGAATTACAACTTTTGTTGACAAATCCACAATTATTTCCATATATTCTATTTACACCATTCATGTTTCTTGCATAGTTGTTCCTTTCATTGATTCTTCAATTAATTACCTTATGTCCAAATTTTGTGCAAGTATAACAATGACCAAGAAAGAAGTTTTGATACCTGGGAGTAAGTGACCTTCTTTGTGATGTATTCCATTTGGGTTCATGATCTAATCTTTTGTATTTTCCTTCATACTGATTGAAGCTTCTTTGATTCCTGAAGGTAGGAGGTCTTCTTGGATATTCATCTCTTTTCTACTCATTCCTTCTTTTGGTATCCTGGTCCACTTCTCATCAACTGTCTGTGTAGCTCTTTCTTCAATCTTCTTGTTAGTATTTGAATCTTCTTTGTATGAAGTTTCACCCATGCATCCAAGATGTGTTAAGTATTTTGGCACTTGAGATTTTCTTAAGATCTTGCTCAATGAGACAACTGATTGTTCAAGTTTCTCACAATCTTCTTCTTTCTTCGTCATTTGGACATTCTTTACTTCTTCTATTATTCTTTCTTCTTCGAGTAGAATTTTCAAGGAAATGGTTTCTTCTTTTAGTTTCTCAAGTATTCTAATTGTTTCTTCAAGCTTACAACTGTCTTTTCACAACTACCCAATTCACTTCTTAGTTTTCTATGCATGTCTTTGAGCTTGCTATTTTCAATCTCAACATGCTTCAATTTTTTAAGATTGTCATATTCTTGTTGAATCATTTCTTCTTCATGATTTTCTTCTTCTTCATTGGGATTTTCTTCTTCAGTGTCATCTCTTTCAATCCTTGGATGAGGAAATTCAAATTCAACATGTCCTACTCCTTCACAATTAAAGCAAAAGAACTGACCTCTATTTGCTTCTTTGAAATCTGAGATGTTGTAATTTGATTGAAATTCTTCTTATTCTACTTCTTCCCTTGCATAAAGTTCTTGTAGCTTGTCCCAAAACTCTTTTTCCAATGCACATGATGCCACCTTGGATTTCACTGAATATGCCAATCCATCAAGGATGGTATCTATTGCCAATTTTTTGTTCCTTTTTACTTCTTTCTTAGTTGTAGTCTTTGGTTTATTCAAAGCATTGTATCCTGAAGCAACTGAGAACCAAACATCTACCCCAAGATCTTTCAAGTAAGTTTCCATTCTATTACTCTGGTATTCAAAATTGTTTCCATCAAATGGTGGAATCCCATTTGGAATGTTGTCTTCCATTTCTGCTTAGGATCCTCCCTCTACTGGTTAAAATATACTGAAGGTAACCTGCTCTGATACCAAATTTTGATACTGAGAGGGGGGTGAATCAGTATCAAGTACAATTTAAAAACTGTTTCAACTTATACTTAAACCATTCAATTATATCCAATGAGCAATGAACAATATTATAAGAGTCACTCCAATACACCAAAATACACCATGCACAATATATGAGAAATAATCAATAGTTATTGTTCAAGGGAAGTAATGACTTCCAAAGGTAGCTACAACTTCCAAATATAAAGGGAGGGATACACCTCCAAAATGAATATAGAATCTTCGAATATCAAGAGAGGGTTGACCTCTCCATCATTTCCCCTTCCTTCCACTCAAGAATATATGAGAGATAATAAAACTTTACATTAAATCATCACCATCAACTAACCATCACATAGAACCTGATAATGCTTCCCGAGACTTCTTCAAGTTCTGCAATTATTCACTTCTTATAATAATCTGATCCTATAGATGATATAACTCAATGTATTCTCTGAAACTCCTTGAATCCTCCCCAAAAAGAAGTCATAGAGAAAATGGTAGACCTTATTCAATTCTGGTTTATTCAGGAGAGAAAACTTGTACAGAATGCCCCGCACTCAATATTTAACATCAAATTTTGAAATTCGCACACAAGAAACTAAATATCGTACTCTATCCAATGAAATTGTTCTAACTTTATTTGGATTCTCTATGAATAAGTTATGATTGTTTTACTCGGAACACCTGTTTATGACTAGCTTCAGGACTAGTCAAAAACCCTATCTTCCACATAGTGTATCTCCACAATTATAGCGAATAAAGAGATGAAAGTTTTACTACAGGTACCTAGATATGTCTTCTCAATACCAGATCAATTTCACCATCTGAATATTTCTATAAAAAAACGTTATAGATAAAGTGGTAAGATAACCTGTAAATAACATACCTTAGAACACATCATCATCCTCCCTTGAAATCCTACCTTATTTACTTCATATTTCCTCTGAAATTAGACTTGTGTGTGTTTAAAATGAATGTATAATGATATGTATTTATACCCTTTATGTCACTTCATTTTAACATTAGGGCCGACTTGACACTTTCTTATTTTGTAATTATTTTCTTTAATTATCTTCAGGGCCGACCTGTACTTCCTTCTTCAATTCACTTTGTCATATTAAAAAATTTATTTCTCCTCAACCATGAGGATCCACGTGAAGTGACACCTACCACCGGAAACAACATGATGTATAATATCCAACCATGGGTGTTGTGTCGGCATGTGCATTGTCCTTCATGTCCAAATACCTTCATCAATCTTGCGGTCCAAAGCCAATGACTAGGGTTGACATCAATGACAACAACCAATCTTCCAACAAGTAAGTTGCAATAGATGAAGTTCGATTTTCAAAGGTTTATCGGCCAGAATATTTATTGACAACCATCAATTCCAAGGTATGCCATTCTATTTTCTTCCTTGAATAGGAAAAATTCTAGTAGATTTAAGGAAAATTGTGTAGTGATCTATCACGTTGTCTATCTTGGATCAAGGACAAATCCAAGGGATTTCTTTCCCCCTGGCACACTCCAATGTATACATGGGATAAAAAATCCAAAACTTGAAAGATGATATAGTAATGGAACACCTTTTAACAAACAAAAATTGGATGCAAAATGGGAAAAAACACTACCATATCTTAAATGGTTTGTTGGGTACATTGCACAAATCACTACTGACTAGGAATCTATCTCACTCAAACAAGAAAACCCAACCAAAACACTCAATGAACCTCAAATTCACTTCAAATTCAAACAACAAAGAAGAGGCTCAAACAAAGAGGAGATCTTTGTTATCAAACCCCTAACAGGATTAAAATACCAAACAAAGTTTATATTTGATCAAGGAAAATCATAAAAACTTGAAAAAAAGTCACCTATAGGGGTGGTTGTGGTTGAGAAGGTATGTAGCTAGATATCGTCTACATGAAGTCGTCGCCTAGTAGGTATGCAACATGTGATTTATTTCTCTAGTGTCTACCAATTAGTCACAATAGTCTACAAAAATTGGGAAAAGGCCCATATTTGTCCTATGTATGACACATCTAGAAGATATATTTCCTCATAGAGTGATAAGGAAGACTAATAAACTATAGAAACATGTTACAGAGGTAAAGAAACAAGGGAAATAAAACTAAGGAAGAATTAAATATCTTTCCTTAGTGGACTCGCCAATTCTGTTAGCGGATAAATCTCACATATGGATAAGCAATACCTCGCTTGGATCTTCCCTTGATCCAAGACAAACATCAGGATAGACCACAATAAAGTTCTCCCTAGATATACTAGATTTTTCCTAATTATGTTAGTGAAGTGGAATGAAAGGCATACCTTATTTCTAAAGGTTGTTGTCTTGTTATCTTGGCCGGTGCAACTCCAAAGATCTAGGTCCATCTCTTGCAACCTGCTACCTACACATAAATAGACAATACATGTCGTTCTCAAGGGAATGAAAATATATATCATATCTATCCTAATCTACTCAAGGAATGATTAGATCTATCACAAATGAGTATCAATCATCGAATACACATGCATTGGAAGAGGAGAGCCATATTGATCTATATTAATCAATGGAGAATAGTGAACCAATAATGTAAGCATACCTTGAGTCATGAAATAAGTGCTCCTTTGTCCCTTGATGTAGCTCCTCCTTATCCATCACACAAACAAGGATAACCTAATATGATGGTTGATCTCTATAGAAGAGTGCCTCTAGAATTTCCTCAACAGATACATGTAAATGATTTCTCTTTCATATTTCCCATGGAATTCCTTCCTTATATAGATAATTGGATGAGGCTAGGAGAGGCCTCTATATCTCTAGAACTTAGTGAAACTCGATTGGATTGAGATTGATCAAGCTCATATCGCGAGAGAAACAAATCAACCAATGTTGATCTCCTTGGAAATCACCAAATCTAGAAGGCTATAGGGGTGATAGCGAGCTAGCAATACTACAACTAGCACCCATTTGTGAGATGTCAACTATGAATATAGAAACCAGTTTCTCCCTATCGAGCAGTTCGGGCATGACCATTCTCAAAAATAGGGTAAATCGGGGGTAGAAGTATGTGTCTCGACATGATTTCATCAATGGGTCGTCCATGTGTCCCTAGGGTGGAAAATGATGTTGTTACATATAACTCTATACCAATACAAATCCATTAGATTCTGATCATTGTACAATTGATGTTGTTTTCATAGAAACAATTATAGAATTAGATACTCTCAAATACAAATTATTATTCCCTTTAGTGGTCACACATATGTTGTTAAAAGACATTATAGTAAGAGTACTTGAATTGCTAATCAAACACACATTTGTTCTCTATGAAACAATGGTCACAAGGTATTAACAAAAATTAAAATCCGTAGAGGGTAGGATATTATAGGGACTAACTTCATTGAAAATGTGGTCTTCTTCCTCAAGGGCATGGATTTCTGTAGGGCTAAAGTATTAGAAACATGCAAATTTTAAATCATGTTCAAACACCTCTTCTTGATTTTTATCTTCTAAGAATTCGGTAGTAATGCTTGGGTTAGTAGGCTCATATAATGTCTTACACCTATAGTCCAAGTATCTGCATACCATAAATTGTCTAGGATCTTCCACCTCTATTCCTCTCAAGTGCTAGAAAAAGAGGATCACGGAGCAATAAAATAAAAACAAATGCGGAAATAAAACACATAAGATACACAATACAATGGAGACACAGATATACATGGTTCACCCAGTGTGTGCTACATCCACCAGAGAAATTATCAGCTCCTTCCTTTTTATTATCCATCAAATGAAGCGATACAACCTACATCACACCCGTTGTAACTTCCTCTTCTTTCTCTCATAGTCTCCTCTCTCATAATACAATATTTGTATTGATGCATAGCCAAAATACATTTCCCTCATAAAAGAGGGTTTCCTTCTAGGGAAAAAAAACCCTAACATAACTTCTACCATTGGATCTGTGATCTTATAATGAACAATCCATATTTACTATGAAATTACAATATACATTTACAAGGAAAATTTTCCTTTGGGGGATTCTCCCTCGAACCCCTTTTGGGGGCTCACTTTCCCCCGAACCCCCTAACTAGGGGGATGAGCCCCCCAGACCATGCAGGGGAGGAAATCCCCCCTTGCAAACCCCCTGCATGGAGGGGTGTACAAACGTCATGGGGTATAAACACGGCTGAAAACAAAGACCTATGAAATAGGAAGATAATCAGGCTCCACAACCAACATTAAGTTTCGTCCACCTCTATGATATCCCAAATTCTCCACATCACCACACTTTATCAATCATTTATTTTGGGATAATCAAATTCATCCTTATTATTTTCTCATCCTATGCATTGTCCCACACTTTGGATGCAGCTCATGACCATATCCTCTTGTCAAAAAATTATTCCTATTGCATATATTTTCCATTTCTTTTTGTGACCAATTATCTGTTATCTTTCTACACCTTTTCTTTCACTTTTATTGTTCTCTTTTAGAATATACTACCTTTACCATCACTAATACTTCAAGAATATTATAACATGAACTCTACCATTAGGTGCTCCTATAATTTCATCCCCTCAAGAAGGGATTATGCTTCATTTAGTAAATCTTGGAAACATCTGCCATTCCACAATCAAAATTTGTATCCATATTGATGTCTCTTCATTCAATGTTTTGTCTAGTCTCTTCTTAAAAATTGCAATGCCTTGGTCAACAATTGATGACATTATACCAAAAACAATAGGGAAATTTTGAGGTCTAAAATGGACCTACCAAGGAATATAATAAAATAAGAGTTATGAATTTTCAAAGGGGAAGAAATTAAACTAATTTTTTTATCATATTTTTACTTGTTTGTTTATAGGTTTGCTCAAATTTAAAGTACAAGCACTCGTTGGATGAGGAATTAGGTTTACTCAAATTTCAAGTGCATAAATTTTTTGGATAAATTTTTTTAATTCCGCATCCAACGAGTTCCTGCACTTGAAATTTGAGTAAACCTATAAGGGGATAAGTTAAAAATATGATAAAAACAAATATTTTTCTTTCTTCCCCTCCAAAGCTATCTAGCCTTATGGTTGACATCATCATCTTGAATCCTATTGGTTGTTTTAAATTTGATGTTGATAACACATTTTTTCTTTTGAGACCCATTTTTACCTTAAAATTTCT
Organism: Picea engelmannii; assembly: GCA_009831015.1. Lineage (NCBI taxonomy): Eukaryota > Viridiplantae > Streptophyta > Pinopsida > Pinales > Pinaceae > Picea > Picea engelmannii. The sequence continues at coordinate 140,754 of ML800414.1, forward strand.
CCAATGCTCGAATGCATTTCATTTCACCACACCTTTATACCAAAAATCAACCATTCATGTCAACGTATGGTCATATTGTTGAACCTTTAACAATTTTTCAGTGGTCAACTCAACTATTTCCCATGGAATCCAACATTGATGCTTATCTATGAGCCTTTCCAACAATTTGTGCAAGTGTACTAAGAATTCCACCAAGAAAATTTCATGAAAGCATTCAAAAAGGAATTTATCTTTAAAACTAACAACACCTTCTCCTACCTAGGCACTATGTTGATAGGGAAACTCATGAATTCTTTATTCCAATGAGTCCTAAAGTTCAACCTCTGCTATATTTCTATAACTTTCCATTGGTTAAGGTCTTAACAATGGAACCATGTTGTTGGCTTTATGATGGACCTAGGGTCAGCAAAAGGTTTCGAACATAGGTCCAATGTAATTTAGTGCACTGACCTATTCAAGCCTCCAAGTGAAGGAAGTATCACCTAAGGTGTGTATGATAGGTGTCATACTAATAATGTTCGGAGTATAGAAGGTTTAATGGGGGTTCATATTCCTTTAGTTATCCCTTAATCACATTCATTCAAGATAAAAAAACTAAAGGCATTCATAGTAAATACAATAATAAGTAGATCATATAGATACATGGAAAACACATACACATGAGAAAAACAGTTCTCCATTGAATTAGCAGTGTAACACCTTGGTTTTGATCCCCATATCAGTAATGTATATTTGTAAATATGATGAATGGACAAGATCCAAGCAATGCAATATCTAAACATTGTACATTGAAAAATAATAAAATAAAATACATCACCAACTAGAGATAGATAAGGACAGAGTCATGGGGGGATATGATTCTACAACAAAGGGGGATAAAAAGAAGGGGGGTCCAAGGGGAAATCCCACATGCCTAGAATTACATGTCATTTTCCTAAAGTAATTTTTCATTACCATATAATCCTATGAATTATTAAAACCAATCATTGAATGCATGTAGGAGGTTGGTGGGGGAGTCATCTCACCTAGTTATTGAAGCATGAGCTAAGTACACTCATGATGGGAATTGTATCATTGAATTCATGTAAGAGGTGGGTGAGGGGGCCATATTACCTAGTTATGATAGCACGAGATGAGTACAATCATATTTAGGAGTTGTGAGAGTTAACTATGCATGAAAAAAATTCAAGTTTAGGAGAGAGCAAATTTATGAGCTACAAAGAAGAGAGGAAACACAACGTCGAGTACTAGAAAAATGGAGGAAATAATAGTAGGTGTTCAATAAAGCTTGTTGAAGGTATTAATTATGTTGAGAATGAGGTTCCATTCCTATAAGTGAATTTTTGTTGAGAAATTACCCAAAGGAGCATGTGGAATGTTGTTGTAGGAACTCCTGTTATAGTTGGATTTCCTAGAGCACTTGGCTGACAGATTCCTAGTCAATCTATGTTGGAGCCCTGGAGGGGATGGATATTGTCTAAGGGAATAAGGTGTATGTTAGCAAAATTTCTTGTATAGGGGTGTTTTCCTCTCCAATTTTAGGCCTCTGGTGTAAATGCATAGAAGTGGGGTTTTGAAAACCGGTCAGATGAGTTTTATTCAAAGGCCGCAGCCATAAGTGTCGAGCACAGCTCATAGAAGAAGTCCATTTTGGGCTTAAATCAAGCGAGCGAGCATTCTGATTTCAACGGCAAGGATCAAGCGACGAAGCAGATCAATGGTCATCGGGATTTTGGGGCTACCAAGTTACCCGATATATAGCGTCAGAGAAAGCGCCTATATTTCAAGACTAAATCTGGATCGTCTGATCCAGTGATGCATGGCACAATATCTAGTCACGTCAGCATATCGACATTCAGGAGTTCGAGGGGTAAAATTCCCTTGTCATCTCACATCTCGAAACCCCGAAACCCGAAACGCCAATAAGCGCCTTTGAAGCTAAGCCTATGGTCCTAGCACCTGGTCACATCAAGCGAGCCTGGTAATAAAGGTAGCCCTCTTCTAACATCAAATACCATCTCAACCATCCATCTGAAGGACACATGGCACAATAGCTGAGCCACGAGTGGGGCCCTTTGGGATTTTCATGATGAAAGCGCCGAGGTAATCTCAGTCGTTCATCCATCAGCGAGGCTTGGGCACATTTAATTTAAAGAGGGCGCAGATCTGGACGGTCGTGATCCAGGCACTCAAATACACGGACAAGGTCCAATTCTGCACCCCCTCCGTCATTCTGGCTTTAACGGGGGGGTCCGGAATCGGAGATAATGTATGCGCGCATCTGGATGGCCCAAGTCTCGGCACTTAGATCTATGGTCTGTATTGAATTCCAGAACCCCCCATCGGTTCTGCCTTTAATGGAGGGGGGGGGGGTCCAGAATGGAATTTCACTCTAGCGCCCCCCCCTTCCTGTCGTGTCACTATCTGAGTCATCTTCCCCATTGCCACCTGTTCTCCACCTACCGCCACCCTCTTCCCCCGTCATCTATCCAACTTCCCTCTTTCCATCCACATGGCCCCTCCTCAGCTCATCTCCCTCTCGTCTCCTGCCATGTGTCCCTCTCACTCCCAGTCACCTCCACAGTGTTGACGCCATTTCTCCCATCATACCCTTTTTCACATCCACCATAGGGGTCCATCACAATAGTCCAACGAAGCAACATCCAAAGAGAGACCGATCAGCTGATCCAGGTGGCACCATTAGGAGACCTCCACGTCCCAGAAGGCAGAGTTGACTGAGGCTGTCACCAGTCCCAAGAAAATAGTTATTGTGGTTGTTGCTGGTGGTTGAGCATCATCTCCACCATAAAAAGAAAGTCCAGCAAAGGACTAAAGCTGGTCGATTCATCTGCAGTAGGACAGTCCGAAATCTGATAGCGTCTGTCTTGGGTGCACGATCGGCCAGAGTCTGCATGCACAGACTGTCAGAAGACATGAAGATGCAATGTTTTTAATGCAACGTCTTGTTTTTTTTTTGTTGATGTTGTTGTTTTGAGTATATGTAGGTGTTTTCACCATTTTTGTAAGCATTGATGGTAGAGCGAAGCTCCCGATTGTAAATTTTTAGTAGATGTCTCTAGTTCTCTGGTTATGCATCTGTATGTATGATTTGTTGTTTAATGACAGACAATTTTCATATCCCATCTAGTTTTCATCTCATACTGAGGGAGTTCATGATTGATTGATTCACATGAATTATTGCAATTATGTTGCGATAAAGGATTTATTCTTCCATTGTTGTATTCTCCGGTTTTCTGCGTTTGAATGTAAGAAGATCTTGCGTTTAGATGTTTTCTCCTACAGTCTGTTAGAAACCTGATGTTTACGATAGACCTTTTCAGTTCTCTTATACAATTCTTCCCCCTACTCACCCTTACTACAACTCACTATCTGAAGTTTATCTAAGACCTCACTCGCCCATGCATGCCTGGCCTAGTTTCGGAGTTAGAACAACATTTTTTTGCGTTAACTTCCATTCGATCACCCCTTTTATAAACAAATCGTGACATAAAATGATGGGTGTCGGGCTCTGCTCCTGCTGCAATCCAAGAGTGACTTCCGACGCTAACATTTCTGGTGTCGTTGTCGGGGACGAAATTGAAGATTTTCCCTGGGTAGAACGACATTGAGCCTCTGATTCTAAAGGTGCATCAGGCATCAGATCCCTTAAATATTGCTATTGTGCACCTGGCAACTCCACTAGGGAGAATCCAAGGTTTCCACATCATTGTTTCAGCTGTGGCTACTGTTAGCACACCTGAAAGCTGACCCATAGGAGCTTTCTCGAGAAGGTTTCAGCAGCTGCTTTCTCAGCCTGGGAAGCTTCCTGGGGTAACAAAAACGTAAGATCTGGTCTTTGATGGTGAACAAGGACCAGGCACATTCGAAGCTCCACATTTTTCACCTAGTGATTCCATGATTCGAGGATCGATTGGCGACTCCACTGGTTCGGAATGGAGAAAATCTTAGCTCGAAGGTTTGCTCCTTTTTTTTGTTGCTATTCCTGGTTTTCCTAATGTTGTCCCTTCTCCGAATGAATGGGGCAATTATTTGCCCATATTTGGAAAACGTGAAGAGGACAACACTGCTTACCACCTCAGTGAGTTTCATGAACTCATGCATCAGTGGGAGATACATCATGAGTATGTATTACTGAAAATGTTCATGTTCTCGTTAGCAGGGGATGCTCGTAAATGGTATCATTTTTTATCCCCTACTAGCATTTCTTCACTCAGTGAATTCCATGCAGCCTTCACTGCCTATTGTCAGGAGCTTTATCCCTCTGAGTTGATTTTTCATAGTTGTTGTGAGGGATACTACAACAAATGTATACAAGATAGAGTTGTCTCTTATGTAGGCTATGAGGATGATCCTGATGACCTGGATCAAAAATCAGTCCTTTCTCCTCCCCACTCATCTGCTTTGGGCGGAGTTATGGAGCTAATAAAATCTATCGCTACCAAACTTGACAGGTGGGAAGCTGAGCGATGTACAGAGGATTTTCCACCCTTTGAAGAAGATGATTTTGGTATCTCTACAATGGATGATTATGAATATCCCAGGGAGGAAGAAGATTCTTCGGGCGGAGTTATGGAACTGATAAAATCTATCACTGCCAGACTTGACAGGTGGGAAGTTGAACAATGTGCTAAGGATTTCCCATCCTTTGAAGCAGATTCCCTTAGCAGCTCTACTGAGGGCGATTATGAAAAAATCTTTCCCACGGGTCTTGTTGATGGTCATTATGAATCTGACCCATGGGAGAGCCAAGAAGAAGAAATCCTCCCAGATATGATTATGTCAGATGGAGGCTGTAATGATGAGAGTTGTAAGGATAAAAGACTGGGGGAAGAAGATGCTATGAGTGAACTGATAGAGCAGGCGAAATCTCTCACTGCCCAACATGCAAGGTTGCAATCTAAAGGCAACAGAGAGGGTTTTCTGGTCCTTGAGGCACATATTCTTAGAAACTCTTTTGAGGAGGTTATTGAAGATTTCATAGCTGCATTAGTTTATGCCCCTGATGAGTCTGTTGTCTCAGATTTAAAGAAAGAAGTCATTGTGGAAGAGGAATCTTCTCTTTTCCTTCACGATATTTCCCATGACGTATTTACATTTGGGATTGAATCGAAGGATCGGGAGATCGTTCTTTTTCTACAAGATGGGGGAGTTTTGTGCTCACCGATCTTTGATGATCATTCTGGTAAGAAGTATACTGCAAAGCCTTATCTCCTATCCACTAAAGAAAAGTATCATGAGGAAATCAACCATCCCAGACATTCAGAAGAGTAGCTAAGTGCACATTTCTTTTTCTATCCAGAGCCAGTCAGCAAGCAGCCACCGCCCGAGATCAGTGAGCCTACGCAGTTGTTCACTCACCTGTGCTTGTCAGAGATATTCAACCACATGGGAACAACTGTGTAGCAGAGGAGGCTGCCTGTCGCCAATTTTTCGAAATTCGCCACTCATTCTATGACCCTGTTAGCGAATACATGGAGTGGCATGTCCTTTATGCCTTGGAGCCACCCTATTTCATATCAACTTCAGCCTGTGAGGAGAAGTTGAAGAGTGTAGTCGTTCTGCTGTCACGATTACACCATCTGCTGGTGATCATAGACAGAAGGAAGGAGCTTCTATCCAGGAAGTTGCTTGAATGGCTATGGTGGGTGACTAGATTTTGTGCCATGCGTCACTGGATCAGACGACCCAGATTTAGTCTTGAAATATAGGCGCTTTCTCTGACGTTGTATATCGGGTAACTTGGTAGCTCCGAAATCCTGATGACCGTTGATCTGCTTCGTCGCTTGATCCTTGCCGTTGAAATCAGACTGCTTGCTTGCTTGATTTAAGCCCAAAATGGACTTCTTCTGTGAGTTGCGCTTGGCGCTTACGGCCGCGGCCTTTGAATAAAACTCATCTGACCGGTTTTCAAAACCCCACTTCTATGCATTTACACCAGAGGCCTAAAATCGGAGAGGAAAACACCCCTATACAAGAAATGTTGCTAACAGTGTAGATAAGGAAATCTCATCCTTTGGGTTGTGTAGGATGATGGGGAAGACAATCGAGTGGTTATAATTGTTGTAGGAGTTGCATCACTATAAAAATAGTGGGTATTGGATTGTTTGTGTGGAATGTACACACCCATAGGAACTTGTTCATCCTTATGAACTCATAGCCCCAGCTTGGGGTGGCATGTTGTAAAGAAAATCGGTGCAACAACACCTATGGTTGGGTAGAATATCTAATGTATGCAACTAGTTGTGTAACATGTTTATAAAGATAAATGATATGACCACTATGTTATTTTTACTATTTAATGTTGTGCTTAAATTGTTGCATTTTATTCTGTTGTTGTGCATTTAAATGCTATGTATGCTTGAGTAGTATGCATATTTAAACATTTTCATGGTTAATTGTATGAGTCTATTCATCATGCTAAGCGTATGCATTTATAAATTGGTATCAGAGTTGTATCATGTAGATTGTCTTAGTAATGTGTATTAGCATGAGTTTTTGGTGCATAACTCATAACATAGAATAAGTTCAAAAATAACTCCAAGAACTCTTAGAATCATCACTCTGCTACAATCATTACAATCCTCAAATATATGGGCAATTGAGGTGGTTAGAGAGATTATGAAATATACCATAGAATTAGTCACTTGTGACCCACTCATACGAAAGGAGTGTCTTTTAGAAACATGCATAAAGGGTTAGAGACAATTGACACAGTGGATTTACAAGATGAATCCTTAGACTTCGAATACTCAAGCATCTCTAATTTCTTGTGCTCAAGATATACACTAGTATTTAAGACAAAACTAGACCACGCCAAAAAATGTTTAAAAGTAAAAACATCTAAAAAAATTTAAAATTTTTAAAAACATCTAAAACTAAAATCTCCTAGTTAGAATTATTTACTTATAGTTTTTTACAACCAATAATATCAAAACAATTCAAAATTTACATTGATTTTCATCATAATACACTAACCATTTTGGAAAAGAAGATTAGCCTTTGGCTAGAAAATCACGGTAAAAGAGCTAAAGGCCAGACCGGGTTTAGGAGATATCATTCAACTATGGACCATCTTGTTACCTTTAGGATCATTGTAGAGGAGTTCCACAATACTAAAACCAATCTTTTTTGTTGTTTTGCTGACTTTAGAAAAGCTTTTGACATGGTTCCTAGGAAAAACCTTTGGAATAGGTTGAAAGAGATAAAAGTGTCTCTCGAGTTGAGGGTTGTTGCAATACGCATGTATGAGAACATTATTGTGAAGTTTAAAAACATTGAGGGGTGGTCAAAAGAGATTAATTGCAATATCGGAGTCAAACAAGGTTGTCCCTTGTCCCCTACCCTTTTTGGCATATACATTGACAAGTTAGAAGATTGCTTGGAAAAAGAAGGTTGTGTCAGCCCTACTCTCACTGGTATAGTCATCAATCTTCTTCTTTATGCCGATGATATCGTTCTTATGGAAAGGAGTCCCCATGATCTTGAAAACCAACTAAGAATCCTCAAAGAGTTTTTCTCCAATATGGGTATGACTGTTAATACTGATAGGACAAAGGTCATGATTATTAAATCCAATAAGATCCCTTATGATACCTTTGTATATGACAACACCAACTTGGAGGAAGTGACTTCATACAAATATCTTGGAATTGATATTCACCACAAGCTCAATTGGAATTATATCATCTAGAAAAGGATTATTGGGGGATGGAAATCTTATTATGGGCTTGAAAACAATTGTAAATCAATTGATCTTTGGAGTTGGGATAAGAAGAAACTCCTCTTTGAGACTCTTGTTACACCTGTTATTATTTATGGATGTGAAGTCTAGGAATGTAGTATTTCTTGTGAATCCTGGAGAAAGTTAGAGTAAATACAAAAGAATTTAATAACCTATAATCTCAAAATTAAAGGAAATATGCCCTATCCCATCTTCCTCTTAGAAACAAGCCTCTCCCCCATTGATAGCATGGCTATGACTAGATATCTAATGTATAATAACAAGTTAAACAACATGGAAGCGAAGAGTCTTCCTAAAATTACTTCAAAATCGAGTCATAACCACCATCAACTCAAGCGAGGATGGCATAAATATGCTCGGTCTTGGCTAAACTATTGGGGAATCATGGAAGACACCATTTTGCAGAATAAAGATACTATTAAAAAAACATCAAATCAAAATTTAAGGAGAAAATGTGGTGTGATAAAGAGTTAGGGAAAAAAAGAAAATTAAGGTATTATAAGGATGTAATCAACCCTAATATAGAAGATCAAAATTATCTATCTGTTTTGCCACGTGTAAAGAAAAAATAAGCATTGCTAAGATAAGAACAAATTCTCACGAGCTCCATAGTGAAATTGGGCATTGGTCAATTCCTAAAACGCAATGGGATGAAAGAGTGTGTCACCTTTGTGACACTAAGAAGGTTGAAGATGAAAATTGTTTTCTCTTAGATTGTCCAACGTATACCCATATTAGATCTTATTTTCAAAATATTTGTTACACTACCAACCTTCCTAACCTCTTAAATAAAAAAAAGTATGGTGATCTTGGAAAGCTTTTCTTAATGGTTTTCGAGTGGTCATCATAAATAATAAATAAATAAAATATCTTAATTTCATTTTTGGTTTTATTTTTTTAAATAATAAAATATAAAATAAAATGAATTTTTAATTTTTAAAATTTTAATAATTTATTTTCAGTAAAATTTATTATTAAAATAAAAACATTTTTAATTTAAAAATAGAGAAAGCCCAATTTGAAAACGACTTTCAGTATAATTTTTTGAAAACTTCCTCCCAAGTATGTAAAAATGGCCCTCGTCAAATAACACTCATCTGCCCATAAAATCGGGTGCCAAAAGTGAGTATCATAACACACTCATCTGCCCATAAAATCGGGTGCCAAAAGTGAGTATTATAACATAAATGATGTGCACGGGTATTATAATTATACTAAATAAGTACTATAACATAAATTATGTGCAGACTAAATGATATGTAATTTATAAATAAGTATTATAATTACACTAAATAAATACTATAACATAAATTATGTGCAGACTAAATGATATGTAATTTATAAATAAGTTAAGTATTATAAATTGATTATAGGCCGATCATCATTTTGAGCGTCTTTTTCATGTGCAAATATTTTTAAGATAAGCATGAGCTTTTTTGTTTATTAGGGTATAAATGTTTTTGTTTTGTTCATGAAAATGGTGGAGATAATGTCATATAATTGGGAGAAAGTAGTGTTGTAGAGAGTCATTGATTAGTTTTTCTAAACAATAATAGCATGTATATTTATATTTATAATATAAGATTTTTTTTTGAAAAAAAAAATATATAATTTTAATTAAAAAAAAAATGGATCAAATCAATTTTAAAAAGATTAAAAAATAAAACATATAAAAAAATTAATAGTTTTGATATAAAAATTATAATTGTTTTTTATGATGATGATGATGATGATTAACGTTAACTGAGACTTAATTGGTCTATTGGACCTTAAGAGGGTAAGTGATTACTTGTGATTTTTTAGAATTTTGTTTCTCTGCTCGAAAAGCATTAAGAGAAGCTTTCCAAGATCACCATACTTTTGTTGAGTTAAGAGGTTAGGAAGGTTGGTAGTGTGATCAATATTTTGA
>ML800414.1:163210-174338 GCA_009831015.1 Picea engelmannii
ACATGATGTATACTATCCATTCATGGGTGTTGTATATGCATGTGCATTTTCCTTCATGTCCAAATACCTTTATCAATCTTGCGGTCCAAAACCCATGACTAGGGTTGACATCAATGACAACAATCAATCTTCCAACACTAACATAGGGGTTGGAAACAACAAGAAGCATTTATACCAATATTCAAAATATCCTACAAGCATTGCATCTTTATCATTTAACATAGATGGTTGTTTGTTGGATGTAGCATCTGAAGGGTAAAGGGGATGCGCGCAGTCTACTCTGCACAACGCAGTTTAAAATATCGTGCGCAGTCTACGCGACATAGTTCTCAAGAGCACCGCACAGTGCACAGCCTACCATATTGTTGCACGTTGTGAATACACACACTAAATAGAATGATTTACGAATGCATAATATAATACAGAAATAACACAGAAACTTGTCAGAAACACAAAATACTTGATATTAATGAACTTCGGCTTAGTGTGCTCTAATTACAAAATACAATGACAAAATGAGCTTCAGCTCTGATACTTCTTCTGTCAAATCTTCAGTTGTTGTTGGTTCTTGAACTGCTTCTCTGTATCCCTCTCTCCTTTTCTCTATGTCTATATCTATCCATCTGTTCTAACTAAGAAACTCAGACTTATATAAACTTCCTTCAGAAGCTAAGACCAACTCAACGTTTAACTCAACCATAATTACCACTGACTCTTCAACCACTTAATTTAATTCGGGAAGATAGAATTTGGCTTCATTTATAGTTCTCTTGCTTGCCGACTGAATTTTGAGTAAGTATGTGAATTTGCACTTGCAGACTTGTCAGACTGTTTGACTGACATTTTGACTACTGACAGATTTTGACTAACAGACAAATCGGCGACGACGTAAATATCTCACCGACTTGTAATTACAATTTCCAACACCCCCCCTTAATTATAAGTTGGTGGAGTTACAAAAGAAAATAACATCAAAATTTTGAGTTTTCTTTTTACTGTCACTCATCTGTTATTGCGCAGATTCCCAGACTACTGCGTAGTTGCTAAAATGCATCTCTTGCTAAAGCCTTTGTAAAAATTTCTGCAATTTGTTCTTTTGACTTGCAAAATTCTAAGCAGATCTCTTTGTTATTCACCAATTCTCTGATGAAATGATACCTTGTATCAATGTGCTTGGTTTTCTTGTGAAACACATGATTCTTTGATAACATGATGGCTGAATTGTTGTCACAAAAAATTGTAGTTGGTTTATGTTGTTCCTTCAACAAAACTCTTAAAATCCTTCTCATCCATACTGCTTGACAAGTTGTGCTTGTGGCTGCGATGTACTCTGCTTCTGCTGAAGAAAGTGTCACTATGGGTTGCTTCCTTGATGCCCATGATACCATACTTGTTCCAAAATTAAATGTGTACCCAGAGGTACTTTTCATGTCATCAAGACCGCCTCCACAATCATTGTCAATGTATCCAATGAGTTTGAAATTTTTTGAAGTGGAGTACTTTATGCCAAAATATTTTGTTCCATTCACATATATCAGGATTCTCTTTCCCACTTTCCAATGTGATTCTTTTGGAGTTTCCATGAACCTTAAGATAAATCTCACTCCATACATAATATCAGGTCTTGTCGTTGTTAGATACATAAGACTGCCTACGAGTCTTTTAAACAATGTGGGATCCACTTTGGACCCTCTATCTTCCTTGCTTAGCTTTAATCATGTTATGACAGGTGTTGGTGTTGATTTTGAGTTTACCATATTGAATCTCTTTAATATTTCATGTGCATACTTGGACTATGAGATAAATATACTATTTTTGGACTGGTGCACTTCTATTCCCAGAAAATATCTCATAAGTCCCAAATCAGTCATTTCAAATTCATCCTTCATGACTGACTTGAACTCTTCTATGCCAAAATTACCTGTGAATATCAAATCATCTACATATAAACAAACAATTAACACATTACCTTGTTGATTTGATTTGATGTACAATGTTGGCTCATTTTCACTTCTCTGAAATCCATCTGTGTGAGATAGGAATCTATGCGACTGTACCAAGCTCTCGGAGCTTGCTTTAATCCATATAGTGCTTTCTTTAATGTGTATACTTTGTTTTCTTGTCCTAGAACCTCATAACCTTGTGGGTGCTTCACATATACTTCTTCTTCTAAGTTTCCATTCAAGAATGATGACTTTACATCCATATGATAAACTGGCCATTTGTACTGCGCGACAATTGCTAACACGGTTCTGATTGTGTCCATGTGCACAATTGGTGCAAATGTTTCATTGTAATCAATTCCAGGTTGTTGTGTAAATCCTCTCGCAACTAATCTTTCCTTGTACTTCTATACTTTTCCTTATGTATATTGATTGGCTTTATAAATCCACTTGACACTTATGACATCCTTATCATTAGGTACATCTGCCAATTTCCATGTTTGATTATTCTCTATGCACCTGATTTCTTCATCCATGGTTTGTGCCCATACTTCCTCTTTGACAGCTTCCTCAAAAGTTAATGGATCATCTATTTGTGAAAATAGAGCAAAGACTGAAAATGAATTTGTTGTGTCTTCATTATAGATGTCACACAGACTTCTTCTCTTTCTTGGTAACAAACTTGCTAATGCTGGATATGGAGAAGTAGAAGTATTCAGATTGCTTGTTGGTGTTTGTTGCGCTCTAGGTGTGGACTGCGCACTTGTTGTTCTTACTAGAGTATTCTGCGTGGTAATTTGCATTGCAGTGCCAGGTGTAGACAGAGTTGTGCATTGTCCTATGTATGGTGTTTGAAACACTTCATCCTCTACGTCATTATGCTCCATTGTGTCAATTATCTTTACTGTCTTTTCTATGGTTCCATCCCATGCTTCATTCTCTACGAATTGAACATCGCGGCTGATTATGAATTTTCTTGCAACTGGGTCATACAACTTGTATCCTTTTGTTTCTTCAGAATACCCAACAAATATACATTTATGTCCTTTGTTGTCTAACTTCCTTATCAGTTCATATGGAACATGTGCATATGCGACACAACCAAAAACTCTTAAATGTGCCACATTATGCTTTGATCCCGTCCATGCTCCCTGAGGAATTCTATTCTTCACACTCTTTGTCAAACATATATTCAAGATGTATATTGCAGTTGCTACTGCCTCAGCCCAATACTCATTTGACAAATGTTTGGTTGTTAACATATTGCGCACCATTTCCATGATGGTTCTATTCTTTCTTTCTGTGACACCATTCTGTTGTGGTGTGTATCGCGTGGTAAATTGCTTGTAGATGCCATGATCTTTACAAAAGTTTTGAAATTCTCTTGACATGTACTCTCCTCCTCTGTACGTTCTTAGACACTTGATGTAATAACCACTATGTTTCTCCACAAGTGATTTAAACTGCTGAAAACAACCCAATGTGTCATATTTATGCTTTAGAAAATAAATCCATGTCTTTCTTGAGAAATCATCAATGAATGTTAGAAAATAAATACTGCCTCCTATAGACGGAGTTTGCATTGGTCCAAAAATATTAGAATGTATTATTTCCAGTGGAGATTTTGCTCTGTAAGACTTGCCAACTGGAAATGAATCTCTGTGTTGCTTGCCAAATATGCAACCTTCACATATCCTTTATGGTTTTTCAATCAATGGTAAGTCTTTTACCATATCCTTTGCATGTAATAGTTTCAAACCTCCAAAGCTCAAATGTGCAAATCTGAAATGCCATAGCCAGGAGTCATCCTGTGTTTCAGATTGGAATGTTGCCTTCATTTTTGCACCATTTTCTCCTTTTTTGATACTGCGCCCACTATTTTCTTCATTAGTATTGCACGTGTTTTCTGATGTAAATGCAATGTTTAATTTTGCACTTTTTATTTTGTCAATAGTTTGCATTGTGTTCTTCTTCTTGACTGGATTTAATGTCATTGGGAACATTCTGTTACATGTCATCTGGATTTTTGTAATAAGTAAATTGCTTGGGCTTTTATCCATAATCACACAGTGATTATCTTCCATGTAGATTTTGTATCCTTTTTGTAACACTTGTCCTGTACTCATCAGAGTATGCTTCAGACCAGAAACATAATATACATTAGACATAACTCTCTCTTCTCCTTCTCTAGTTAAAATATTTATACTTCCTTTGCCTAAGACAGTCACTTGGATCTCTGTTCCAAGTGTAACCTTGGTCTGGACTGACTCATTAAAACTAGAAACAAATTCGATGTTTCCTATCATGTAGTTACTGCAGCCTGAATCTAAATACCATATGTCACATGGACTTGCTTAAGCAACATTGCATTCAACTGGCGACACTATATTAGACATTTCTTCTGCGCTAGACATAGCTACAATGCGTGCCATAAACATAGGTCGATTTTGGTTATTTGTGTTGTGTGGTTGATCTTGACTTTGCTTGTTCTGATTATACTGTCTCTTTCTGCACTCATATGCGTAATGTCCATACTTTTTACAGTAATGGCATTGAATCTTTGATTTGTCAGTTTTTTGACAAGTTGATTGGGAAGTACTTGGATTTTGACCTCTTCCACCAGTATTTCCAGGATTTCTACTGCATCCACTTCTGTCAAAACTTCTTCGTCTGCCTCTAGAGTTAGCTCTCCCCCTTCCTCTTCCACGACCTATAGATGACTGTGTGGAAAAAATGTTTTCTAATGACATATTTGACCTGTTCAATCTATGTTCATGATTGACGAGGGAAGCTTGCAGTTCATCTAGACTGAACTAACTCAGATCTTTTCCTTCTTCTAGAGTTACAACTAGAGTATCAAATTAGGAGGAAGACTTCTAAGAACTTTCTCAACAACTTTTCTATCATCTATGATTTCACCATGAGACTTAATTTGATTTATCAGTGCAATGACGTGTCTGTAGAAAGAATCTACCATGTCTGAATCTTTCATTAAAATAGTTTCAAAATCTGTTCTAAGAATCTAAAGTTTTGCAGTTTTTACTTTATCCATACCTTCTTAAGAGGTTTGTAATATATCCCATGCTTCCTTGGCTTTCTTTGCTAATGAAACTCTTGGAAGTATGCTCTCATGCATGGCTTTATGTATATAAAAAAACACCTTTCCATCCTTCTTTCTTTGTTCTTTCAAGACATTTTTCTCAGCTTGTGTGAGGGTGTTATATGTTTCCTGATCTGTCTGTTCAACATAACCATTTTTTATTATCTCCCATACATATTGACCTCGGAACAAATCCTTCATGGTCAAAGACCACATCTCATAGTTCTTTCCTGTAAAAGTGGGAGGTTGGAGAATTGAGGTAGAAGCCATTTTTTTACTTTCAACAGAGTTTCTGCTCTGACAAACTCATTCTGGTAGAACCTGCTCTGATACCAAATTGAAGGGTAAAGGGGGATGTGCACCAAACAAGCTATGCGACAGAGTTCTCAAGATCACTGCGCAGTGCACAGACTGCCAAATTGTTGCGTGCTGTGAATACACACACTAAATAGAATGATTTACGAATGCGGAATATAATAGAGAAATAACAAAGAAACTTGTCAGAAACACAAAATACTTGATATTAATGAACTTTGGCACAGTGCACTCTGATTACAAAATATAGCGACAAAATGAGCTTTGGCTCTGATACTTCTTCTGTCAACTCTTCAACTGTTGCTGGTTCTTGAACTACTTCTCTGTATCCCTCTCTCCTTTTCTCTATGTCTCTATCTATCCATTTGTTCTAACTAAGAAACTCGGACTTATATAAACTTCCTTCAGAAGATAAGACCGACTCAACATTTAACTCAACCATAATTACGACTGACTCTTTAACCACTTAATTTAATTCAAGAAGATAGAATTCGGCTTCATTTATAGTTCTCCTGCTTGCCGACTGACTTTTGAGTAAGTATGCGACTTTGCACTTGCAGACTTGTCAGACTGTCTGACTGAGATTTTGACTACTGACAGATTTCGACTGACAAATAAATTGGCGATGACGTGAAGATCTCACTGACTTGTAATTACAATTTCCAACAACATCAAGTTACACATTTGAGGAGGGTGATAAACCACATGAGCCAAATTCCATTTTTGTACAAAGTGTAAATGAAGCCAAAGTAAAACCAAAGCCCAAATTTTATGTTGCACCCCATGAGGCCCCTCTACATTATATATTCTATTTTATATTTTTCTTTATAGTACGACAATCCTTGTTTTTCTGATGTACTTGATTGTTATAGTTGTTTCTATCTTGGGTATAGAACATACAATAATCTCTCCCTTTTGTTGGTTGCTATTGTGTTTCTTTGATACTTTCTTCTATAGATCTAACTGATGTTAGCCATGCGTCTCATCATTATAGAGGGGATGGATTTAAAGTTGATAATCAAGGATGGTCAAATTTACTGTTAGATCAAGGTAAATTTTAAAAGCTTATTAAGAGAAATGTGGATTTGGCATGTTCGACATCTCTTCTTCATCAACTTGTGGAGGATTTATTGTTCTATGCAGTAGATCCATTATATGGCATTGAAAGAGGCTATCCATAGGAAATATGCCAAGCATATTTGATTTATTGGTATGGCGATAAAAATGTTAATGTTGAGCATGCATCTGGAAATTTAGTGGTTCAAATAGGATCAAATGGGGTTGCTATCGATATGTGTTCCAATGCAAAATCCGTTACTAAGTTTTCCAATATTACGAGGAGATAAAACCATGAAGAAGGTACTTGAGCAAGGGAATGGAGAAAGAAAAACATTGATACTCAACCATTGAAGAAACCACTTAGTAGGAGGACTAGAGCATGAGGTAATCTCAACATTTTGATAGAGGTTGTTGAGCTTCCCTAGAAACCCATTAACTCACTACAATTTTGTCAAATTTTGTGGACTTGTCAAAGGCTCTATTTGCATGATGACATGCAAACAAACATACATGGGGGAGATGTAGGCCCACTGTTTTGATACATTTTATATCTGTCAGTTGGCCTCTTTGACTATCCTTACCTCATCCATATACCTAGTTATTGCTCCTATTACCATATATTTTTTCATGTTTTTGAATTCAAATTTCTTTTACAAACTCTAAGAGGTAAATGTTATGAATTTCTATGATTTCCTATGTCTCTAGTAAGTTAGATTGGGTTTGTAGAACATATCTTGGTAATGATGATTTTCACAGTTAATTCCAGGTATTACCAATTCAATTCCGATGCCTGAAATCATTTGTTGATATATACTTCCACAACCCTAGCTAGAATTCGGTCACATGGGTTTTGTCACTAGGACCCTAGACATGGTATTTTTTTCATCAAATCACACCGAGGTCCAACATGGTAGCCTCCAACCATGGTCAAATGTTTTCAGTCAAATATGTGTAAGATTAACAACAATGATCTTCCCATGCATTTTCTAAGTTGATGAAGAGAAATCTAAAAAATTTAAGACATGGGTTAATAATTAGAGTAAATCACTACTGATTTCTAAGAAAGTGAAATATGGAGGAGATATGGGAAATTCTCTAAATTGTGTTAGAAAGTGAAATATGGAAGAGATATGGGAAATTCTCTAAATTGTGTTTGCCCAGATTTGATGTTGCTACGGATTTTCCAAATCATATGCCAAACAAAGGCACGGGATGAGATCTCCAGCGCATTCCAATGGATTCCAACACAATTGGGAGACAATATTCTATTGTTTTGATCATGTAATCAATAGATGTGATAAAAAAAAAACAAATTATGAGACTACCTTTGTTTATTTGTGTATTCAATGAAATCAATGCGTGGAACATGAGATCCGATTGGGGTTACCTGTGCACCTTTTGTAATGGGAAAAGTCTATATAAAATGTGAAAACTATGCAATAGGGGGCAATAATAATTCTTTTTGAATCATTGTCAATGTAATTAGTAAATCAGTCATCGGATCCATGTATTTGTCAATCAAAGGAACAGATATATCATTGCTATGCATTGTTGAACTTTCCCTCCATTAATATAACACAGTTGAGCTCATGTTCTGGCATAAGTTGCATGTGTATGATCAGTTTCTAGTATTGTAGATCTCCAAGCAGCGTGACGCTGATTGGGAGAGCCCCTCAATTCTGTTCGCATTGCCCTTTTTTTTTATACGAGTAAAACTAGTTTGTAGTTACTTTCTTTGATTTCATAAATAGTATATGTTTGGTTCATTACTTCAATACTTTGTTTTCATTATTTGCATTTTCTCGGTATGTTATTCGTTATTCCTTTGGAGAGAAGGAAAATTTTGAAATATATATATATATATATTCCTTATTCTATTTCATAAACTAATAGCAATGAAAGACTTTCAACTTGGGAAAACCCTATATTGTCAATCCAATGAAGAAGGATCTCCTGTAAAATGTTATTGTATGCGGTAGATTAATTTTCTTTTAATATTTACTTATGTGTTCTCAATTAAATTTAAACTTAGAGAGATAAATTCTAGTGAAGAATGGAAACTAGATTTTCATGAATAAATTCCAGTGAAGAATGGAAACTAGATTTTCATGAATAGTATAGGAACATTTAAGGATATTGATTGCATGCCTAGAAAAGCACTTCTTTGATTTACCATCCAATGAACCACATCATTGATTCAAATCAAAAGATTTTAAATGGTTTTCATTGAAGGTTGGGACCTAGTTTGCTACAAGCATTACCACATGAACATTTATTTAATGAAAGAATGTGGTTCAATACCCAATAACATTTAGATAATCCTTAATCGAGTGAAACTTAGTGGTAGAGTTTACTTTCTTCTGATTTTAATTTGGATTTTGAAATAGTTTTCTGCTTTTATTTGTTGGGATAAGCTTTGATACTGCGTTTCTTGTGCTTGCATCTCTAAATTTATGAATAGAGATTGATAATTTAATGTTAAAGATTTATGCATATAAATAACTCGACAAATAACACTAATCTATATTTGGTATTTGGCTCAGAGAAGGAATTAAACAAGGTCTTTAGGGATTGTATTAGATAGAGTATTTTGGTGCGCAGAATGCTGCGACTTCCAAACCCCACTATGTTGTTTAAGAATGATGATGAATATGAGTTTCTCAAAGAACACCAAGGAGTAGAGCTCCTCCAGAATGATCTCACCCGCCCGAAAATTGACATCAATTGTTAGAGATAATGCTTACAGTTGTTGTAACTGTGAGTTAGCCTTACAACTATTGTAACTGTGAGTTAGCCTTACAACTGTTGTAACTGTGAGTTTCTAGGTTAACTATTTTTAGCTAA
This sequence comes from Picea engelmannii, assembly GCA_009831015.1. Taxonomy (NCBI): domain Eukaryota; kingdom Viridiplantae; phylum Streptophyta; class Pinopsida; order Pinales; family Pinaceae; genus Picea; species Picea engelmannii. The sequence goes on from ML800414.1 coordinate 172,472, forward strand.
TCAGATCCACTTTCTTAGGATCTAGATTGTTAGGAGTCGGTGATCTAGATGCTATATATGTAACCTCCATTTGTCTGTGTAATATGTTCTATTATTGTGTGTTAATCTTGTGCAATGGTTTCTCTCTCGATTTCCAAGTTGGTATCAGAGAAAGGACCGCCCTGACTCTTTCACAAGAGGGGATGGAAGATGAGAGAAGAGTGATAAGTTGATTCCGTTGTAGGAGTAGATTAGTTTAGAGGGTTTGAATTTAGGGAGGGTGTTAGAGATAATGCTTACAACTATTGTAACTATGAGTTAGCCTTACAACTGTTGTAACTGTGAGTTAGCCTTACAGTTGTTGTAACTGTGAGTTAGTTGTTGTAACTGTGAGTTTCTAGGTTAACTATTTTTAGCTAATCAGATCCACTTTCTTAGGATCTAGATTGTTAGGAGTTGGTGATATGGATGCTATATATGTAACCTCCATTTGTCTGTGTAATACATTCTGTTATTGTGTGTTAATCTTGTACAATGGCTGCTCTCTCGATTTCAAAGTTGGTATCAGAGCAAGGACCGCCCTGACTCTCTCACGAGAGGGACTGGAAGATGAGAGAAGAGTGATAAGTTGATTCCGCTGTAGGAGTAGATTAGGTTAGAGGGTTTGAATTTAGGGAGGGTTTTAGAGATAATGCTTACAATTGTTGTAACTATGAGTTAGCCTTACAACTGTTGTAACTGTGAGTTAGCCTTATAGTTGTTGTAACTGTGAGTTAGCTATTGTAACTGTGAGTTTCTAGGTTAACTAGTTTTAGCTAATCAGATCCACTTTCTTAGGATCTAGATTGTTAGGAGTCGGTGATCTGGATGCTATATATGTAACCTCCATTTGTCTGTGTAATACATTATATTATTGTGTGTTAATATTGTGCAATGGTTGCTCTCTCGATTTCCAAGTTGGTATCAGAGCAAGGACTGCCCTGACTCTCTCACGAGAGGGGCTGTAAGATGAGAGAAGAGTGATAAGTTGATTCTGTTGTAGGAGTAGATTAGGTTAGAGGGTTTGAATTTCTAAATTTTTTGTGTGTTTTGTGAGATTGTTGTGGGAGACTCTGCTTGTGAATAACGGACCACTGCATAGGAGAACTGACGAGGGTATCGCTACCTAGATATTCATTGATCAAACTGTGAGAGGTTAGACGCTTGTGCATTCATTGATCAGTGACAACTGCGTGGAAGAAAAGAGATACGTCACCTCACCTGCGCTCACCTCACGTTTTTAAGATTTGGAGCTTGCAACCTGCTCATTCCGTAGCAGCCAATGACTGCTTACCAGATGTTAAGGTCCTAACCAGCACATAAGTAGATCAATGTATTCGGATGTAATAAAGGTCAATATTAATAAGGCCTTTCAATAAAATAGAATAAGGCGGATGTAAGAAGACCTAATAGAAGCTTCTGCTTCTAGAAGGATCTTCCTCTAGATGCTTCTCTTAATAGACATATTTAGTATAAATAAGGGGCGAGGGTATGAGAACCCTAGCTTGGAGATTATTGTAACAGAGCGCTGCTCAACTGGAGGTTGCCCCCTCGAAGAGGCCTGTGAACATTGCTTTCTGAATCAAAGTGCTTTTTCTATTGTTATTTCGTATATCATTTCTGTGTATTGTGAAGATTATGCTGGATATTTTGTTGTTATTCTGCCATTTCTAGCATTTTATTTCTGTTATGCATATTTTATATACCTGGTATCTTGCAAGTGGTATCAGAGCACTTTCCTTGGCAGAAATTGTGGGTATTTTTTTCCAGGGTAGAGACGTATTCCGACGTCTTTAAGCCACAGAGATCTGTCGTTACGCGCATAAACCCGCGGTTGAGGGATTCATAC
>ML800414.1:179205-239405 GCA_009831015.1 Picea engelmannii
AAGGATCTTCCTCTAGATGCTTCTCTTAATAGACATATTTAGTATAAATAAGGGGCGAGGGTATGAGAACCCTAGCTTGGAGATTATTGTAACAGAGTGCTGCTCAACTGGAGGTTGCCCCCTCGAAGAGGCCTGTGAACATTGCTTTCTGAATCAAAGTGCTTTTTCTATTGCTATTTCGTATATCATTTCTGTGTATTGTGAAGATTATGCTGGATGTTTTGTTGTTATTCTGCCATTTCTAGCATTTTATTTATGTTCTGCATATTTTATATATCTTCTATCTTACACCAGATCTGTTGATGGTTGTAAAATATGTTTATTAACACTAGATCTGCTTTGGCATCGACAACAAGGTTTGGTTTTCTCTCTGCCGAAACTCTGATTCCCGCTGCAATGGGTGGACTTTATGTTCAGCAAGTGTTTGAGTTGGTTTGGTAGATTTGTTGTAGTGTTACATATAGTGTGATGTGATTTGTGTATGTTATATTATTTTTTGTTTGTAAAATTATATTGTCAAGAACCACTCAAAGAACAGAGTGATATAACTCAGGTATGTAGTTCTTGATGTTCTTTGGAGCTATAAGAACGAACGCATAACTAGTTTGAAGTCTGTTAAAATATGGAGATTTTTGTTGTATTTTTGTGCTTCAAGATCATCAGTTAAGGGTTATCATTGTATTGATGAGTGTGTGTAAAAAGGTCATTTTGTAAGATTGATTACTGATTATTTCAGTATCGAGACTATTCTTTGGGGTAGTTTAGAATCGTTGATCCTATATATACTTCAAAGATGGTAGGAAGCGGTTGTATTTGTGTTGTATGAAGTGGTAGCTCGAAGATGATGGGAGAGAAAGAGTGTGTATATGAAGTTCAAATATGGGTGTAACTACATATGAGGACCAGTGAGACAGACATGACAAAATTTGTGTTGTAACTTTTTTGTTATGTTTTGTAATTTGTGATTGTAATATTTGTAATGTAAGCATTAAGGGAGGGTGTTAGAGATAATGCTTACAGTTGTTGTAACTGTGAGTAGCCTTACAAATGTTGTAACTGTGAGTTAGCTGTTGTAACTGTGAGTTAGTTGTTGTAACTGTGAGTTAGCGGTTGTTACTGTGAGTTTCTAGGTTAACTATTTTTAGCTAATCAGATCCACTTTCTTAGGATCTAGATTGTTAGGAGTCGGTGATCTAGATGCTATATATGTAACCTCCATTTTTCTATGTAATATATTCTATTATTGTGTGTTAATCTTGTGCAATGGCTACTCTCTCGATTTCCAGGTTCAATTCCGCTCAGGTCGAGGTAATTTCCCATATAAAGAATTTGTCTGGATTTTTTCCCGAATAAATGGGCATGGAATCTGTTCCAAAATACATTGTTTATCATGGCATAAAGGCATGTGGTTGAATCCCCATTCATTACCAACTAAGGCAAGCATGGGGCAAGAAAGAAATGGTACACCATTGTTAAGATCGCATCACATGGTCAAAAGGAGATAACATATGCAAGGAGCCCATGCAGGTCAAGTCGCAATGAATATCTTTGCTTCAAATATTGAAGGTTCCCTTTAGTGATAGTGGGTCACCTATGGTTATGAAACCAAAATAGTACATGTTGAATCCAACATAAAGAGAAGTCTTCAGCCCTCCGAAGCTTACATCGAGGGTTGGATTTGCATAAACTTCTACTAGCTCGAGAAAATAATAATCATATAAACTATTTCTATAGTAATCATAGTAGCTGAAAATGAAAATGAAGTAGATGAGAGAAGATGAAAATGAAGTTCGTAGATTTCTATTTGGCTGATTGTGATGATTTCAAAAGAATAGAAATCTCCAGGTGTGCTATATGTCTCCACCCATTTCCTAACTAATAAGTTGGGAAACTAACTGTAAACCCATTTCTTGTAAAAAAAAAATAAAGCTCACAGTTATCATACCTGCAACAACCATGCCTACCATAATTCACGTAGATAGTAATTACATTCCCATGTGGACCTCTTGCTTTTACAAATTACAAAGAATTGAATGACACAAGGGAAATCATGTGATGCTTTATGTATATTCATTGAGTTTATGTTTTTTGTTATCTTTTCCTGAATGCACACTTTCACAACTCATCTCCACCCTCATGAGGGTGGGGATGGAGGGTCAAAGTGTTCATTTATAATGGGTAGATTAATATTTATGAACAATTTTAAATTTGTTGGTTTTTATAAACATGATACATTTACAACTTTGTTAGAATAGAAATGTGTATTCGATTTCTAAGTAGCTTCACTAACCCTCTGACTCATATAAAAGACTATGAGAGAGAATGGAGAGGAATTGGATATAGAGACAAATGGATATGGCCTCATCTGTTCCCAAGCACGCTGGAGGACTTACCTTACAAGTGATAAAACATTAAAGAGGCAAGGGAAGAACATACAAATAGAAAGTACATAAATAAAATTTCATTAAATATTTTTCACTCATCCCAACAAAAGCCAACATAAAAGAACAAACCCTGATGGCCACACATTTTTTAGATGAATCTACTACACAAACATAGAAATGATCAACATAAATAGAGTCTGGTCAAAAGAGAATGACCATCAACCGAGATAAGTGACTTGACTGTGACTCAACCAATCATGTGGGAAACACATTTTGACCACACAAAATCCATTCATTACACAAAATACATAATTGGTCCTCCAAAATGATCATCATACATGCAGAAAACAAAACAACTCACATGAAATTCCTATAAATATAACTAATAGGAGAAAATAAATCTCTATATGAATAGAACGCCCAAAGTGAGAGGACAGAGGAATAAATTCCTATCAAGTTTCAAAGACCCTTCCCTCAACCAAATGAGCGAATCCATGAGGAGTCTTTGTCCTGCCAAATACTAAAGCCACCATGCTATTCAATATGGATGAATCAGTCCCCATCTCAAAAAGAGTGAAGCCTGTAGTATGTGGGCATTGAACTAGTCAAAATTTTGACAAGAAATAAGTGTCAATACTAAAAGCGTGTTGCTATTAACAAGCAAACAATTCTTTGGAAAGAACTAGCTTAAGTTCCCTTATAAATATAGAAATATGAAATTCCCTTGATAGGGTGAAGTTTGATTGAAGGTAAATCTAGATTATCCTAGTGAACTACAATGCAAAAGGCATTGGAGGGAAAATTTGTGGGTCCAGACCCACATAAGTTCCAGGGAACAAGTGGCCAAAGAGGTGATAGGGTACCACTCACTGACAAAATTCAGAAGAAAATTCATATATATAATTCATGTGAGGATATGACGCAGACACCCCTTCTCTCTTAGGGGCTGCTCGACCTCCTAGTCAAGGATCTTCAAACTCCCGAGAAAAATTAGCTCTTTGAGGCCATGCTGGCCCCAAATTGTTTTTAACACAAGCCTTTATCACTTTAGGCATAGTTCGTATGGAACCCGCATGCCCTCTCCTTAGCGCTTTTTAAAATATTAACGCTGATGGGCACTAGCTCCTCCCACTAGCCCCTCTCCACATATGACCATGGGCTGTGACCCGGGGCTAAACCTCCTAAGCGCTTCGCAAATTCAAACTTTGGCTTCCTTGGATGCAGGAAATCTCTTTTCACGCAAATTTCGAATCAGCGAACCTATCGGGAATCAGATCTATGGCTCGCACTCCCTCCGACAACCAACAATGGCGATCTCCTTTGGAACTTCAACTTCGAGGTTTCCAACCATTTCAACACACTGTTTCTCCCAAAGTTCTTCCTCCCCGAAGCTATAGGATGATCACCACGTGCTCACCTGATCTACAGTCAAGATCGCTCCTTGTTCCACTTCGATTGACTTGCATTCAACGCTTCCTCCACGTCCTTTCTCCCAAAGAATGAAACCTCAACAATAAATCTCCACGATCCACGTGTCCTTTCAAAGTGGGCAGCTAAAATGGATTTCAGCACCTCGGCCTCTAGGCGTTTTTGGATGTTCTATCCCTGGTTCCTTTCGAAGGGCTCTTCCTCTGATGTGCACGATCCAGAGATGCATGTTCATCCTAGATCAATGGCCACAACTGACTTAGCTTACTTGGGATTCATGAGTTTTTCAACCTCCACCCTTGTCTACTTCTAAAGGGATCTTCCTCCCAAACTCGTGGATCTTCACCATGTGCCCTCTCTGGATCCAATGGTCTATATCTACTCCGCTCTTCACGACTTCACGAAGATTGCACCTTGCTTCATGCAAATGATTCTAGAGTTCTTCTCTCTCTAACTCTATTATCCATTGCCATGTATCCTCATCGTATCCAACAACTAGGATCACTTCATGATTTCAAACTTCAGCGATCCCCCTCCTCAATACTTCAAAACACTTCGAACCACGAAGTGCCAAAATGATTCACGACTAAATTCCATGTAGTTCTCCCAGATCTAATGTTCTGGACTGATTCTGATTCCTTGGAATGGATCTTGTTCGTTTATTTGTAAAAATCCTCAAGGGATCCTCCCTATTGAGTACTTCTCACCCACTATCTCTCCTAATATTTTTCTTCCTTCGAACTTTCACTCCTTAGAGTGCCTTTTCAACACTTAGTCAAAAATTGACTTCTGTTCACACCTTGCAACAATCTTCGCTTCAACCCAACTTCTTTGTGAGCAACTGTGCATTCCTTGCAACAATTTGTTACTCAACCTGATTGCTCATCCTGAACAAAAGAACTTAAGTATGTTTCACCTATGCACACCTTGCGAGGGCTACTGCACTTCTTCTCAAACAAAAATTAAAGCTACTCCTCCTGAGATTCTGAGTCAAAAGACTTTGTCAACGCACTCCTTCTGGACACTCTGCACTCCTTGGAAATGACATATTCACACTATGTCTTATGAGCTTCTGAGTCGTAACAGACTCTGTCAATGCACTCCTTGCGGACAATATGCACTCTTTGCATAAGCTCATGAAGAGAAACAATTGAAACTTATCTAATATCTCAGAGATTCATACATTCAACCATGTAAATGCATTCATAAACAAAAAAATGAGTAAATAAAAGAGAATTGCACTTAAACATAAATCCTACCATTCATTCATTTAGATAGATACAACCATAGCAACACCAGTCATTTGGAATGATGCTTCTCTGTTATATTCACTCAACTGAAAATATACATGTGTTCATACACTCTGATAAGATTCAACAACTTCTACAACATATACAACTACAATAATAACTTCAACAACCTCTTCTCGGAAACAATACAAAGCTTTATATAAGAGGGTTCTTCGATCTTTTCCCTCCAACTACTCCAAAGCTAGCATATCAGATTAAAAACTATCAACTACTACGACTTTATTACATTAAAGGCTAGAGATAAATAGATAAGAGTGAAATCTCCATATCTATGTTGAAATCTAAAATATTAATAGAAATATGATGCCCGCTGATCTCATGTGATCGTTCATCCTCCAAAAAATTAAGATCTACTTTAATTACAGTCCATTCAAAATATTTACGGGATACGCTGTCTTTTTTTAAAATTCAAAAATATCCAAAAGGCATGCTAGGGCGCTGAGTCATCTTCCATGTGCACTTTGATGATGATTATCCTACATCATACTCCTCTGGCCAAAAATTCATGGACTCATGTCCATGATCTTCTGCACTATCCTTCCATGCTTCTAAATATCTACTTCATTTACCCAACTGGCATCTTATATTGGGTGTCCTTTCCACTTTACCAAATACTCAAAATAAGTCCTTCTCTTGGTCTTCTTACTAGTTCTTTGATCTATGATCTTCTCCATTTGTGGATTGTATACTATAGGCATCTTCTTCTCCCACTGAATCTCTTTCTGATCTCCTGAATCTTTGTTGTCATCTTCCCTGTAAGGATACAGGTCTGAAATGTTGAATATGGGTGATATACCCACATCTTTTGGAAGCTCTATCTTATAAGCATTAGCACCGAATGTCCTTAGTATCTTGCATGGCCCTATCTTCTTCAACTTCATTTTGTTATATGTTCCCCTTAGGAACCTCTCCTTCCTGATATGTGCTAGAACTTGATCTCCCACTTCAAATTGAATTTCTCTCCTATGCTGATCAAATCGGCATTTATATTCACTACTGCTCTTCTACTATTTCTCTTTGGTCTAATTATGAAGCTTTTGCATTTCTGCAATGAAGTCTTCTTCTCCAGCACTTCTAAATTCATTATTCTCCAGATCTCTTAACTCTGATACTCCTCTTGGCTTCATCCCATATACTATTTGGAATGGACTCTTTCCTGTACTTTTGTTTGGCAAGTCATTGTATGCAAACTCTGTTTGTGACAGAATTTGATCCCACTGGCTATGATGTTCAGTAACCAGACTCCTTAACAAATTTCCTAAACTTCGATTTACCACCTCAAATTGTCCATTCGTTTGAGGGTGATATGTTGAACTAAAAGACAGTTCAGTCCCCAACTTCTTCTATAATGTCCTCCATAAATGACCAACAAATTTGGTGTCCCTATCTGAAACAATACTTTTGGGCAATCCATGAAGTCTCAAAACTTCCTTGAAAAACAAATTTGCAATGTGTGTTGCATCATTAGTCTTCTGGCATGGGATAAAGTGTACCATATTTGAGAATCTATCAACTACCACAAATATGGAATCACTTCCCCTTTGTGTTCTTGGAAACCCCAACACAAAATCCATGCTTATTACATCCCAAGACCTGTTTAGAGTAGGCAACGATTGATACAATCCAGTGCTATGCTTCTTTCCTTTTGCATATTCACAAATATTACATTTGTTTGCAAATTTATTCACATATGATCACATACCTGTCCAATAGTATGAATTGTTCAATTGTGAAAATGTCTTTTCATGGCCGAAATGTCCTGCTAGACCTTGTTGACAGGCGTTTATGACACACTGTCAACAGGAAGGGAAGATCTGGTCCGGGGTTGTCTACTTAACCCAAGCCGTTTGGCATAATCTACCCTGATGGGTTTTATGGCTCTGTTATCCAAGTAAGATCCTAAAACAATTTAAAATATGTGAACTAACTAAAGATATTAATCTAACATTCAACACTTTAATTACAAATGTTTAACTAACAATGTTTATATACAATGGTTATATACAGTTTACAAGGTTTGAGCAAAGCCCTGTGAAAATAATTGTTTTAAGATAATGGATCTAAACAAGATTAAAAAAACAAACAAAATTATTCTAGTACTCTAAATGAACAATGAATGAACAAGATTGTAAATGATATAACGAAAATAGACAAAGCAGATTGACGTTTAAATGATGCAATCACTCTTCATTCACAAATCAATAAATGAAATAAATAATACACTAACTAACCTCTAGTTGATCAATAGTAATAAACTAAATTCGTCTCTCTGCATTTGTATAAACTCCCCTTGTCTTGTGTCAAGTGAAAACCTATGACAAAAGAAAGCATAATACTTCCTGAAGAAATTCAAGGAAGTGTTTCATATTCTGGAAAGAGTTTATGATGACAGAAAGACAAATAATTATATATCATGTGACCTTGAAATGTCCAATAATTGGAAATGAAAGAAATTACAATTCTGAGGAATGGTGTTACCAACTATCTAGCATCAGATGTAAACTCAAAATACTTGAATAAATGATCAGTCATAGATATAAACTAAACCAAAAGATAATGAACAACATAAATAAAAGCATGATATAAAATATTATGTGTAGAACAGACTAAAGCTAATTTGACACAAATAACATTTCACATCAAGAAATTGCATGAAATGATAATGAAAAATCACTACACAATCTGCATAGGACGAAAGCCAAAGAGTAAATTGTTTTCTCATATAGTTTCAACAAAATATGTTCATCATATGGTCCAGGAAAAATTTTTGGGATGATAGAATCTTAAAGATTAAAAAAAAAATAATACATAAATGATAGCAATTAACCATGTATTGATAAAATAGACTAAATCTAATTTAAATCAATGCATAACAAATTACTCAAAGAATATGAAGATATTATAATGAAAATAAAGTCATTTTACTCACAGGACAAAAGCCATTAAGCAATATGGAATTTCATATTCTTCTTCGAAAATACTCGTCCATTCTCCCAAAATTCCAACCATCCATTACTCCATTTGAAAAGAAAAAGTTTACAAAATGGATAATATACAAAAATGAAATGATCAAAATCCTCCTCTGAATTTCTTCTATCTCCTTGGGTTCTGAACTTTCTCATATATTTATGCCATGAATGAACAGTCTGGGTGTCACTAATAATTTTGGCCACCTGAAATTTTCATCATAAAGAGATGTCAATATCTCTCCAATCGTGCATTTGTTTGTGAAAAATCTCAAGAGTAAGCCAAATGGGTCCATTCTGGAGATGGGTTTTCAACTGTTTCTTCATATTCCTCACGGTTTGGCTGCAATCAGTCCCGCAAAATCGTATGTTTGTTCTTGAACGTATTTCCAAATCTTATTTGTTGTAGCACATAAATTATTTGGAGCAATCCAATACTATTTTTGGATAAATTATATTGAACTTATTTAGATAATAAAATCAAGACATGATCAAATCCGTACCAAATAAATGATAATAGAAACCTATGAAACAAAAATAAACCAAATTATTAACCTAAAAATTGTGAATAAAAAAAAATCTAGAACAATAACATTAAAATGAATTTAAACTAAATATAAGTTCTAAAGAAATATTGTTTATATTTTCCTTTCAAATATGATCTTAAAATTATAGAAGCTTCAAGTTGATGGAGAGGACAAAAATATTAATTTTGGGTTTTCACAAAATCAAACAAATGATAGATAAAAAAAAAAAAAAATTTATTTTTTGAAATGAGATGCAAATTGACAAAATAATTTAATTAATTAAACCTACCAAATGATTTTTTGAAAATGATTGCTAATGAGAAAAAGATGAAAACATAATCATAATTTAAACGAAAGTAAACAGTTGATAAAAATTAAGGTTTTAGTTTAAATTAAGGCTTCTATGTTCGTCTCTCCCTCATTCAAATTTGATCAAATGTGAACAAGTGTCATAGAAAACATGTGTCGCAATAAAATTTATTCCTGTATAATCATTGTTATTAATCCATGTCTTCAACCAATCCATTCTCATAGCAGATAAATTCAATAAGGAAGAGGTAATAACAAACTCCCAAATTATGAAGCTCATCCATCAACATCAAAAATATGTACAAAGAAAAACGAAATAGAATTTGAATTTCATGAAATTCAAACAAAAAAAAGAAAAGAATATAAACTCAAACCAACCTCGAAACAAATAAAACCAATACCAATCCAATCAAGTCAAAGGAAAAAAAAAAATGAAGAATCCAAGTAAAATTTTGAGGGACCCTAGATTTTGATTAAAAATAAAGAAGGGGGTTGTTGGGGCCCAACAAATGGTGACTCATTGGGAGAAGCAGTTATCTCTGATCTGGTAATCTTTCATCTTAGGAAGAAAATAATAAGACTTGAAAAAGAATTTAAGCTCCCTTAAATAAATTCACTTTGAGACCATATAGTATTAGGATAAGCTCAATGTTAAAACCAAACAATAGAATTTACTTTGTAGGGGATTTTAACCTAAAATAAAGTCTTAATCAAAGAGTCACGATTTTTATAAAAGGACTTCAATACCATTGACAGATCCATTGATGTCAATTGGTGTCCATAGCCTTGGCAGGGATGTCATTTAACCCACTCAAATGCTTTAATCACATCCAATAGTTGTATCCACATGATGCATTCTTCCATAAAAGTTAATTTAAAAGAATATAATTGCTACCTATCGACCTGACATTGCTTCTTTGTCAGCATGTATGTTCAGTACTCCGACGAAGTTGTCTTGGCATCATGTGTGCATTTACCTGTTGCCAAAGAGCTTGTTCAGTACCCCAACGGGTTTACACACACTTCCCACTTTAAGTTCTTTCAACCCTCTTATGCCACTTTTAAATAATAATACAATTATAGATTTATTGATGACAAAGAGAGCGGGGTGATACTGGAGGTTAAATGCAATACAGGTGAATAGTTGATCATGTTATTTATTTTCTTTCAAAACTGGAAGTTTTATCATGGTTTAGAGATTTTAGATTTCATTTAAGAAATCATCTAGACAATGGGGAAGAACTTAAAAGTGATTCCTTAATAATATGGATGGCGTAAATTTTTTAAAGATCATCGTAATTCTCAAAGATTTAAACCATATCTATGGTGTAATACTCAAGCAAAGAAAATTTGAGGACAAAACGAAAGTGACAATTGACTTAAAAATCAATTGTCTAAGCTATATCTTAATATCAAGACCTCTTTCAACTATTTCAAATTGCTTGAGAAACACAAGTTTTAAAATGAATGCTTCCTTCGACAATCACTCTTTGATCAGAAATATATTGATTCAAAAAGACAGACAAGAAGAAAACTCATTCAAAGCAATAAAAAAAAACAAAAAAACACACAACAAACCATATCATATTTTATTAATGGAATTCAAAATCAGAACTGCATAAAAAAAAAAAAAAATTGAAATAGCAAAAGCACACTTTCATAAACAAATTTTGGCCAAAGATAAACTTGATCTTTGGGATCTACTAGCATCATGTTGTAAAATAAAGGAAGAACTAAATCATATAAAATCTCATGTGCAAGCAAGTTCTTTTCTTAAGATAATGATGCATAAGATGTTACTTTGACCAACCATTATTATTAAAAATAAAAGAGACTAAAAGAAAATAGAAAAATCCTTATTAAGATGAGTGTAGTTCTACTCATGGCATCTTGGGTCAGGGTTGAATTCAGGTTAATTGATAGTTCAAATTTACTTATCTCTTTACTTTCCATTTTAAAATTTCCATGATGATAATGTGTTTCTGAAAATAAATATTCAACGAAAAAACAGAGATAAAAGTATTAAAGTGGACTTCCCTAACAACATTCATATTATGGTTCTCTTGGTGTACCCACGTGTGTTCATAACTTCATTATTACAAAAAGAAACATTGAGAAATAAAACCAAAGGAAACCTAGTCCTAAACCTACTCTAACTACTAAAAAAATCAAAATACTAAGTGAAGTCATGCTTCCAATGTAACCATCAGAGTAACTCCAATCCTGCAATGAAAACAAAATCGAATATTGGTAACAAGAATGGTAGTATATTGAAATATGACAAAAATACATCATACTTACCTTTATCATCATCATTTAAAAATAAAGCAAGCATGACCTTACCATTCCCTTGAAAATTCTTTCTGTATGAATCCTCCATCCATTCTACAACTTTGTCATTATATGCATCACAAAAACATGAAAAAATGAGATTGTGAAACTTGTGAGAGTTATGGGGACCTGACATAACCATTGGCCTAGACCAAAGTGCCCCATCCTCTTGATAATTTGTCTTTCGTTCCATATTTTCTCCACCTGAAGGATATAAAATGAGTGTGTCAAATTTACCTCCTTGATCTCTAAATAAGGTGAAGATAATATTACCATTCCCTGGAAAATTTTCGAGATATGAATACTGCAACCAATCTGCAATCCTATCATAATACATGCAATTACTAACATGAGATTGTTCGAAAGAATTCACATCCAAAAAATATTCCTGATGAGAACAAAGTATTAGATTATCATGGAAATAATCTTGTAAAAAGGTCGGATCAAGATTGCGAGAACTTATCGTGATTTTAGATCGGAAAAGAAGTGTCCCATTCTCTTGAAAATTTCCATTAATCTTGAATACTTCAAGATTAACTATTTGAGGTGAACTAAATGGAACATCCAACATTTTTGAATAATCATCATTGGTAATAGTATTTGGTTGATTATACTTTTCAATCTCAAATAATTGATCATGGAAAAATTTAGATCCTTTTTTAAACACAAATTGAGATGAATCAATGGAAGGTGCAATTTGAGACTCTTTCAAATCATTTCTTGAATTACCCATGAATAATTGATGAGAATAAAAATTAATATGTCCATGGAAATAATTATTTTTCTCTTTATCTTCTATTCGGTAATCTCTATTAATTTGTACCTGATTATATAGTGCATAATTCATTCCAAAGTGATCTGGAACACATGATTGCATAACATGATGATAAAAAATATCAGGGTACAAGGAATAATATGTAGAAGAGTTGAGGAGACGAAATACATCTCTTGAAATGATCAGAATATGTGTTTTGAATTGTGGTTTTGTTCCCTCTCCTTATATAAACTAATCAACCTCTTTTGTATTCTCTTTTAAAAAGTACGAGATAGTTTCTAAGAGACATTTTGGTTCATCATAAAAGGGTGAATGTGAGATAAAATTACCATAATTAGATGATTCATTACTATTTTTACCAATGTTTTCATATCCCACTAATTGATCTTGAACATGTTCACATGAGTGAGGGGAAGTTTTACTGACAAAAAGATTACCAAATTCACATTCCATCTCTTTTACTTCAAAAAAAATTTTAATATCTTGGAGAGTTTGACCATTGTTTCCTTTTGAATTCAATGTTCCTTCCTCAATAGTAAAATACATTGTTGGCAAAGAAATATCATAAGCCATAATTGTATCTTGTAAAATGTCATGTTGCTCCTGATATGCCAAAATGAAAGAATTTGACAAAAAATGTGGTGCTTTAATGACTTCAAGATCATTATGAACTTTTAAACCATCTTGATATTGAGTATTAGTTCTCAATTTAGATCAGTTAACAATAAATTGATCTTTCTTGTCTGAGAGAGAAACGAGATATTGAAACCATTCATCAATAAGAGGCATTTCTTTCAAATCGAATTGAGTACAAACATGTATGAACCTAATTGAAAAATCATTGAATGATTCATCATTTTCTTTCCTTAAGCAACTTAATTCTTCACTTAATTCATCATAATCATAATTGTTAAAATCTAATGAAAACTCAATTACAAACTCATACAAAGAATGAATCGAATTAGTCGGAAAAGATTTGAACCAATATTTAACCTAACCTTGGAAGGTGAGAGCAGACAATATACATATGAGATTGAGATTAGTGATCTTATTCTTTAAGCACTTGTAAAAAATATTATAAATATGGTCTACTGCAAACGTGTTCCCTTCACCATCGAAGGTGAGTTCGGAAAAGAGATCAGTTGTCTTGTTGGGAATAATTGGTAATGAGACATTGAAAACATGTTCCAACACAGTGATTTGGGGAGCCATGGGGAGTTAAACACATTCAAAACAAAGAATCCATGCAAGGCCAGCTTGTCAGTCTAGCCTGCCTTCTAGTGCATTTCAAGATGACACAGAAGAAGAATTTATAAATCTGGAACTATGACAAGCTGAGGGGTAAAACATTTAATCATTAAATTTACCTTGGCCCTCCTTCTAGCTCAATTTGTTGACAAACGTTTATGAAAAACTGTCAACGGGAAGGGAAGATCTGGTCCGAGATTGTCTACTTAACCCAAGTCGTTTGGTATAATGTACCCAAATAAGATCCTAAAACAATTTAAAATATGTGAACTAAATAAAGATACTACTCTAATAATCAACACTTTAATTAGAAATGATTAACTAATAGTTTTTATATACAATGGTTATATATAGCTTACAACGTTTGAGTAAAGCTTTGTGAAAATAATTGTTTTAAGATAATGAATCTAAACAAGATTAAAAAAACAAGCAAAATTATTCTAGTACTCTAAATGAACAATGAATGAACAAGATTGTAAATGATATAACAAAAATAGACAAAGCAGATTGACGTTTAAATGGTGCAATCACTATTCATTCACAAATCAACAAATTAAATAAATAATACACTAACTAACCTCTAGTTGATCAACAGTAATAAACTAAATGCATCTCTCTACATTTGTATGAACTCCCCTTGTCTTGTGTGAAGTGAAAACCTATGACAAAAGAAAACATAATACTTCCTGAATAAATTCAAGGAAGTGTTTTATATTCTGGAGCGAGTTTATGACGACAGAAAGATAAATAATTATATATCATGTGACCTTGAAATGTCCAATAACTGAAAATGAAAGAAATTTCAATTCTCAGGAATGGTGTTACCGGCTATCTAGGATCAGATGTAAACTCAAAATACTTGAATAAATGATCAGTCAAAGATATAAACTAAACCAAAAGATAATGAACATCATAAAGAAAAGCACGATCTAAAATATTATGTGCAAAACAAACTAAAGCTAATTCGATACAGATAACATTTCACAACAAGAAATTACATGAGAAGACAATGAAAAAGCAATGCACAATCTACACAGGACGAAATCCAAAGAGTAAACTACTTTCTCATATAGTTTCAACAAAATATGTTCATCATATGGTCTAGGAAGAATTTTTTGGATGAGAGACTCTTAAAGATTTAAAAAAAAAAAAATAATACATAAATGATATCAATTAACCATGTATTGATAAAACATACTAAAACTAATTTAAATCAATGCATAATAAATTACTCAAAGAATATGGAGATATTATAATGAAAATAAAACCATTTTACTCATAGAACAAAATCCATTAAAAAATCTGGAATTTCATATTCTTCTTCGAAAATACTCATCCATTCTCCCAAAATTCCAACCATCCATTACTCCATTTGAAAAGAAAAAGTTTACAAAATAGATAATATACAAAAAAGAAAGGATCAAAATCCTCCTCTAAAATTCTTTGATCTCCCTAGGCTCTGAACTTTCTCATATATTTATGCCATGAATGAATAGTCTGGGTGTCACTAATAATTTCTGCCACCTGGAATTTTCCTCGTAAATAGACAACACTATCTCTCAAATCGTGTATTTTTTTTTTTTTTGGGGGGGGGGGGGAAGCTCACATGTAAGCTAAATGGGTCCATTTTGGAGATGGGTTTTTCAGCGTTTCTTCATATTCCTCACGGTTTGGCTTCAATCGGTCCCGCAAAATCGTCTGTTTGTTCTTGAACGTATTTCCAAATCTTCTATGTTGTTGCTCATAAATTATTTGCAGCAATCCAATATTATTTTTGGATCAATTATCTTGAACGTATTTAGATAATAAAATCAAGCCATGATCAAATCCGTACCAAATAAATGATAATAGAAACCCGTGAAACAAAAATAAACCAAATTATTAACCTAAAAATTGTGAATAAAATGAAATCTAGAACAATAAAATTAAAATGAATTTAAACTAACTATAAGTTCTAAACAAATATTTTTTATATTTTCCTTTCAAACATGATATTAAAATTCTAGAAGCTTCAAGTTTATGGAGAGGAGAAAAATATTAATTTTGGGTTTTCACAAAATCAAACAAATGATAGATAATTCTTTTTTTTTTTTTTTGAAATGAGATGCAAATTGAAAAAAGACTTTAATTAATTGAACGTACCAAATGATTTTGTGAAAATGATTTCTAATGAGCAAAAGACAAAAACATAATCATAATTTAAACAAAAGTAAACAGTTGATAAAAATTAATGTTTTAGTTTAAATTATGGTTTCTATGTTCATCTCTCTCTCACTCAAATTTGATCAAATGTGAACAAATGTCATAGAAAATATGTGTCGCAATAAAATTTCTTCCTGTAAAATCATTGATATTAATCGATGTCTTCAACCAAGCCATTCTCATAGAAAATAAATTCAGTAAGGAAGAGGTAATAACAAACTCCCAATTTATGAAGCTCGTCCATCAACATAAAAAATATGTACAAAGAAAAACGAAATGGCATTTGAATTTCATGAAATGAAAACCAAAAAAGGAAAAGAATATAAACTGAAACCAACCTCAAAACAAAGAAAACCAATATAAATCCAATCAAGTCAAAGGAAAAAAAAAAAAAAAAAACGAAGAATCCAAGTAAAATTTTGAGGGACCCTAGATTTTGATTAAAAATAAAGAAGGGAGTTTTTGGGGCCCAACAGACCTCCACTATGTTTTTTCCTTTAGTAAATTTTCTCTCATTGAGCACCTTGGTATGCACAACTGGAAACCTTTAAACAACAATTGATCTTGAATCAGATACTCTGACCACTGGCTTTTGTCTTTGAGCACGGTATTTTCACATGCTTCGTATGCTCCTTTAAAATCTGAATCATCACAATACATCTCCTTAAGGTGTTCAAACCCTAAGGTTTTCACTTGAAATTCCTGCAGAATTAGACATCTCCTACTCAATGCATCAAGAACTTTGTTAGGATTACCAAAAATATGTTTAATGACAAAAGTGAAATTTTCCATAAACTCTATCCACTTAGCATGTCTTTGATTTAACTTCTCATGTCTGATTATGAATTTTAAAGCATAATTATCGCTATACAAAAAAAACTCTTTTGGAACACGGTAGTGTCTCCATTTCTTCAAGGCTTGAATTATTGCATAAAATTATTTATCATATGTGGAGTACTTTCTCTTAGTGTCATTCAATTTTTCACTGAAATATGCAACCGGCCTATTATCTTGGCTCAAGACTACTCCAATTGAAACTCCACTAGCATCACGTCTTACTTGGAATGTCTTCCCGAAATTTGGCAAGACCAAAATCGAATGTTATGTTATCTTCTCCTTCAATATATTGAATCTTTTCTTAACCTCTTATGTCCATTTAAATGACTTGTGTCTCTTCTTCATTGTATCCATCATTGGTGCACAAATTCCACTAAAATGTCTAATGAACTTCCTATAGAAACTTGTTAATCCATGGAAGATTCTCACCTCAAATATGCTCCTTGGCGATGGTCATTCTTTGATTTCTTTCACCTTCTATGGATTCATCTTCAATTCATTTTAAGAGATCACAAAACCCAAGTAAATGAGTTCTTTCTTCATAAAAGAGGACTTATTCAGATTTATCAACAACTTCTCCTGCTGTAATCTCCTCATCACTAATGTCATATGTTTCAAATGCTCTTCTTCAGTTTTACTGAAGACTAATATATCATCCAGATATACAATTACAAAATTACCAATGAAATATTTCAATACCTCATTCATCAACCTCATAAAAGTACTTGGGGAATTTGTTAAGCCAAAGGGCATGACAAGCCATTCATACAACCTTTCATTTTTTTTTAAGGTTATTTTCCATTCATCACCTTCTCTCATCCTTATCTGGTGATATCCACTCTTCAGATCTATCTTTGAAAAAAAAAATCTCCACTCAAACAATCCAATAATTCATCCATTCTTGGTAAATGAAATCTGTACCTGATGGTGATCTTGTTTATGGCTCTTGAGTCTGTACACATTCTCCATCATCCATCTTTTCTCGGACTTAACACAGTTGGTATTGCGCATGGACTCAATATTTCTTTGACCAAACCCTTGTCCATGAAATCATGGACTTGTCTCTTTACCTCCTCATTCTCTTTAGGTGTCAATATACACGCTACTTTGTTTGGAAGACTTTCTCCTGGTATTATATCAATGTGATGGTTGATACTTATGATGGGTGGTAATGAGCTTGGTAACTCATCCACTACTACATCAGCAAAATTCTCTAACAACTCCTCAACTTCTTCAGGAATACCATCCATAGAATTACTTGTAAGGACAACTCTAGGTTTCCTTACCACAACAAATTGCATCTCATGTTCCTTCATAACTTCATTCGGGAGTTACTTCCCACTCATGAGAAGTATACTTGTGTTGTCTTCTTCCTTTACTTTATTATCCTCTATTGGAAACAACATGTGTGTCCTACCATTCTTCTCCAAAGTATAAGTATTCCTCCTCCCATCATGAATGACATTCCTATGAAACTACCATGGTCTCCCCAACAAAACATGACATACATCCATGGGAATTACATCACACAAAATATCATCTCTATATCCTCCTATCTTAAATTCAATGAGGAATTGTTTAGTCACCATTACCTGGTGTCCTTTCTGCAACCATGAGACCTTATATTCCTTTGGATGTCAAAATGTCTCTAGCTCAAATTTCTCCACCATCTCTATGGATACTAAGTTATCAGTGCTTCTGCTATCAATTATCACATTGAAAACTCTGTCTTTAGTCTTGCAAGATGTCCTGAACAAACTGTTCCTCTGTACTAGCTTTTCAACCTCTGGCTCTGGCTTTAAGATAACCTTCTTCAACATCAGAGATCTTTCACCCTCTACACCTTCTGCTTCAACATTCAGCTTATGCGCTTTCGAAATGTGAGCTTCACCTCCTTTATTTTTATTGGGAAATTCCCAAGACACGTGTCCTATCTTTCCACAGGCATTGTTGGGTATGTGTTATATTGTTTTCCTCGGGAAACGTGTTACATATTTAGGTGGTTTTTTGGCACATAGTTTTTTGCCGATGGTTTTCTATTTATGGTTAAGGAATTAGGGTTGTTGACTAATCCAAGTCATCGGGTTAGGGTTTTCGATGCCTCTGGCTCCTATATGTATATTTCATTGTAAACAATGTATCATGATAGATGAATATACAATATGTTTGTTTTCCCGGTTTGGGTTTCCAAGGGAAAAATATCTGTGTAATGTTTGTATTTTCCATTGTATCTTTTATGTTCTTTTACTGAAAATTTGTTTGCAGTAAATATTGTACAAGGTTAAAATCCACATTTGGTATCAAAGATTTGTTGGCTTTAGGGGGATGCCTTTATGGTCAATGGTTTGTCTTGGGACTGTGATAAGCCTTTTTACAGTGGGAGATTTGTGGTATTGATTTTTCAGGTGAAAAGAAATGGCAAGAAATTCAAATATGGAGATCGAGAAGTTTAATGGGAAAATGTTTGAGCCGTCAAAACTCAATATGGAAGATCTGTTGGTGGACAAAGATCAGTGGATCATGGTAGATACAGGTATTTCAGCTACAAGAACTTCAACAGATGACTGGAAAAAGTTGGATCAGAAGGAAAATAGCACAATCTGGCTATGTCTCTCTGATTTAGTATTATTGAATGTGTCATAGGAAGCTACAACCAAGGATTTATGAGAAATGTTGGGGAAGTTGTATCAGTATAAGTCCCTAGTAAATAAACTATTACTAAGAAATAAGTTGTATAACCTGAGGATGAGAGTTCGAGACTCGATGGAAGAGGATTTGAATGCCTTCAATACTATGGTAAGTCAGATAGTATCTATTGAGATTAGAATTTCAGATGAAGATAAATGTATCAGTTTATTGTATTCTTTGCCAGACTTGTGGGATAGTCTAGTTGTGGCCATAGGTAGTAATGCAACTTCCTTGAATATTGGTGAAGTGGTCTCATCCTTGTTGTCTAAGGAGATGAGACGAAAGAATATGGAAGGACAGAGCACAAACACATTATTTGCAAGAGGACATTCCCAGGAAATAAATAGATCTAAGTTCTCAAGTGGGAGATCTAAGTCTAAGGGTAGATCTAAATCTCCTGGAATGTTTGTAAAGGTATGTTGGAGATGTGGAAAAGAAGGGAACTACAAGAAACAATGTATATCCAAAGTTGAGAAAAAGAAGGGATTTGAAGAATCTCCTTCTACATAAGAAAATACCTCCAAGGAAGAAGGAGGGGATGTGTACTTGGCTTCTTCAAGCACACATGTAGATCATGAGGCATGATTGGTTGAATTTGGTGCATCTTTTCATATGACTCCCCACAGGGAGTGGTTTTGTGAATATGAAAGGTATGATGGAGGTAATGTTTTCTTAGGTGATGATTCGACAACCAGAATCATAGGATGAGGAAAAGTCAAGTTGAGGATCATAGATGGAAGGATTAGAACACTTCTTGGTGTTCTACACATCTTAGGTTTGGCTAGAAATTTGATTTTTGTAAGAAAAATGGACAATGCAGGGGTAAAAACAATATTTAAAAAGGAAACCTGCAGGATGATTCGAGGAGCATTGGTGTTGTTGAAGGGAGTTCGGTTTGGAACTCTCTATAAGATGTAATGAAACAATACTAGTGATGGGTGTAATAGTTCCATTGTTCATGATATTGGAGTTGAAGAAGAAATAAATCCTATAGTCTCTGGAGAAAATGTTATGTTGTGGCATCAAAACCTGGGGCATATCAGAGAGAATGGTCTTTGATTACTACATGGTAAAGGTATGGTTGAAGGTATGACTATCTGCTCTCTGGATTTCGATTTATGTGAACATTGTCTATATGGGGAGCATAATCAGGTAATATTCCCCTCTGATGCAACAAGGGGAGAAGGAATTTTACAGCTAGTTCACAGTGATGTTTTTGGACCTGTGTTGGTCCCATCATTGGGAAAATCTGTGTACTATGTCTCATTTATAGATGACTTCTCGAGGAATACTTGGATATATTTCCTTAGGAAGAAATATGAAGTCTTTGACAGGTTTAAAGAGTTTAAGGCTCTTGTTGAGAATCAAACAGAGAAAATAATTAAGGTGTTGAGGACAGATAATGGTGGAGAGTTTTGCGGTAATGAATTTGAAGAATTCTGTAAGAAGTGTGGCATAGCAAGGAAGAAGACTACTCCATACACACCTTAAAAAAATGGAGTTGCAAAAAGGATGAATAGGACATTGATGGAAAAAGAAAGGTGCATGCTCAGTGGTGCTAGGTTAGGGAAAGAATTATGGGAAGAGGTAGTGGGTATTGCATGTTACCTGGTCAACAGATCACCCTCATCAATGTTGGATGACAAGACTCCATAAGAGGTATGGATTAGTAAGGAAGCTTCTCTCACACATCTCAAGGTATTTGGTTGTGATGCATATGTTCATGTTCCAAAGGAAAACATGATTAAGCTTGATAAGAAGGATGAAAAGTGTATCTTTATTGGATATAAAGATGGTCTCAAAGGTTATAATATTTGGAACCCAGAAACTAAGAAGGTAGTTTATATATGAGATGTGGTATTTAGGGAAATCAAGGATATTGTTAAACAGGAAGTCCTACCAAGTAAGGAAGAAACAAAGAAAATAGAGTTTGATTTAAAAGATGATGAATCACACTCTATAGAAGAACATGAATAAGAAGAAGAAGATCCTCATACTCCAGTATTGAGGAGATCGGTTCAAGAAAGAAGGCTACCGGAAAGGTATACTCCATCTGATTTCCATTCAAATTTTTATTTGTCTATTGCTGATGATGATCCTAGATTTTTCAGGGAGGAAGTGGATTCAGAGGATGGAAATCTATGGAAAAGGGCCATGGATGAAGAAATAGTATCTTTCAATACGAATGAGGCTTGGGATCTAGTGGATTTAACGACTGGAAGAAAGACCATTGGAATAAAATGTGTATTTAAAAAGAGGTTGAATGCAGAAGAAAAAGTGGAGAAATACAAAGCTCGGTTGGTAGAAAAGGGTTATTCTCAAGTTGAGGGAATTGATTTTGGTGAGATTTTTTCTCCTGTTTCCAAGTTAACCTCTATAATATTTTTGTTATCTATTGCTACTGCATTTGATTTTGAAGTAGAACATATGGATGTGAAGACAAAATTCCTACATGGGGATCTGGAAGAAGAAATATATATGAAGAAACTAGAAGGTTATGTTGTGAAGGGAAAGAAGGAGTCAATATGGAAGTTGAAAAACTCCCTGTATGGTTTAAAATAATCACCAAGGATGTGGTATCAAAAATTTGATACTTATGTGATGGTACTTGGCTTCACAAGAAGAAAAGAGGACCATTGTGTGTATTTTAAATTAACTGGTGATCATTTGATTTATTTGGTCTTGTATGTGGATGACATGTTGTTGATAGGAAACAACAAGGAGATTATCCAGGATGTGAAAACTTAGTTGTCCTCTAAATTTTACATGAAGGATCTCGGTGCTTCAAATTTCATTTTGGGCATGGAAATTAAAAGAGATCAAAAAAATAGGAAACTATGGTTAAATCAGAGAAAATATGTTGCGACAATATTGCAGAGGTTTAATATGCAAGAATGTAAACCAGTCAAGGTTCATTTTCCTGTTGTGGTAAAGTTATTTGTGGATTAGTGTCCCAAGACACAGGAAGAGGAGGAGGACATGTCTCTTGTTCCATATGTGAGTGCAGTTGGTAGTTTGATGTATGCAATGGCCTGTACTAGACTGGACATTGCACATGCAGTGGGAGTTTTGAGCAGGTATATGTCAAAACCAGGGAAGGAGCATTAGAAAGTAGTAAAAAGGGTTTTCAGGTATTTGCATGGCACTGCTATCCATGGATTGTTCTACGAAGGAAGAACGGGATGGGACAAAGTGGTGGATATACATGGCTTTTTGGATGCAGACTAGGTTGGAGATATGGATCATAGGAGATCTGCAAGTGGGTATGTGTTTAACTTGTTTGGAGGAGCAATAAGTTGGATGAGAAAAATACAGGTTGTAGTGGCACTTTCAACTACAGAAGTTGAATACATGGAATCCACTCATGCAAGTAAGGAAGAAGAATGCTTACAAATATTGTGTTCAGGTATTGGGTTGGTACAAAAAGATATAATGATAGATTGTGACAGTCAGAGTTCAATTTTTCTGGCAAAGAACCCGACTTATCATTCAAAGACAAAACATATTGATATTAAATATCATTTTGTGAGAGACGTGATTGAAGAAAATAAAGTATTGTTGATGAAGGTGGACACTTTGAAGAATGTTGCAGATTCATTAACACAATCTATGGGAACTGATAAGTTCTCTTGGTGTAGAGGATCCATGGGAATTATTGCCCTAGATTATTGACTATGTAACCCTGTAACGCCCTGTATGAAAAGAAAACAACAAGTGGGAGAATATTGGGTATGTGTTATATTATTTGCACGATTAGTAGTGTCACATATTTAGGTGATTTTTTGGCACATGGTTTTTTGCTGATGGTTTTCTATTTATGGTTAAGGAATTAAGGTTGTTGACTAATCTAGGTCATTGGTGTTATCACTGAAATTTCGTCTGCACATGGCGACAAGAACTCAGCATCGTCAAAACAGGAATGAAGTCATTCATGGCATTGAATTAATTTCACAGCATTGCAAAAGGGTCAAAAACTATACAAAGTAACCAAAAATTGAAGGGTGCTTTACACAAGATGGGTGCGCGCGCATATGCACAGAGCAGGAACGTACAAGGCACGCATGCGCGCACGACGCGCGACTGTTGGCGCAAAAACCCACGCACCTGCTAAACGGTGCATTTATGGAATTGGTCGGCCTCCCAACCACTTATGGATCAGCTCCCAAGTTGATTTGACTCCCAAATCTGAGCTGAATCCACATGGTAGGCTGGTCAAAGACCTAATTAAGCCCTAAAGAGCCCCTTTTCACACCTCAAAGGAGTTACATAATCACCCAATGCTATGCTATAAACAACCATGAAGAAACATCATTTTCTCAAGGAATTTCAGGTATTATTATGCTGCTAAGATTGTTAAGGACTCATTCTTTGACAATAACACATTGGCACTATTTCATAGAGCCATTCACCTCTCCATTGAGTGAATTTGCTTGGAGTTCTTTCACCATCATTCTCATTTTCTCATTGTAAGGAGAGCAAGTTTGTGAGGACACAAGAGCCTTCCTTTGGAGGAATAAGGGACTCACAGTCCCCTTTCTTCATTGTGCTTTGATTTCATCAATTGATCAGCCTAAAAACATTGGTGATATCGGTCTTTTTGTGTTTTTATTTCTTTATCCATATGCTAATAGTTTTAGTTTGTTTTAATTTAATTCTTTCTTATAGTTTTGTTTTATTTTCTCTAACCCTTTCCTCTACAGCTGTCATGCTCTGCAAGACCCAACAGGGCATGTAAGCACCCTTTATTTGCTCACCGAGTGACGAATTGGGTGCAAACAATTGGGTTAGGGTTTTGGATGCTGTTGGATCCTATATGTATATTGTATTGTAAACAATGTATCATGATGAATGAATATAGAATATGTTGGTTTTCCTGGTTTGGGTTTCTAGGGGAAAAATCTCTATGTAATGTTTGTATTTTCCATTATATCTTTTATGTTCTTTTACAGAAAATATGTTTGTAGTAAATATTGTACAAGGTTAAAATATACATGCATAACACCTTACCTCTCCTCCTGTAGCTCTTCGTCTTCCACGAGAAAAATAATTTATTCCACCATATTGTCTCCCTTGGGAACTTCCTCCTCTTTTGGAGTGACTATGTGGTTTTACAGCCTCACCCTTGGGCTTTTGTGCCTTATCATGGGAAATTCCTTTACCTTTTCTTGGACTTCTTCCTCTTCTTTGTTGGCTCTATTTTCTAGCCAAATTCTCCTCTGCCTTTAGTGCAACCTGATAAGAATCCTCCACTGTCATCATGTTGATTTCATCCTGGATTTGATATCTCAGGACATTTATATACCTAAAAACATTTTCATCATCTTTCACTCTATGTCCAACCCTGATGTTCATCTTGTAAAACTCCTTTGTGTACTCTTTCACTGTCATTTTTTTCTGTCTCAGGTTCTGCAACTTCATGAACAAATTTATCTGATGGTACTTGGGTATGAATTTAGCTTTCAACTTGGCTACCATTATGTCCCAATTTTTGATCTTTTTTTTTTCCTTTGCATCTTCTATCAGCTTGCAGTTCATCCCACCACAATGCTTCATGTCCCTTTAATCTAGTGATAGCATGTCTCACTTGTTTCTCCTCATCGACATATTCATAGTCGAAGTATTTGTCCATTGATCTTATCCAATCTAGCAATTTTTTAGCATCTAGATTTCCTTCATACATTGGGATGTCTATCTTTTCTCTATCTCCCAACTTGACAACCGCTTTCAGCAAGCGTTCCTCTATATCATCTTCTCCTGCATATTCTTCAACTTGCACTTGTTCACTTTCTGCATCACTGATGTCTCCAACATCAGGTGATCTTCTTTGGGTTGTCTCCATAGCATCCAATCTGGCACAAAGTTCTCTCATTTATCTTTCCATGGCTCGATTCGTTACAGTTGGCCCTACACGTCTTCTAGGTGGCATTGTGCTAACCTTTTCTTCACACACAAAGAATAATTTTGAGTAGGCTCTAATACCACTTGATGCAAACCCCCCTTCTCTCCTAGGGGATGCTCGACCTCTCGGTCAAGGATCTTCAAAATCCCGAGTGGGCTCTTCAAGGCCTTGCTGGCCCCAAATGTTTTTTAACACAAGACTTTATCACTTTAGGCGTAGGTCATATGGAACCCATGGGCCCTCTCCTTGGTGCTTTTTAAAATCTTAACGTTGATGGGCGCTAGCTCCTCCCACTAGGCCCTCTCCACATGTGACCTCGGGTTGTGACCCAGGGCTAAACCTCTTAAGAGTTTTGTGACTTCAGAATCCAGCCACCTTGGATGCATCACATCTCTTTTCACGTGAACTCCGAACCAACGAAGCTACCCAGAACCAAATCTATGACTCGCACTCCCTCCAACAACCAATGGTGGCGATATCTTTTGGAAATTTGACTTCGGAGTTTCCAACCATTTCAACACATCGTTTCTCCCGAAGTGGTTCCTCCCTGAAGATATAGGATTAGTGCCATGTGCTCAATCGATATACGATTGATATCTCTCCTTGTTCCACTCTGATTGACTTGCAATCAATGCTTCCTCCACATCATTTCTCCTAGAGAATCAAATCTCCACAATAAATCTCCATGCTCCACGTGTCCTATCCAAGTGGGTGGCTAAAATGTATTTTGCCACCTCAACCTCTAGGTGTTTTTGGATGTTCTGTCCCTGGTTCCTTTTGAATGGCTCTTCCTCCAAAGTGCACGATCTAGAGACACGTGTCCATCCCAGATCAATGACCACAACTGACTTCTCTTACTCGGGCTTTAGGATTTTTTCAACCTCCACCCTCATCTTCTTCCAAATGGACATTCCTATGAAACTAGTGGATCTTCACCACGTGCCCTCTCTATATCCAACGATCCAAATCTACTCCACTCTCTGCGAGTTCGCAAAGATTATGCCTTGCTTCATGCAAATTATTCTGGATCTATTCTCTCCTCAACTCACTTATCTGTTGCCATGTATCCTCCTCGTAGACAATGGCTAGGATCACTTTGTGATTTCAGACTTCAGCGATCCCTCTCCTCAATACTTCAAAACACTTTAAACCACAAAGTGACAAAATGATTAATGACTAACTTCCATGCAGTTCTCCTAGATCTAACAGTCTGGACTGATTTCGCTTCCTTGGAACGGATATTGCTCGTTGATTTGTAAAAATCCTCAAGGGCTCCTCCCTATTGAATACTTCTCTCTCGATATCTCTCTTTATCTTGTTCTTCCTTCGAAATTTCACTCCTTAGAGCGCCTTTTCGATAGTTAGTCGAAATTTGACTTATGTGCACACCTTACAACAAGTCTTCTCTTCAACCCAACTTCTTTGTGAGAAACTATGCATGCCTTGCAACAGTTCCTTACTCAACCTAATTTCTCCTCCTTAACAAAATAACTTAAGTATGTTTCACCTACGCACACCTTGTGAGATCTTCTGCACTTCTTCTCAAACAAAAATTAAAGCTACTCCTCCTGACCTTCTGAGTCAAAAGACTTTGTCAATGCACTCCTTGTGGACAGTCTGCACTCGCAAATGAAAGCTTCACACTATCTCTTCTGAGCTTCTAAGCCATAACATACTTTGTCAACGCACTCCTTGCAGACAATATGCACTCTTTGCATAAGCTTGTGAAGAGAAACAATTGAAACTTATCTAATATCTCAGAGATTCATACATTCAACCATGTAAATTCATTCATAAACACAAGAATGAGTAAATAAAATATAATTGCACTTAAACAGAAAGCCAACTATTCATTTATTTAGATAGATACAACCATAGAAACACCTGTCATTTGGAACGATGCTTCTTTGTTATATTCATTCAACTGAAAATATACATGTGTTTACACACTTTGATAAGCTTCAACAACTTCTACAACATATACAACTACAACAATTACAATAATAGCTTTAGTAGCCTCTTCTGGGCAACAATACAAAGCTTTATACAAGAGGGCTCTTCGAGATTTTCCCTCCAACTACTCTAGAGCTATCCTATCGGATTAAAAGCTATCAACTACTACAGATTTATTACATTTAAGGCTAGAGATAAAAAAATAAGAGTGAAAGCTCC
This sequence comes from Picea engelmannii, assembly GCA_009831015.1. Classification (NCBI taxonomy): domain Eukaryota; kingdom Viridiplantae; phylum Streptophyta; class Pinopsida; order Pinales; family Pinaceae; genus Picea; species Picea engelmannii. Next base: position 206,282 of record ML800414.1, read on the forward strand.
AGATCTATGCTGAAATTTAAAACATTAAAGGAAATATGATCCTCGTTGATATCATGTGATCGTTCAGCCTCCAAACATTTAAGATATACTTTAATTACAGTCCACTCAAAAAATATACGAGATACACTATCTTTTTTTTAAATTCAAAAATATCCAAAAGGCGCGCTAGGGTGCTAAGTCATCTTCCATGTGTGCGTTGATTACGATGCTCCTACATTAGGATATCCTACTATTTGTGGTCCTCATTTACTACTTGACCACTAATGAACTTTCCTCAACTTTGAGAAAGAACCTATCTCCCGCCAAATTACTTTTTGTGGGACACAACATGGCCAAATGAGTAGCATGCACCACTAGAAACCCTGTCAAAACCTTAAGTACAAAATGTTCAACCAAACACATCGACTAATCAACCTGAATCACCAGTAGAACTAGTTTTAGAGAAACCAACACCATTAGCAAGTGTTCCAATAGAACAATCTTAAGTATACTTATTGTAAATTTTGGATATTTCAAATTTTGTAATTTTGTGTAATTCCAACCTCCCTCTTTTTGGGATGAAGATGGATCTAAGGGTGGGGGATATGTTGGACAACCTAGTCAACTAGGCCCAATAGTTGACCAAGTGTGATATGTCAGTTGAGTGTAATAGGAGTCGACAAATTTAGTCAAATCAGTTGACCAACCAAGGGATTCAGGTGGATATCAGTTGCCACCCACCTATTCCACTAGCTCAAAGAACAATTTCCATTTTGGTGGTTTGTTTTACATTTTTTTGGGTCCCAAACTTCTGGGACTATTTTGAGGCCCTAAATGACGCTTTTTGGGATCAACAATGCCTAACATGTGATCAATGATAGATTTTAGTCCAAACGGAATATGTACTCCTTGGTTATACCTTTCCAATGGTGTATCAAGCACCCCAAATGGAGATCACATGCAAACGTTACGCCCTTGGGAAGTTGACGTATCAATACCCCATCAGGGCCCACAAACCTTTTGGTGTTTCATCTCCCAGGGTTAAGGTTTTGGATGTTTATGGTTTTCTCATTTATGTTTTATGTTAAAAAGGCCTTTGGAGCCTCATTGTACTCATCTTATTTTGAATGAGCTTAGTTCTCACATCTCTTCTCTGAGATAAACTGGCACCATTAAAGCAAGTTTTTTTCAGTCTGCATTTTTACAGTTTTAGCAGGTTCTCTTTATTAATAGAAGTCAAGTTTTATTGTATCTCTATGTGTTTCTTTACTATACATCTGTATTTCACTTATTTCCATTTATAAATGCGGATTAATGGTATCAGACTGGTTTTCTCTTTATTTGTTTCTTTGTGCATGTCCCTAATGAGGTTAGGGTAGAAGGAGTTGGGACTCAAAGTAGCTGAGCACTTGCAAGGCCATCCCAACCGATCACAATGGTCTCTCTTGGCAGAAGGAAAGAGACACGATGGAGCAGGAGATCCTTTTAAACTATTTATGAAGGAATCCACATAAAATAAACGAGATGATGGATAAATTTTCCTAGATCATTCGATAGCTTCCAACAGGCAATGCATCTTCATCAAACGACCACTTTGGAGGTGCTACCCACTTCAAGGTACAAGTCAATTTTGATATCCCCTTATTTGAAGGTAATATAGATGCATATGTTGTAGATAGATGGTGGAATCTGCTAGAAGGGTATTTTTCGGTCCATACTTTTTCCAATTGGGAAAATATTACTTTAGTGCTCCTTAAGGTTGTCTCCCATGTCAAGGATTGGTGGGAGAATTACTATGAGAAATGGGAAACTGAGGAATCTACAATATTTTCGGTCTCCCCCACTTGGGATTATTTCAGGTATGCATTTAAGGAAAAATACTACCCTGTTGGAAGATACGATGACCAGTATAGGAAATGGAGCAGACTGTGACATGAAAGGGACCAAACAATACCAGAGTTCAAAAATATCTTCCATACTTTGCACAACAAGATGGGTATCAAAGACTCCAGAAGACATTTGTTTCTTAAGTACCACGACTTTTTGCATAGATAAATACAAATATAAATGAATTTTTTTGACATCTTGTCACTGGGCGTGGCTTATCAATATGTTGTTAAAATCGAGTAGAAAATTAAATACAAGAAGCGGGATTTTGGACCTGAAAATTCCTCATAGAAAAAGAAGGGAAAAGGCAACCCCAACCCATAGAAAAAAGGACAGAGAAAGGATGGACCCCCTCAGGAAATCCAGTCCAAGCCAAAAAAAAAGAAGGGTAATGAGAAGATGAAGAAAGACACTCAGAAGTGGTGTGAATTCCATAAAATACCTTGGTATAAAACCAATGAATGTCGTTCGAAGCAGTCATTGGTGGTCAAGATGAAAGCCTCATATTCATAGGAAGGTTCCAAACTCTTAATCACATCTGAACAAGGGGAAGTGGATCATTGATGTAGATCCCAATTCCACTCTCACTACCACCAAGGTCTAGCCAAGTGAACCAGAAGAACATGAGGAAGGTGAACGCCTTTTTAACTCATTGTTGGCACTTGACCAAGTTTTGAGGAAACATCGGTCATGTTTGAACACTTTTGGGACTTTGACAGGTTGGTCAAATATGGAACACCCAGGCGAAGTGGAGATCATGGGATGTCACTCATTTTTCGGGCTTGTGGACCCAACAAAGGTTTTTAGGTTTTATGTAACGAGTTAATGGATGTCGTCCCATGGGTTTACCCATGTTTAGGCCTCTTTGTAAATGTATAAATAAGTAGCTAAGAGATGTAAGAAGCAGATCGATAAGAATTGATTGGCTATGTGAATAATAAGTTGTCTTAGAACAAGAAGTTGTAAGTGCTTTGTGAATACAAATTGTGTAAGGCTTTGTGCTAATAAGGGGTAGGCTCTGTGCCTTGACCTGATTTTGGGGAAGGTGGATCTAGTGCGTTGTGCGCAGATCACCTGTCCAATGCAAAGTTTGTCTCTGTGGCTTTGTGAACAAGAGTAGATGAATGTAATAAGACTGAAGAATAATAAAAAAGAAGAAAAAGTTGGTGGATGTAGCCCCACACTAGGGTGAACCACGTATATCCTGTGTATTGATATGCTTTGTGTGATGTGATTTATGATTCATGCTGTGTATTTTCTTAGTATTGTTGTTATAGTGTATGATGAATGTGTCTGATGTTGTTGCTTAGTGCTTAAATATATTGTGAATTCTATATATGAGATAATTCTATGTGCTAAGTGATTGTAAGTGCTTGATATTTATTGTTACTACGTTGTTCTATAATAAGGGTTTAATCTGCGATGTGAATGAGTTTCAAGAAAATAATGCATATTGTTGTTTAAGTGCTCTGTTAAGCATTGTAATCGCAAATCTATGTCCCAGCTTGGTTGTAGACACCTGAGTCCTGCAACCCCCCCTACCTCTACCTCGGGTGAGACTTCATATGATTTGCAGGTGTTGCTGAAAGGGTTGATAATTAGGGTTTTCTTGGTGCATTGTTGAAGTGTTGAACCCTGGGTATGCCCCTGTGCCAACAAATGGATCTGGTGTCGAGACCTGAAAGTCTGATTGTTGGGAACTGAAGAAAAGAAAAATCTTTGTGCGTAGATCTATTGTTGTAGTGCACATTATTCTACTTGAATTTCGAAGCTCTATGTTAAGAAAGAAAACGGATCTGAAGAAAAGAGGTTTTATCTTAAAGCTTTTTGCTTTGTTAAAGGTAAGATAAGTGGAAATTGTTTCTTCGAAAGTATGAATCTAGGTATGTTTGATAGATTTTGTCCTAGCCTGAATGTTAGGGAACAGTTAGAAGAAAGATTTGATCTTAATAAATTTGATAGAAATAGAAAAAAATATGTTATTCCTATGCATAGAAAGAATTTTTGGACTAATAAGTGGATGCAGGAACCTAGAAAGAATTTTTGCAGATTGCGGATCCAGCACTATGATCCCAATGTGTAGTACAGGAAAGGTTGGGGCTCATTTAAAAGAAAGAGAGGAATAACATTGTGTTATAATTGCAGAAGATCGGGACATCTTGTTAAGGAATTCCCTGGTACAGGTCCTATTTGTCTTTGTTGTAAAGTTATTGGTCATAAGGTTGAGGATTGTCCAAGAATGATTGCTAAAATTGAAAAGATGAACATTAGACAAGAAAACTTGTAGGGTCCTAACCCACACATAGGTAGAACAATATATTCGGATGTAATAAAGGTCAATATTAATAAGGCCTTTCAATAAAATATAATAAGCTGTATGTAAGAAGACCTAATAGAAGCTTCTGCTTCTAGAAGGATCTTCCTCTAGATGCTTCTTTTTAGTATAAATAGGAGTCAAGGGTATGAGAACCCTAGCTTGGAGATTATTGTAATAGAGAACTTCTCGACTGGAGGTTTCCCCCTCGAAGAGGCCCATGAACATTTCTCTCTGAATCAAAGTGCTATTTATATTGTTGTTCTTATATCATTTCTGTGTTATTGTGGAGATTATGTTGGTTATATTATTGTTATTCTGCCATTTCTAGCATTTTATTTATGTTCTGCATACTTTTTATATCTGGTATATTACAAGTGGTATCAGAGCACTTTCCTTGGTAGAAATTGTGGGCAAATTTTTTTTCAGGGTAGAGACGTATTCCGACGTCTTTAAGCCATAGAGATTTGTCGTTACGCGCATAAACCCATGGTTGAGGGATTCATACACGCAGGAAATACAAGTGGTTCTTAAGCGCACATATGTTGGCCACCCTTGTAACCCCTTTTGGTACCCTTTCGAGTGGTAGTGCATCAGACAACACCTGTGTATGGATCAACCTAGATTTCCTAAAGCCTTCTTTAGATAAACTGATCGGCCGCCTGACTACTATAGTGTCACTGAGAACAACACTCGGGAAGATACTCTCTAGTACCTGGGTAGTCGGGTAGTACAACTAAGGGTATGATATATCCTCCTTAGTTAGTGCCCTGAGATATTGGGCCGAGTACTACTTTTGGACCCTGCACGTATATCAGAGAGCTATAGCATAGGGAAAACCCTTGTCTGTAGAACCCTTGAATATCTAACCCTTGGGGATAGAAACATAAACAAATTTAAACAGACAAGATCTATTGTCACGCGACTATGTTCAGGTTTCCAAATCACTACACATTTCTTCATGGTTAAGCATTTGGGCATCTCATCACTGCAGTATTCTTCAGACTAGAGTATAACTCTGCAGTTCCTTTTCAGTTCCCTCATTCTCATGGTCCATACCTGTAGCCAAGACTTGGAAGCTCACTTCAATACCTTACAATCCAGTCTCACTGAGACCCAACAATAAGTGAAACACCTCAGTGCCAATGTTGTCGCCATCAACACAACCATTCAGTCCTCAATGGAGGAAATAAAAAAAAAACTGACCAACCATCTTGAATCTTTCTTTTCGTCACTCTGCACCAAGATTCATATCCCTACAGATGACCCTTCCTCTGACGTACCTCTAAAGATTGAAGGTGAAAATTCTTCTCATTCCTATAACTTTTAGCACCGTCACTTTCAACATGACCTACGCCTTCCACGGGTGGATGTGACCAAATTTGATGGATCATACCCCACTAGTTGGGTAACCCAAATAGAACATTTTTTCTCTTTATACAACATTACTGATGATTTGGCCAAACTCTGGTATGGTGTTCTCCATCTAGATCAAGAATGTTAGCAATGGTGGCAATGGAAAAAAAATTCTCGTCAAGGGTATATTGCTTGGACACACTTTGTGGCAGATCTTTATGAATGCTTTGACACTGACACCAACCATTTGGGCCGTTTGACAAAGTTGAAACAATCAGGAATAGTGGAATACTTTATAGCTTCCTTTGAGCTCCTGGATTTTCGAACAGAGGGCATGTCTGATGCTTTTTTCCAAGAGTGTTTTATCAGTGGCCTCAAGGATGAGATTTGGGCTCATGTCCTCATGGCTCAGCCTCAAATTTGGGTGGATGATACTAAAATAGATAAAGAAGCACAACAGGTTGTATCTTCTCAAAACCAAAAACCCTCCTTTATCCCTCGCCCTAAACCAGTAAATCCCACTACTCCCTCCACTCCACTAAAGATCCAAAAATTGACTCGGGCTGAAATGGTTGAATGCCAACTCAAAGGCCTTTGTTATAACTGTGATGACAAATATTTCCCGGGCCACAAGTGTAAAGAACAAAATCTTTTCTTGTCCATCTCCGAGGATATCTCGGAAGAGGATGTAGAAACTCCCTATGTGTCTAAGTCACCTGAATCCACTAACATAACCCCTCCCTCAGACCCTCCTAAAGTAGAACCAATCATTTCCCTCAATGCTATCATTGGCTTCTCCGCTCCCCAAACCCTCAAGATAATCGGTTACATCAAGCATCAGAAGGTCATCATTCTGGTTGATAGTGGCAACACCCATAATTTTATTCATCGCCACAGTGCCCAAGAAACTCATTGCTACATCCATGCCATCAATAATTTCCAAATCATGATTGCCAATGGTGGTTCCATGAAATGTGGAGGGTGTTGTGAAAATGTGCGTCTCCAAATTGGTGACTACCACCTAAAATCCCATATGTTTTCTATCAACATGGGAGGTTGTGACATTGTGTTGGGTGCAGACTGGCTAAGGAATTTGGGTCCCATTCTCATGGATTTTAAATACTTAACCATGCAATTCGACCAGGAGGGACACCAATATAAGTTCCAAGGCATCATCGCGGGTTCACCAAAGATCATTAGTTCCCATCACATGGAAAATATGCTCAAAAAAGGTCATTCTAGTGTTATCTCCCAACTCTATGCCATACAAGCAACAAAGGCACCCCTAGTCCCGCAAGACCTCCAAGCCATCCTTTATAAACATCAATTGGTCTTTTCTACTCCCCAAGGACTCCCTCCTTACCATGGTGTTCACGATCATTCCATTCCCCTTGTACCTGGAATCCTTCCTCCCAATATCCATCCATATCGTCACCCCTTTTCCCAAAAAAATGAAATTGATAAAATGGTCTAGGAACTCCTTAATGTAGGCGTTATCTGCCCTAGTATGAGCCCCTACTCTTCTCCTGTGGTCATAGTCCTGAAGAAATAAGGTTCTTGGTGAATGTGTCCTGACTTCCATGCCCTCAACAAACTTACCATCAAAGTCAAATTCCCCATTCCTATCATTGATGACCTCCTGGATGAATTGAGTGGCACCCAATTCTTCACTAAACTTGATCTTTGTTCGGGCTACCACCAGATACGTATGAAAGAGGAAGACATTCCCAAGACTACCTTTAGAACTCATGAGGGCCACTATGATTTTTTGGTCATGCCCTTTGGCTTGTGTAATGCTCCCTCCACCTTCCAAAGCCTCATGAATCATGTCTTTCGTCCTTTTCTCTGCCATTTTGTCTTAGTTTTCTTTGATGATATCCTCATCTATAGAAAAACCTGGACAGACCATATTTCTCATGTGGATCGAGTTCTCCATATACTCTCTTAGCACCAACTTTTCCTAAAACAGACTAAATGTGATTTTGTCACCTCATACTTGGGTCATCTGGTTGGCAAAGATGGTGTCAAGGTGGATCCTAAAAAGATTGAAGCTATGCAAGACTGGCCTCACCCAAAGACTCTTAAGAGCTTGCATGTCTTTCTAGGCTTAACAAGGTATTATCGCAAGTTTGTTAAGAATTATGGGAAGATTGTAGCACCTCTCACTACTCTCCTAAAAAAAAACTCTTTCACTTGAACTCCAACCATTGTCCAATCTTTTCAAACCTTGAATATGGCCATGTGCAACACTCCATTCCTCGCCCTTCCTGGTTTCACAAAGACCTTTGTGTTGGAATGTGATTCTTCAAGGAAAGGAATTGGTGTTGTCCTTATGCAAGAGGGTCGACCTTTGGCCTTTACCAACAAGCAACTATATGAAAGAAATCTGGGCAAATCCATCTATGAAAAGGAAATTTTGGCTATTCTACATGTCATTGATCTGTGGTGCCCTTATCTATTGGGGCACCATTTCCAAATTAAGACAAACCATCAAAGCCTAAAGTATTTTATGGAACAACACATTTCCTCCCCAGAACAACAAAAATGGGTGACTAAACTCTTTGGATATGATTATGAGATCATTTAAAATAAAGGAAAATACAATGTGGTTGCAGATGAACTGTCCCGAAAATATGAAGATGAAGGATCCCTTTTTTCTCTTTCATTCATTGTACTAGATTCTCTCCAAGCTGTTCGCCAGGAATGGCTACAAGATCCCAAAAGTTCACAGTTGATCCACCAATTGCAGTCCAATGCTCCAGCTTCCCCAGGGTACTCTTGGCTCCATGTTGAACTTTGGTACAAAGGCCATTTGTATTCAAGTAAAAAATCAAAGCTTAAATCCACGGTACTTTCTGAGCTTCATGTTACACCCACAGTAGGGCACTTCGGGTTCACCAAAACCTATGACAGGGTCAAACGTTCATTTTTCTAGGATGGTATGAAACAGGACATTCGTAATTTTGTAGTTGAATGTGATGTGTGTCAATGCAGCAAGGGAGAAACAGTCAAATCTCCAAGCACACTACAACCACTCCTGATTCCACCTGCTATTTGGAAGGATATCTCTATGGACTTTATTATCAACTTACCCAAATAGGGAAATAAATCTGTCATCATGGTGGTTGTTGATCACCTTTCCAAGTATGCTCATTTATGCGCCCTTCAACACCCATTTACAGCATCCACAGTTGCTCAAATCGTCATGGATCAGGTCTTCATCATTCATGGCATGCCGCACTCTATTGTTTTTTATCGCAACCCAACTTTCATAAGCAATTTTTTTCAAGAACTATTCAAGATACAAGGCACAAAATTGCATCTCAGCACAACTTATGTTCCCTAGACTGATGGCCAAACGGAAGTTGTCAACAAGTTTTTGGAAACATATTTGAGTTGTTTTTCCTTGAAAAAGAAAAATCAGTGGGCTCAATGGTTACCCCTAGTTGAATGGTGGTACAACACTTCATACCATACAACTACATGCATGACTCCTTTTGAAGCTGTATATGGACAGAAGCCACCTTCAGTTCTCTCATACTTACCGGGTGCCTTGAAGGTCTAGGCGGTTGACCTAACACTTACAGCTCAAGAGGCTATTATCCATACCCTTAAAGAGAACTTGGTCATGGCACAAAATCGCATGAAGAAACAAGTAGATCAAGGTCACTCTGAACGTCAATTTGCAGAAGGGGATCATGTGTTTCTTCGACTGCAACCTTACAAGCAAACTTCCCTCAAGGCCGCACATTGTCAGAAGCTAGCGCCCAAATTTTATGGTCCTTATACCATTCTCAAGAGTGTGGGACAAGTAGCCTATCAATTAGCTTTGCCCAGCCATTCGAAGCTACATCCTATTTTTCATGTTTCATGCTTAAAGAAGGTGATTGGAGCTAAGTGCCAAATTCAAACCAACCTTCCATAGTTAGCTGAAGAAGGATCCATTTGGCTACATCCAGAAGAAGTTTTGGACCAGCATGAGCATCGCCTACATCAAAGAACCATCAAGGAAGTGCTAGTACACTGGAAAGATACAACTCCAACAGACGCCACTTGGGAACCAGCTACCATTCTGCAACAATTTCCTCATCTCAAGCCTTGAGGACAAGGTTTCTTTTAAGTGGGTGGACATGTTAGGGTCCTAACCTACACATAGGTAGAACAATATATTCAGATGTAATAAAGGTCAATATTAATAAGGAATTTCAATAAAATAGAATAAGGTGGATGTAAGAAGACCTAATAGAAGCTTCTGCTTCTAAAAGGATCTTCCTCTAGATGCTTCTTTTTAGTATAAAGAGGAGTCGAGGGTATGAGAACCCTAGCTTGGAGATTATTGTAATAGAGCGTTGCTCTACTGGAGGTTTCCCCCTCGAAGAGGCCCGTGAACATTGCTCTATGAATCAAAGTGTTATTTCTATTGTACTTCTTATATCATTTATGTGTTATTGTGGAGATTATGTTGGTTATATTACTGTTATTCTTCCATTTCTAGCATTTTATTTATGTTTTGCATACTTTTTATATCTGGTATATTACAAAAACTCTGAATAAAGTCAAGAGGCTAAGAGCATGTTGGGGAATCATAAAGAGAAAGAATCAGAGAAATCTCAGACTATGTTAGTACAGTTAAAATAAGTAATGGAGGACTGCAAGGATGTCAGTTTGTCATAGATCTTGAAAGAAAAATAGCGCATAGTTTTAAGGATAGAATACTTCGACATAGACTATGTATTGGATGAAGAAACACATGTGAATATTATGTCCCAAAGCACTTGGGAAATTTTTGGAAAGCCTGCTATGATACCTTCATTGGGAAGGATAGGCTAGTTTAAAGGAAAGATGATAACCCTATGTGGAATAGTTACTAATATACCTATGATTTATCATGGAACATTGATAGAAGAGGACTTTGAAGTTATTAGGTTTGTTGAGAACAATGCCCATTTTCCACTTTTATTAGGAAATACTTGGATTGAGAAGGATCAAATTAGAAGGAAAGTAGAGGAGGAAGCTATAGAACAGAAAAAGAAAGAACTAAGGGACTTCATAGCCAGAAAAATAGAATGACTAATAGAAGAACAAGAGGCTAAGTTGAAGAAACAGAGGACCAGAGAATTAACTATCGAATTTGAAAGAAAACATGAAGGCTTAAGGAACCTATCCATGCAAGAAAGAAGTATAGCCACCCTAAAAATAGTAAGAGAAGGGACATTAACTGCAGGATCTGTAAGAGAGCATCAACAACGCGAAGCCCTTTCACTAGGAGAGAATAAGAATACAAAAGGGAAGAGGATTCCATAAATTGTTAGAGAATCTCAGATCACTGGAAAGAAGGCTAGGAATATCAATGAGAAGAAAGATAATCTACAAGAAACTACATAAAACAAAAGGAAGACTTCGCAGGAGGTAGATCTGCAGAAGTTGAACCTTGCCAGAATAACAGAACCACGCAGAATGGGACTTTGCCATGATGAAGATATATGACTGTTGGAGGCACCCTCACCGTTAGAATAACACTCCAAAATGGCTAGAAACGCAATTATGGATGGAAAGATCATCGTTGGATCGTTGGGACCATGCCATAATGGACGGATTCGTATTGATTGAAGCATTCCTTCCCATTGGAGGAATCCATTACGATGCTTTCTTATTTAACCCATTGGACGCTGCGTTGGGACCACCTTTTGCTACCCATGAATATTTAAGATAACAGAGAATCCATTGTTTCACGCTGTTCTTTCTAGACCTCACCATTCATTTGATTACCTCATTTTTCTGTTCGCCTACCCGATCTATTTCGTTACAAGTGTGGATGTTAGGCGAACATAGCGCATTAGAGAAGTTTGTGGAGGAGATTCTCATATATCTCATGGCTGAGAGAGTTATGTATGTAGGAATAGAGCCATCGTTGACTAGATAACTGCAAGCATCCCCGTCGACTGGACGTCATTCTAGTCGGACCGCTACTGAGAAGCAAAGTAATCACCACGACGATCTGGCTAATGCGAAGCAGATCCCGTCGGTATTGCTAGAGTTTATACCGCCTTTGGCTGGCATGGTTAGTCGCAACCGTATCCCATGTGACTTTGAGTACATGTTGATCACCATGTACATCCTGAAGGGGATACACATAGTTGGACCCCAGTTAGGACACATTCTAGCTCTGAAGAATAGCAACTTTAACCTCGGAGACATGAAGAACTACGTGATGCTTCTGCCACATAGGTATTTGATGAAGATGATTGGGAAGAAGCCACGCATAGTCTCCCATTCATGGATTAAGGAGCTCGCACAATCAATGATCCAAAATGTAATGAAGATCCCTCACTTTGGTCGACATCAGGAGGTTAACACCTGTGTTAAAATCCTCTTGTTGTGCTATCACAGAGGATATTTATGGCTCGATAGGCGCATCATTATGGATTCTGCACTGACCCACCTCATCATCGAACTAAGCATGCAAGGACTGGACCCTCAATAGTTCTACCCAAAGAAGACTTCAGATATCTCCCTAGCATAGTGCATAAAGGAGGATTATGGCGATGTAAAGAAGGGAAAGTGAGGCTACAAGGTATTGTCCATCCAGGATGGTGTAGTGCCCCTAGCTTGTCATCTTATAGATGGAAAGCTCATCAGAAATAACCATCCTATGCAAGTCACTGGAGTCATAGTAGACCTTACAGGAAAGTACGTGGAGGGGATGCAAATGAATTGGGAGAGTTACCTTGTCAACGAGCTAGAGAAGGACTGCCGCAAAGCCCAGGATTAAGGCTATGAATTCCATTTTAGTTGGTTATTGGTAATTATCTCATTTGTTTCTTGGAAGATGATGGAAGGAGTGACATTTATAGAAGTTGAGCCATTGGATTCGTTGGCTGCAAGGTTATCCACCTTATGGTATACAAATGATATGTCAAAGAAGTGGCAGTCGAACGTTGTCTTCCATGCTTACTACCAACAGTTGAAGCATGCTATTGAGTCATTCCCACATATGACCCCAAACACATTGCACCATTACAGACCACTAGAGAAGTTTTGTGGAGATCGACACTTTATCTACATCACTGCGCGCAGGGATGAGAGTAAGGAGGATGTACAGTCCTACTATAAGCTAACCAACGAAGACATGGAAGAGATCACCAAAGAATGGCTGGAAATATTCCTTGTACCAGTTGAAGATGCAAAGATATTCGACGCGAACATCATTGTAAGCCCCCTAATCACCCGCATCGAGCATGTTGGATAGACTAGCGTGAAGAAAAAGAAGAAAAATATAGAATTTGAGAGCATAGAGATCGACAAAGAGGAAAACGCTTCTGAGGAAGATGGAACTGAATCGCTAGGAGGAGGAGGAGAAGATCAAGGTAATGGACAAGGAGGAGGGGATGATGTAGAAACACAAGAAGAAGGTAGAGCTAAACTATCTCAGGATCTCCTTAGTGGAACAGAGGCTTCACAGAAAAGGAAGGCTTCTCCAGAGAAACCTTTGGAAAGAAAGAAGACCCACACCAATAAAACCCAGTCGAAGAATGTGCTCATAGAGGACGATGTTAGTCTAATCATCACAGTCGTGGAGGATGCTTCGGAGGATATATTCCAGAGACATGGAGTGAAGAAGGAAATTTTGTATGAAAGAATCGAGAAGGAGATGAAATAGATATAGCAAGCCATCCATTCAAGCCGTGTAGTACCTACTTCGCCTTCTTCATCTAAAATTGTAGAATTGGGGGAAGATCCCACCCATCTACGAAGATTAGCAGATGCAACAGAGGCTTGACTTCAGTGAGCCCAAGAAGAAAAGGAGTAGGCTACAAAATCCTTGAAGCAAGAAAAGGAGGAGGTATTAGAGCAACTCCGAGTTGTGCATAAGGAGAAAGATAAAATTTGGGAGAAGTTCGAGCAGAACAATGAAAAGATACAGGAAGAAAAAGACCAACTTCTCGTAGAGGAGACTGCGGTCAAAGAAGCGGTAAATAAAGAACTTTGCTTTGTGCCAAGATTGGCACAGGAGGAAGAAGAGTCAGTCGCGATTCAAGTGGGAATCTCTCTAAGGCCATTCAACAGCTTCAAGCGAGACTAACAAAGTTAGAGCTCCAAGCAGTGTCGAGCACTCCGCAAGAAGTGCGCGACCAAAGGGAGAAAGCTACCAAGAATGCAGTAGAAAAGAATCAGGGCACTTTCCTTAGATTGTAATAAAGTCAGCGACCTAAGTGTGTATACCTATGAGTGTCTTGTAGAAGATCCAGAGCTAAGGAAATTGGAATCACAGCTACAGGAGGCGAAGCAGCAGGCCCTAACAGTTCAAGCACATATGACATTGCTTACTGCAGTCGAGAGGATGAAAAGATCATTGGAACAACATGAAATCTAGTAGTAGATTATTGCCATCCAGAGAAAAGAGTCATGGAAGTTAGATAGAGGCTACAACCGATGCAGGACGAAGCCTGCACTATTTTTGAAGAGATTGAAGGACAAGGCTCGCAACTAGACCAAGTGGTTGCGACAATGGAACAATGCCTAAAAGGGCCTGTTACAGAGAAAGTAATTAAGGAGTTTTCCAAACATGAAGCTCAGGCAAAGTAGCAAGTCAAGGCATCTTGAGCTAATCTCAAGGGCTTTGAAGCAGTGTTGCTCAGATCTGAGTGACTCGGGATGAGTCACAGGTGAGTGTTGGGGGCCTGTTGGCCCTCGACCAAGTTTTGAGGAAACATTGGTTGTGTTTGACCACTTTTGGGACTTCGACATGCTGTTCGAAGATGGAACACCCAGGTGAAGTGGATATCGCGGGATCTCACTCATTTTGGGGGCTTGTGGACCCAGCAAAGGGTTTTAGTTTTTATGTAACAGGTTAAGGGATGTTGGCCCATGGGTTTACCCATGTTTAGGCCTCTTTGTAAATGTATAAATAAGTATCTAAGCGATGTAAGAAGAATATCCATAAGAATTGATTAGTTATGTGCATAATATGTTGGCTTAGTGCAAGAAATTGTAAGTGCTTTGTGAAAATAGACTATGTAAGGCTTTGTGCTAATAAGGAGTTGGCTTTGTGCCAATAAGGAGTTGGCTTTGTGCCTTGACCTGATTTTGGGGAAGGTGGATCTAGTGCGTTGTGCGTAGATCACCTGTCCAGTGCAGAGTTTGGATTTTTGGCTTTGTGCACAGGAGAAAATGAATGTAAGAAGACTGAAGACTAATAAACAAGAAGAAGAAGTTGGTGGACATAGCCCCACACATGGGTGAACCAGGTATATCCTGTGTCTTGATATGATTTGTGCGATGTGATTTATGATTCATGCTGTGTATTTTCTTAGTATTGTTGTTATAGTGTATGATGAATGTGTCTGATGTTGTTTCTTAGTACTTAAAGATATTGTGAATTCTATATCTGAGCTAATTATATGTGTTAAGTGATTGGAAGTGCTTGATCTTTATTGTTACTGCAATGTTCTATAATAAGGTTTTAATCTGCGATGTGAATGAGATTCAAGAAACCAATGCATATTGTTGTTTAAGTGCTTTGTTAAGCATTGTAATCATAGATTTGTGTCCCATCTTGGCTGTAGAAACCTGATTCCTACAACCCCCCCTTCCTCTACCTCGGGTGAGACTTCATCTTCTTTGCAGGTCTTTCCAAAAGGGCTGGCAGTTAGGGTTTTGTTGGTACGATGTTGAAGCGTTGAACCCTGGGTCTGCCCCTGTGCCAACACTCATAGATGTGGGTGAAGGGTGCTCTGTTGCATTTCATTGTTGAGAGAGGAATTACAAAGAAATTGATCTCAGTAGAGGTTTCCAAGTGGTTGAACCTGTTGATGAAAAATCACCCACATCCATACACCATCGAGTGGCTCCATTAAGGAAGATATCTCCATGTCATCCAACAATTTCATTTTCCCTACAACATCAATCCCTTCAAGGATGAGATATTGTGTAATATTTACCCCCTTGAAGTTTTTGATGTTCTTTTAGGCCAAGCATACTTGTGGAAAGGACATGTTGTATATGAGTCTAGACCTTCGAGTGTTATTATTAATTTGGGTAGACAATTTTACAGGACACCAAATTTAGCTCCACCTATTGGTGTTTCTTTGATCTTTGTTAATATATGAAGGAAGATCATTTCCCAGACCAGGAAATTTTTATTTTTCATGATTTTCTCTCAAAGTGAACAGAAGGTCACATCCATATCCATGGCCTATTCTTCAGCATGAACAAGGTCCAATACCTAGGATACATTTTTTATGAGCATGGTGTGCATGTGGATCAATCCAATATCCAAGTCATTTGTGACTGGCTAAACCTGACCACATGAACTGAGCTTCAAATTTTCTTAGGACTTGCAAACTTCTATTGTAGGTTCGTGTTGGGATTCTACCATATTGCATGAGCCCTCAGCTAAGTGACCAAGGGTGGTGGAAAGGGAATTTTTTTTTTGTTGAATTCACAACAACAAGCATTTGATGATCTAAAAAATCTCTTTTTCTCAACTCCATTACTCTCCTTACCCGATCTGCAAAACTTTTTGCGATTTCGAGCGATGCCTTAAACTATGTTGTGGGTGTAGTTCTCACTCAACAAGGTCATATAGTGGCATATCATAGTGATAAATTATCATATGTTTTTTGTAAGTACCCCAATTATGAAAAAGAAATGTATTCCAATGTACAATCCTACCGACAGTGGAAGCGCTACATTCTCGGGAAGGAGACAATCATCCACACTGATCACAAGCCTTTGCAGTTCATGCAAACATAAGGAAATTGAAAAATCAACATCGTAAAAAGTGGTCCACATACTTGCAGTAGTTCCATATCAAAATGAAATATAATACATGGAGCACCAATTGTGTCGTTGACTACCTTATTCGACCTCCAGTTGAAACCTTAACTATGATGCTCCACTCTTGTATCCATGAGGCATCCGAGTTGCCCCAAATCTACAAGAGTGATCCTAACTTCATTACCACTTACCAGATGATAGGCACATGTGCGAATGTCACTGACTTTCATCTTCATGATGGACTATTATACCATCTGGGCCACCTATGTGTTCCTTAAAGAGAGTGCTCAAAGCTGATTTGGGAAGCTCACTACAGTCAAATGGAAAAAACATTTGGCATGGAAATGACTGTGGAAGTACTATAGAATCATTTCTATTGGTCGAAATTGTGCAAGGACCTCAACAAGTATATCAGGTCCTACACTTCCTCCACCATTTTCAAACCAACCACTAAACAACAAGGAATGTACACCACTCTCCCTACTCTTGACATACCATGGTAATCCATCTTGATGGATTACATGTCGGACATTCCTTCAACCAAGTAGGGAAATGAATGTGTTTTTCTGCTAGTTGATCGATTTTATAAGATGTCCATCCTAATAGATTGTAAGAAAAATATCACAGTGGAGGCCATTGCCAAGCTCTTCTTCAAACAGGTGTGGGTACACTTCAGGATACCACAAACCAACATATTAGATTGGGACAACAGGCTCCTTATCACATTTTGGTCCACCCTCTAGTCACTATTGGACACTAAGCTCACCAAATCTACCACCTTACACCCCCAAACTAATGGCCAAACATAGGTCATCAATAGAATGATTGTGCATATATTTCTCATGTGCAAATCCAAACATCTATGCACATGGGATGAGATTACCCCCTATGTTCAAAAATTCTACAATAGATCCCTTCATAGCTCAACTAACCATAGTCCCTTTATAGTGGGGTTTGGATTTCAACTATCCGATCCCATTGATGTCACGCTACCCCTTGTATCCACAAAGGAAGAATCATCCCATCCTCAAACTGAGGCTGAAAAATCCATCAAGTTTATTCAATGGATTCATCACATCTGACAACAAGTCCATTTTATTTTACAGAAATCCAATTCTAGGTACAAACAATACCATGAACAACATCGGGTGTTGTACAAGTTTCAAGTGGGAGAAAACGTATGGTTGCATTTGCAGAAAGAGTGCCTTACAAGACCCCATTAGAAAGATTCATTCACTTTTCTATGGACCTTACACCATAACCAAGGTTTTGGGTGACAATTATTTTGAGCTAATTATTCCCCCCTTACTTGTCCTACACCAAGTGGTCAATGTGTACCTCCTTCGACCATACTTCCCACCCTTATTGGACACATCAAAGATCGCAAATAAGTTGACACCGATAGAGATCAAACCTAACTACATGGAACATGCAACCATTGATCATATCAGCGACACTTAGATTAGGGGAATTCACTAGCAAAGGATCCAACTTTATCAGGTTGTTAGAATAGGGCATCTCCTGCACCAAGGCAAGTAGCTCACTCGGGGAAAAGTTCAACACAATTTTTCTCATTTGATGGGGGCACTCAATGCAATGGATACCATTTCATTCTAGAGGGGTAGGAATGGTCTAGGTGTATATTGGTGACCACCCACCTATTCCACTGGCTCGAAGAACAATTTCCATTTTGGCAGTTTATTTACATTTTTTCGGGTCCCAAACTACTGAGGCCATTTTGAGGCCCTAAACGATGTTTTTTGGGATTGAAAGTGCCTAGCATGTAAAATAGGAAAATTCTAGGAGGAATGGAATATTTACTCCTTGGATATACCTTTCCAATGGTGTATCAAGCACCTGAAATGGAGATCATATGAAAACATTACGCCCTTGGGAAGTTGACATATCAACTACCCCCATCGGGGCCCACAAACATTTTTGTGTTAAAATCTCCTGGGTTAGGGTTTTGGATGTTTAGGGTTTTGTCATTTTAGGGTTTTCTCATTTATGTTTTATGTAAAAAAGGCCTTTGGAGCCTCATTGTACTCATCTTATTTTGAATGAGCGTAACCATTACATCTCTTCTTATAGATAAGTTTCCACCATTCGAGCAAGTTTGTTTTAGTCTGCATTTTTACAATTTCAACATGTTCTCTTTATTAATAGAATTCAAGTTTTACTGTATATTTTTGTGTTTATTTAATATAAATGGGCTAGTCTATTCTTGCTCTCTGATGGAAAATGAGGAAATCAATAGACAAATCCAAGAGTTGCTTCAAAAGGGGCACATTCGACTCAGCTCCTCACCATGAGGAGGTCGATTGTTCTCGTGCAAAAGAAAGATGGGACTTGATGACTCTACATTGATTATAGGGCCCTAAAAAAACTTATCAGGAACTGGTACCCAATTCCCCAAATTCACGACCTTCTTGACAAGAGCAAGGGAGCCAGTATTTTTAGTAAGATTGGCTTGAATTCTGGCTACCACTAGGTCCCAATAGAAAAGACTGATGTATGGAAGACTGATTTCAATTCCAAAGAAGGTATTTTCGAAGGGATAATCACACCCTTTAGTTTCAAAAATGCTCCAACAACTTTCATGAGATTGATGGACGATATATTGGGGCATTTCACCAATAATTTTTTGGTGGTATATCTCTATGATATCCTCATTTTCAACAAGAATTGGGTAGAAAACTTGCATCATATTCAGGAGTTCCTTCACACTCTACGACAACACAAGCTATATGCTAACTTGGAAAAATATCCCTTCAACATGAATAGGGTCCAATACCTAGGTTACATTATTTATGAGTATGGTGTGCATGTGGATCCAGCTAATATCCAAGTCATTTGTGACTGGCCAGCCCTGACCACACAAACCAAGATTCTAAGTTTGTTATGTTTTAAAAATAATTGAGATGGGGGGGGGGTGAATCAGTTATATATATATATATAAGCTTGAAACTTTTCAAGTTATTTTCTAAATATTTCTAGATTATTATTTAGTGTGTTGTTGATAAATTAACATGCATAGATATAAAATATTTGATGAATCACAAAGAATACACAGAGACACTAATTTTCCTGAGGAAACCCATAAAGGGAGAAAACCTCTTCTTCTTAGGATGTCAATCAAGCTCCAACTTTCATGTACATCACAGTCTTTGAGGACCAACTCAAATATGATTCTACAACCTCTGATAGCAAGCTACAACTTACAGAGAGCACCAACTCTTAGATTTCTCTAGCACCAGCTAGATGGAAGTACCAACTCCCAAATTTCTCTAGCACCAACGAAATGGAAGCACCAACTCCCAGAATATCTTCTAGCACCAACTAGAACTTAGAGGACTACAATCCTCTATAGCACCACCCTACCACCCTGATTGAATCTTGCAAAAACTTACTTACTTGATCTGTCTCTGATCTGATTTGTTTCAGCTCAGAGTCTCCTCTTCCTTCTTCAGCTTCTATGTGCTTATCCACTTCTACATATTTCTACGTGTTATTCTCTATGCTACTTTTACATGCCATGTGGCATGCCTCTGCTATCCACTTCAGATCCTACACATAGCCTCCTTCTACCCGCATGAACACCTACCAAAAATCACTTCCTCTCTTCTTTGTTCTATGTTTTTATGATGCCAATACCTCTACTAGATCATCCACACAACTCTTCACCTTCTCTGGCAGTTATCCACAATCTATTCATCATCAGTGGTTGTTATCATGATATTTTTTGCTTCTCTTCTAGTGTGACCCTTCCTCTTCTCTGTTACAGTTACAGTTCATCTGACAGTTACAGGAGGTCTCTTCTGACAGTTACAAAAGTTTCTCGTGAAGAATATCCTTGTGAACTTCACCTACATGAACTAGCACCGGGTGCAATTTCCTCTTCACCTGTCCACAGGCTATGACCACATGCTAACCAAAAAGGTGCTACGTGACTTCGCGTTTCGCAAGTTATCTCTCCTCCATTCTTCGAATTCCAAGCTCTCGAACTCTGAACTTCGTCATGCCAGATCAGTGGCCCATGACACTCCTTAATCGATGGTCCAGATCTCTTCTTTGCAATTCGAGACTTCATGACTCGTGATGTCAGAGGTTGGAGAACCTCCTTTCTTCGATTAAAGAATTTGTGCTTGCATCAGATCAACGACCCAGATCTCTCCATGATCCAACAGTCGATATCAATTCATGAACTCAGACTTTGTGAGTTCCTATCTTGTGCATTCATGCCTTCCTTTGGATTTCATGATTTACAAATCAACGAAGCGTTGATCTCTCACCACATGTCCTTCCTAGCACCAACAACTAAGATTTCCTTCGTGATTTCAAACTTCATGAGTTTCCACTCTTCTCCTTGCAAATCTTTCGAAGTTTGAATCCTCGAACTCTCGGATCTACTTACACCTGTCCCCCTCGGTGATGGATGGTTCCGATCGACCTCGAAACTTTGGGACTTCATGAGTCCGCTTCTCCTGTGCACTCTAAAGGAATTAAGGCTTGTGCACTTACCTATGGATCCAATGACGGTTGGTCCATGTGCTCAGATCTAATGCCTGAGATCTGTTCTCCTCCTATGCACGCTCGTTCCTCATGTCTGGACTATGATCCAACGATCCAGATTCTTCACAGTGCTCGATCCGACGGCCACTGTCACTCCTCCTCCTGAGATTTTTATCTCTTCCGACTTAGAAGATTTTCTAAGTATTCAAAGGTTTCAGCCTCTGACCCTTCTCTTGCGAGACCGGTTGAAACATCTCATCTTTGATTTTCTGTTTTCCATCAATGAAAATCACACTCTTCATGTAAACATGCCAACAATATCCCCCTTTTTAATTGATGACAACCCTAAAAGGATGCACTATTCTTCTTAGACCTCCACCTGTAGCATCCATACCACACTCTATTCTTCTTAGACCTCCAACTGTAGCATCCAGACCACACCATTTTTTCCCCCTTTGACATCAATTTCAAAGAAAACTGAGAGTGACTCTGTTCTCCCGCTGATCAGATATACTATGAGCACTCTCCACCTCATCATATAGACTATTTTAACTTGATAATAGGGTCACACCCAACTTCTAGCATAGATACTCAAACTAAGATTTTGGAAGTGGTTTAGTGAAGATATCGACAATCTGATATTTGGATGGAATATAAAGCAAATAAACAATAGTGTTGATTACTTGTTCCCTCAAGAAGTGATACTTGATGGGTATATGCTTGGCCTTGGAGTGAAATACAAGATTCTTTGTCACATTAATTGCACTAGTATTATCACAATGAATTGGAATCGGTGCAGTATATTTGACCTCCAAGTCTGCAAGTGTTTGAATCATCCACAATACTTGGGTATAGCAAGTGACAGCTACAATGTATTCAACTTCTATAGTTGATAAGGAAATGGAACCTTGCTTCTTGCTCAACCATGCTACAAGAGAATCTCCTAAGAAGAATGTACCTCCACTCATGTTTTTCCTTTCATCCATGCAGTTAGCCCAATCATCATCTAAATAGACTGATAATTGAAAATTTGGATTCTTAGGATACCATAGGTCATAGTTCATTTTTCCTTTCAAGTATCTGAATATTCTTTTGACAGCTAGCAAATGAATCTGTTTATGTGCATACTGATACCTTCCTACCATTCCAACAGCATGCATTACATCTGGATGAGATGTTGTGATGTACAATAGACTTCCTATCATAGACCTATATGAACTTTGATCAACATCGGGTGAGTCATCATTCTTTCTTAACTTGCATCTAGTGACCATAGGTGTGCTCATAGGTGTAGAATCTTCCTTTTGAAACCTTTTCAACATTTCTCTTAGATATTTCTCCTCAGAAATAAATATTCCTTCATACCTCTGAGTAATTTGTAGACCAATAAAAAATGACAGATCCCCTATCATAGACATTTCAAATTCAGACTGCATGGAAGAAGAAAACCATTGTACCAATGAAGAATTATTACTTTCGAAGATGATGTCATCTACATAGACCAACACAATGAGAAAATCATTATCCTCTGTTTTGATATATATATATTGCAGTCAATTGTTCCTCTCCTGAACCCTTTGTCTTGAAGATACTTATCCAAAATGTAATACCAAGCACGAGGAGCTTGTTTCAACCCATATAAGGCTTTCTTCAGCTTGTAGACAAGGTCATGATTATCTGACAGTTGGAAACCCTCTGGTTGTTCCGTATAGACTTATTATTTTAGATATCCATTTAAAAAATATGACTTGACATCCATTTGGTAGACTTTAAACTTCTTATGACAAGCATAGGAAAGAAACATTCTAATAGATTCTAATCTTGCTACGGACGCAAATGTTTCATCAAAATCCAGTCCTTCTATTTGAGCATACCCTTTTCAGACCAATTGATCCGGATTTTATGAGAAGAATGAAATGACTACAAATTATTAATAGGTGCTTAACAAAAAATAACAGAGATACAGTAAAACCAGTTTTCTATTCAATAAGGAAATAAGATGAAACTGTAAAATGCAACGGAAACAAGCTTGTTGGAATGGTGGTGGCTTATCTCTGAGAAGAGATGTGAGGGATGCGCTCATTCACAAGAAGATCATTAAAATGAGGCTTTGAAGGAATTTTTACAATAAACAGGAATGCCAAAAACCCTATACATCCAAAAACCTAACCCTAGGAGATGAAGCGCCAAAAGTCATGTGGGCCCCGCTTGGGTAAGTTAGTACATCAACTTCTCGGGGTCGTAACTTTTGCATACAATATCCATTTTAGGCGTATGATATCCCATTGGAAAGGTACTATCGAGGAGATTGATTTTAGGGTCTCAATCATGCCTTTATATATATTTGAGAAGCTCTATCCCGAAAAACCTTCATTTAGGCCCTCAAAATGGCCCCGGAAGTTAAAACTGTTAAAAATAGTAAATTGCCAAAATTGTCAGAAAGTTGTTTTGAGCCAGTTGGAAGAGGTGGGTGGCCACCGATATCCACCTGGATCACCAATATAGCATTATTTATTACAATGTTTCCTTGCTCATTCATCTTATTTTTGTAGACCCATTTGGATCCTATTACATTTTTATTTTTTGGCCTAGGAACAAGTTCCCATGTATCATTATTTTCAATCTGATCCAGTTCCTCATTCATTGATTTTAACCAATTTACATCCTTAATGGATTCATTAAAGTTCTTGGGTTCCACCATGGATATGAATGCTAGATGTGATTGCTTAGTGTCTTTGATTATCCTTCTCCTGGTTTGTACACCTTTGTCTTTCTCAACAATTATCTTACTTGCAGGATGATTCTTTTGAGTAATTATGGAGGAAGGATTTGATGTTGATTGTTGTCTTGAATATTCTTGTATGGGTGTCTCTTCTCCACCTGATTCATCATCTTCTTGTGACTCTGATATTTGTTGTTCTTCATTTTCATTATCCTCATCATCTTCTTCATCTGACTTGGTGCTTATTCTTTGTTGATCTTTTACATGATATTCTTCATCAATTCGAACATCAATACATTCTACTAATTTATGAATTCTTTTGTTAAAGAATCTATATCCTTTACTGTTCACTGCATATCCTAATAATATACCTTCATCATCTCTATCATCAAATTTTCCCAGATGATCAACATTATTTTTGATGTAGCATTTACTTCCAAATACTTTGAAGTGCTTGATTGATGCAGGTCAACCAAACCACAACTCATATGGAGTTTTATCATTGTTCAACCTTAGATGCGCTTTGTTTAGAATATGAATAGTCGTGTGAATAGCCTCCACCTAGAAGGTTTATGAAATTTCCCTTTCACTCATTAGACCCCTTTCCATATGCTGAACTGATCTATTTTGGCGTTCTATGCTCCATTTTGTTGAGGAGTACCTGGAATAGTATATTCTCTTTTAATTCCATGTTTGTCACATAATTCTTTGAAATCTCTTGACATGAATTATCCTCCCCTGTATGAGCGAATTACCTTTAACTTCCTTCTTGTATGATTCTTATCTAACGCCTTCAAATTTTTTAACTTCTCAAACGCATCTGATTTTTCTCTCAGAAAGGAAACCCACGTAAGTCTAGAGAATTCATCAATGACCATAATAAAGTAGCATTCTCCTCCAGTTCCTTCCTTTCATGATGGTCCACGCAGATCCATATGAATAAGTTGAATTGGTTTCTCTGAAGATGTGAAACTCTTCGATTTGAATTGAACACGAGTCAGCTTCCCCATTTGACAGGATTTGCATACAGAGTTATGAGGCTTAGATATTATTGGAAGATCTTTCACAACACCTTCATTATTTATCCTGACAATATGATCCAAATTCAAGTGTCCAAGCCTTCTGTGCCATAACCAAATTTCATCAAATTTTCTTAAATGGAATTTCTCCTTATCTTCATTCATAACATAGACATTGTTTTCAGTTATAACCCCTTTTGCAATCAACTCTCATGTGTTCACTATTTTTATTTTACAATCTTTGGCAGTGAAAGTGAATTCACATCCTCTGTCACACACCTGACTGACACTAAGAAGATTATTCTTTAATCCATAAACAAATAATACATCTTGAGCTTTGTCTCTTGCAATACCTAAGCTTACTAGACCTTTACCTCTGATATTTCCTAGAGAATCATTTCCAAAGGTCACATTTCCTGATTTACTTTCTTTGAGTGATAGGAACTTACTTTTATCACCTGTCATATGACTAGAGCATCCACTGTCAATATACCAGGGGTTATTTTGTCTTTGAGCTTCCAACACTAATCCACACTTGTTATCTTATTTCTTCTTCTTAACATTGACGTTTTCAGCTTCGTGATTTGAAACTGGCTTATAGTTTATTAGGCGACAGTCTACATCTTCATGTCCATAATTATGGCAGATGTAACATTCTAGTTCATTGAATAAAGGATCATAATGATTGTTATGCTTAATCTGCATCCTTTTCCCAACCATCACATGATTTGCAGTCTTTGTTTGTTTGTTACATGATTGTCTCATTATTTGTTGTGGCATATATTTATTCCTTGGGTGTCTTGATTGTTCATGTCTAAATATTAATGAACAATTTACATCTTTGTGGCCAAAGTTAGAACAGTAAAAACAATATCCATAGAAAAAATCTGTGTACCTGGAAAATGGTTGTCTTCTTTGAGCAGGTCGATTTATTCCATGATGATGATTTCCTTGAGCAGAGGGTGTATTATTTATTTGTTCTACAGATTCAATTCTGGTACCTTTTTCTTCACTCCTCCTTGGCGGCTGATTATCTTCCTTTGTTTCTGTAGGTTTTTTGTTTTCAATGGTTGTAGATTTGACAAACTTGATGGATTCTTTGTAGCTTGGCTGACCACTACTTGATGCCTCTTCATAACCCAAACCATTTTTCAACTTTGGATTCCATTGATAATTCAGAATGGTGGCTAATCCTTTTGAGGCTTTAATACTTGTCAGATTTTGATGATATAAGGCCTGAAATTTCTCTAGATCTTTTTTGGCAGACACTACTTCAGCTTCCAATTTTTCACCTTTTTTTTTGGCTTCCTTTAATTGTTGAGTGAGGATTTCCTCAATCCTCTTAGCTTCTTCTAACTTAACTTTTAACGGAGAAATTTCTTCAGATGGTTCATTGCATGTTTTATCATACCTGAGCAGTAACTGTTTTTCTTTTCTTTTCTTTTCTCTGAGTCTATCAATCTCTTCCATGGCACCGACAAGTTCTCCTTCAAGATCTACTACTTCTTCACAATCAGCGAAATC
The DNA here is from genome assembly GCA_009831015.1 of Picea engelmannii. Taxonomy (NCBI): domain Eukaryota; kingdom Viridiplantae; phylum Streptophyta; class Pinopsida; order Pinales; family Pinaceae; genus Picea; species Picea engelmannii. The sequence goes on from ML800414.1 coordinate 232,374, forward strand.
ACTTCCTTTATCTTTAGTGTTTATATCTTCTAAGTCTATTAGCATGACATCATTTATTTTACTTTCAATAGAAGAGTCACTGTCTTAATCATATGAAGGATCGTCATCATTGTTTACACAAAGGATTTTCTTCTTAAAATAATTCTCTCTATAGACCTTCTTGTGTTTATGATTTTCTTCATCGTCATATGTCTGATACTTTATTTTGTGAGGACACTTAGATGAAAAATGACCTATACTACCATAGTTGAAACATTTTAAGGGAAATTTACCTTTGTATTTGCTTGATCCTTTCGTCAGTCTTCTCACAATTTTTTTTTCAATCTCATCTATATCATATTCTGTGTTTTTCTCTGCTTTAAAGGATGCCTCTCTTGTAGTGCATTTACCTTTGGTGATTCTAATTTCATAAGAAGTTAGGGTTCCAAGAAGTTGATCTAGTGTCAACGCTTTGAGATCAGTTATTTCCTTTATAGAAGAGAGCTTTGAGTTAAATCTATTATGAAGAGATCTTAATATTTTCTGGACTAGAAAAGATTCATCTATCATTTCACCTAGACCTTTCATAGTGTTGACAAGTTATTCTATACGTAAGAAGTACTTACTAATATTTTCATCTCCATCCATATTTAACTGCTCAAATTTCAATCTGTGAGTCTAAAGCTTTGCGTCTTTCACCTTTTCATTACCTTCATAACTACTTATCATCTTTTCCCACATAAATTTTGTTGAATAATAGTGCATGACTTTGACAAACTCGGCTTATACAAGTCCATTGAGGATGGAATTCATTACTTTTGCATTAAATATAAATTCTAGCTTATCATCTTTTGAGGCCAATACTACAGGCTTCACATATCCAGTTTCAACGACATCCCAAACATCAGCACCCAGGGACATTAAATATGTTCTCATCCTTATTTTTCAGAAGGCAAAGTTTGTTCCATCAAACAAAGGGACTCTATTAGTTGAACTTCCTTCATGACTAGTCATGGTCAAACTTATGGATCTACCTTTGATCAAAGCCACCGGATCTAATACCAATTGTTGGAAAAATAACTGAGAGGGGGGTGAATCAGTTATATATATATATATATAAGCTTGAAACTTTTCAAGTTCTTTTTCTGAATCTTTCTAGATTATTATTTAATGTGTTGATGATAAATTAGCATGCATAGATATACAATATTTGATCAATCACACAGAATACATAGATACAATGATTTTCCTAAGGAAATCCATAAAGGGAGAAAACCTCTTCTTCTTAGGATGTCAATCAATATCCAACTTTCATGTACATCACAGTCTTTGAGCACCAACTCAAATATGAGGCTACAACCTCTGATAGCAAGCTACAACTTGCAGAGAGAACCAACTCTCAGATTTCTCTAGCACCAACTAGATGGAAGTACCAACTCCTAGATTTATCTAGCACCAATCAGATGGAAGCACCAACTCCCATAATATCTTCTAGCACCAACTAGAATTTAGAGGACTACAATCCTCCCTAGCACCACCCTACCACCCTGATTGAATCTTGCAAAAACTTACTTACTTGATCTGTCTCTGATCTGATCTGTTGCAGCTCGGAGTATCCTCTGCCTTCTCTAAATTCTATTCACTTATCCACTTCTACATCTTTCTGCGTTTTATGCCCTATGCTACTTCTGCATGCTATGTGACATACATTTTCTATTCTCTTTAGATCTTGCACACAACCTCCTTCCACCTGCATGAAAAACTACCAAAAATCACTTCCTCTCTTCTATGTTCTATGTTTTTATCACGCCAAGACCTCTACAACATCATCCATTCAAAACTTCACCTTCTATGGAAGTTATCCACAGTCTGTTCATCATGCGTTGTCGTTATCCTGAGATTCTTAGCTTCTTTCCCAGTGTGACCCTTCCTCTTCTCTGTTATCGTTACATTTCATCTGACAGTTACAGGCGGTCTCTTCTGACAATTACAGGAGTTCCTCACAAAGAAGTTCCTTGTGAACCTCACCTGTGCGAACTAGCACCCAGTGCAAGTTCTTCTTCACATGTCCATAGGCTGTGACCACATGCTAACCAAAAAGGTGCTACGTGACTTCAGGTTTCATGATCTTGCGAGTTATCTCTCCTCCATTCTTAGAAGTCCGAGCTCCTGAGCTTCGAACCTTATCATGCCATATCAACAACCGACGACATTCCTCGATCAACAGTCCATATATCTTCTTCACACTTCAAGACTTCACAACTCGCGATGTTGGAGGTTAGAGAACCTCCTTTCTTCGATTCCTGAATTTGTGCTTGTGTCAGATCAATGGCCCAGATCTCTCTGTGATCCAATGGTCAATATCAATTCATGAACTCAGACTTCACAAGTTCCTATCTCGTGCATTCATTGCTTCCTATGGATTTCACTATTTTCGAATTAGCGAAGTATTGATCTCTCGCCACGTGTCCTTCCTAGCACCAACGGCTAGGATTTCCTTCGAAATTTTGAAATTCATGAGTTTCCACTCTTCTCCTTGCAAATATTTCGAAGTATGAATCCTCAAACTCTCATATCTTCTTCCACCTATCCCTCTTGATGATGGACGGTTCCGATAGACCTCGAAACTTTGTGACTTTGTGAGTCTGCTCCTCCTGTGCACTCTAAAGGAATTAAGGCCCATACACTTACCTCTGGATCCAATGATAGTTGGTCCATGTGCTTAGATGTAACGCTTGAAATCTATTATCCTCCTCTGTGTGCTCATTCCTCCTTTCTAGAATCTGATCCAATGATCCATATTTTTCATAGTGCTCGATCCGAAGGCCACTGTCTCTCCTCCTCCTGAGCTTAAGATCTCTTCCGACTTAGAAGATTTTCTAAGTATTCAAAGGTTTCGGCCTCCGACCCTTTTCTCGTGAGATCGGTTGAAGGGTCTCATCTTTGCTTTTCTGTTTTCCATCAATGACAAGGACACTATTCCTTTAAACATGCCAACATCTTAGGACTTGCCAAATTGAATCGGAGGTTCATGTTAGGATTCTCCCATATTGCATGGGCCCTCAACCAAGTGACCAAGGGTGGTGACAAGGAAAAGTTTTTGTGGGGGAGGTCACAAGAGAAAGTGTTTGATGATGTTAAAAAACACTTTTTCTCAGCTCCAATACTCTCTTTACCCAATCTGCAACAACCTTTTCAGATTGAGACCTATACCTTAGACTATGTCATGGGACAAGTTCTCACTTAGCAATGACATCCAGCGGATTATAATAGTGAGAAACTATCATTTGTAATCTATAAGTACCCCTATTGAAATTACTAAAACAACTGAGAGGGGGGGGTGAATCAGTTGTAATTGAGCTTAAACAATTTTAAGTCTATTAAAACATTATTAATCTTTCTTCAAGTGATCATCAACAATATACAACATATGGACAGTAAAATTAAAGAGCATCAGTCACACATAAGGTATACATAGAGACAGATTTTCACAAGGAAACCCATAAAGGGAGAAAACCTCTTCTTCTTCAAAATGATAGGAAGTCTTTTAAGTTCTGTACATCATCTATAATTGAGCACTAGCTCAATGTGAGGCTGCTACCTCTGTTTTACAAGCTGCAACTTGTTTGAGAGCACCAACTCTCTAGTTTCTCTAGCACCCACTAGAAGGAAGCACCAACTCCATGGTTTCTCTAGCACCCACTAGAAGGAAGCACCAACTCCCTATATGTTCCAGTACCAACTGGATGGAAGAATCAAATTCTAGTTACACAGGCGCCAACCTGTATAACAGAGAACACTTGTTCTCCCTTGCACCACCCTGCCACCCTGGTTTCTCTGGTTGCAACCAGATGAAAGCTACAACTTCCTATGTTCAAGTTCTCACTGGAACCTCTGAGGACAGCAGTCCTCCCGAGAACCTCCCAACCTCCCTAAAATATGAATGAATAAATAAACACACAACTACACAGATAAGTCAATTCTTACCAATCTTTCTTTGTTCTGTAAATCTGGTCTTCTTCTAACTATTCTTCAATTCCCGTCTTCCTTTGTCTATTCAGCAGGTCTGCTCTGCTTCAACTTATTCTGTCATTCTGCTCTACTTCAACTTGTTCTGTTATTCTACTCTGCTTCAATATTTTTCATCATCTGTTACACTTCTCTGAGTTTTATCTCACACTGCGCATCTTCTCAATCTCACACTGCGCATCCTATCATTTTACCTTTCTTACAGTTTCATTAATTTTTCATACAGAACAACCAACCTTACATAGTCTGTCTCATTTTCTTTTATACACACACCCATGACGGTTCCACTTCCCATTTCCTTAGGCAAAAGAAAGACAACTGTCTGAGCAACTGAAACGCCAACTGAAATGCTAACTGATTTGCAATCATGAGTCCGTTTTGCTAACAAATTTGTAACTGGGCAGTTAACTCTGAGAGAGAACAGTAACCTTCCGATCATATTCCACTTTATCTGCTCCGTTGGATGAACTTTATTGACATTGTCTTTAAATCGGGTTTCAACATTTCAGCAATCCTGTGCTGAGTGTCTCGGCACTTAATTTCACGATTTTTGAAGTTCCGATACAGAAATTTTCTGCGGTAACTCCTTCCCCAATATGACTATGGTCATAACCAAGCGCCTATGCAAAAAGCGCTTTCGCAATTTCTCATTTCATGAATTTCAGCACTATGCTTCGTTGACCCCAAGTCAGTGAAATTTCGATCGCTTACAACATGTCCTATGATTCCATGGTCCAGATCTGATCTTGATTCAACGACTGAGATTGAATCGCGATTTCGAACATCTTGACGTTCAGTGTTTTTGTCACTTCAAATCCCCGATCCACGAAACTCCGTAAAGGAGTCATATCAACGGTCCAGATTCAATCTTGATTCAATGGCTGCGATTAAATCATGATTTCGCATATCGCAATTTTGGAATTCTTGATGCATTGTTCCTTTTCCCTCCCCATGTCGTGATTCATGAAACTCCGATATGGAGTTGGATCAACGGTCTAGATCTGATCTTGGTTCAACGGCTGCGATTAAGTCACGATTTTGCATATCGCGAAATCAGGATTCATGTGGATGATATTACTTGACATCTCCAACTCTCAATCCCCAAAACTCCGACATGGACTGGAATCAATGGTCTAGATTCAACCTTAATCTGACGGCTGAGATTAAATCGTGATTTCTCATATCGCGATTTCGAGAGGTTAGGGAACATCATTCCTTTGACTCTCCAGTCAATGAACTAATGATCTAACCCCACGTGTCCTACCCATAAATGAACGGTCCTCCTTCTTTCAGAATTTTGTACACCCACTTCTCCTTGTACTTTAAAGAGCGTGCATGTTCTCCTTGATCCAACGATGGTCGGGTCCCATCGCTTGGATCTAATGTCTGAGATCTATCATCCTCTTCAGTGCGCTCTTCTTGTCTACATTTAGATCTGACGTCCCTCGTTCTATCGGGAATTTTAAGGGGATCCAACGAACATAAATGCTTCTCAAACCTTATGGGCCTATCTCTTCAGCATGCTCTTATTCAGATCTTACAACCATCGGGAATTCAGGAAGACATCCAATGAACACGATTGTTGCTCTTCCCCGATTATCACTACACCGCTGATCATCGCTGCTGTACTCAAGCCATCATTACTACTGTACTTGCCATCAATGACAAGTATATGCTGCCTGTAAAACACGCCAACAATCCTCTGTACATTATTCCTGTACTCATGCCATTCGCTGTCTGTTGAATATTTGCCAACAATCTCCCCCTTTGGCATTGATGGCAATACAAGCACCCACATGCATTCGGACTCGACTCTCCTCGTGAACTATTTTCTGCCCCTTTGACATCAATGTCAAAGAAGAAACATTCTTCCCTTGATCTATTGAAAAACATACTCCCCCGTTCGACTATAAGCTTCATGGAAATACACCAGATATTCAATAAGTACTCCCCCTGACCATGTGAACAGATTAGACACAAGAAATTATAACCCCCAATTTTTGACGAAGATATCCAAAAGGGGTCGTTGCTAATGGTTTAGTAAATATATCAGCAATCTGTTCTTTGGAAGGAATATAATTCAGTTGAACAATTCTATTTGTCACTTGTTCTCTGAGAAAATGGTACTTTATTGGAATATGCTTGGTCTTGGAATGAAGAACAAGATTCTTGGAGACACTAATGGCACTGGTGTTATCACAATGAATTGGAATAGGATCAGTGTAAGTTACCTTCAGATCTACAAGAGTTTGTATCATCCATAAGATTTGTGTGCAACAAGTAGTAGCAGCAATGTATTATGCCTCTGTAGTGGATAATGAAATGGATCCTTGATTTTTACTAAGCCATGCAACTAATGAATCACCCAAAAAGAATGCTCCCCCACTGGTACTTTTCCTCTCATCAACATAGTTTGCCCAGTCTGCATCTGAATAAGCAGTCAACTGGAAATTATGATTTCTAGGATACCACAGACCATAATTCATTGTTCCCTTCAAGTATTTAAATATACTTTTGACAGCTACCAAATGACTTTGTTTAGGAGAAGACTGAAAATGACCTACCATTCCAACAGCTTGCATTATATCAGGACGAGATGTTGTGATGTACAGAAGACTGCCTATCATAGAGCGATATGTCCTTTGATCAACATCTGGTGAGATATCATCTTTACTCAGCTTACAACCAACCACCATAGGTGTGCTAACTGTAGATGAATATTCCATCTGAAATTTCTTCAACATCTCTTTCAAATATTTTTCTTGAGAAATAAAAATTCCTGCAGAGCTTTATTTTACTTGTAGGCCAAGAAAATATGACAGTTCTCCTATCATGGACATTTCAAATTCTATTTTCATAGAATTAGCAAACCACTGGACAAATAATTCATTAGTACAACCAAAAATAATATCATCTACATAAACCAAAACAACTAGTAAATTATCACCTTCAGACTTAATGTAAAGGTTACTGTCAACAGTACCTTTCTTGAACCCTTTTTCTTGTAGAAATTTGTCCAGTCTA
>ML800414.1:279061-290878 GCA_009831015.1 Picea engelmannii
ACTCCTTTATCAATTGTTGTGCTTATGTGTTTATGTTCATTGATTATGATGTTGTCTATGTGTAATTTGCATAAGTAATCCTTTAATTTATGTGTTGCAAACTGATCCTTTTGCTTTAAACACATAACATTCACTTGCAATAAGTTTTCAAGTTTCTCAAGTCTTCTTCATTTTTAGATCACTTGCACACCTAATGGTTGGCTAGAACTTAGTAATTCAATTAAATGAAGGAAGAAATATCCATGAATAAAATCTTGAAGTTGATTGTTATATTGATAAATGATAAGTTATGGTATATATAAGATAGGGAGGAAACTCATGGTTATAACAATAAGATACATAAACACTAACCCTAAACTTATGTTAGGTATATATGTCGTTATTATATAAATAAAACATTTGTACACATATGACCTTATTATAAAGATGTTATCTATGTCGTGATTAGGCACATAACAATCACTTTTAACTAACCGCCTTCAACCATCTTAGCTTATGGTTAGCCACCTTTAACTTTATTGTCTTCTGACTAAGCAAACTTAACAAATGAACTTATGATTATATACCATAGTCTTCCAATATAAATAAAGTATATTTGTTTCAACATTCTCAATAAAATTCACATACCATTTTCTTATATGTGATGTTGTTTCTCTCAATTTTTTATAATCACACATAATTCTAGATGTAGTGATTAACTTTAGTTTGTAGTTGATGTAACTTGTTTATACACTATTAATAAGGATCAATATCTAAAATATAAAAAATTCATGACGAAATCTACGATAACATGATGAAATCTACTAGTCAGACAATGAAAAATGAGAACATGCCAAAGTGTCTTAGAAAATAAAACCGTGACCACTGTAAGTAGCATAAAATTGTGACCATTTTATGTAGATGCAAATCAACACATCATAATTTAAACCAACCCAACCCAATTGTGGATGACAAGTGGTTGGCATTCTTTTTTTAGTGGTGAATTTCAAAGATTAACATTTTTTCTACAAAAGAACTTAGAGGCTAGTGTATGGTGTCGAGTGATTCAAGTTTGACAAATTTTGACCACTTTCGTTAAATGGTGTGTAATTATTTTCCATGGTTATTCAATACACAATACTCTATAGTAAAAATTGAAGAATATATATCTTAATAGTTAATCGATAATTAAAAAAAAAGCATGTCAAAATGTCTTAGAAGAAATAATTGTGAGGATTGTAGGTCACTGTAAATAAACATATCATAATCGAAAGGAGTAGCTAAAATATAAAAAAATTGACAACTAATTGTTTGGTATGGTGTAGGTAAGAAATTTACTTCTCAGGACAAGGATTTGTCACTATGAATGAAAATGATAGGAAGCTTGCTCAGTTAAGAGTGGCATTCGAGGCGAGGGGCAATGGAAAATGTTATTTCCCTTGCTATGATTGCAGAGGCTTGCAAAAAAAAACACTTTTAATAAAAACAGCCCAAAGACATAGTAGGGAGAAGGGGCACGCTGAAGGGGGTTATGAATATTGTCCCTTGGTAAGAGGATTCAATATTTAATGTATTCTCTGTAATAATCAGTATGTCATGAATTTTAGTAATATTTCTTATCGAAATTTTTATATTTTATATATGCACTACCTTTTCTATGTTGTTTTTAAATATATAGACGATGCCCCCAAAATGTCGACCTCCAGAGAGTTATTTTCCAAGTACTAGCAAAAATACTACTTTACAGGGAGATGAACTTCGAGATCAAAATATTGAAGTTGTTGATCAATTTATTAATGATGATATGGATGGAGATAATGTTAGTGATTCAAATCAGGAATATGAGATACATAGATTGATCCAAGACACATTTGCTCCAATGGATGAGGATAACCAGGATGATAGTCATGATGTTGATCCTCTACTCGAGAAGTCACGTCAACCTCTTTATGAAGGCTCAACAACAAATATTTTATCTGCTATATTGTTTTTGGTGAACCTAAAGGTTTTGAATGGTTTATCAAACACATGTCTCACACAGATACTAAGTTATTTAATTTGTTAATTATTTATGCCTGCATGTTCACAAATACTTAAAAGGTTCAATTTTTTTCTTATATTGCTATTGTTTTATAATTTGTAAATTAGTATATTGGATGAGATATTGATGATTAATATTGTTTACATTGACTTATTGTTTAGAATTTTGTAGATTGTTAGGTGAATTTCTATTACCAATGTCAAATATTTTGCCATGCACATATCGAGAAATATCCGTGATTATGAAAGAAATTGGAATGGACTATCAGGCTATTGATGCATGTCCTAATGATCATATCATATATTATGGACAATATGAATTAGAAAATGAATGCTCACAATGTCAAATAAGTAGATACCGAACCGATAAAGCATCAAAGAAGGTGCCTCACAAAGTTCTTCATTATATTCCGATAATTCCACATTTCCAGCAGTTGTTCGGGTGACAAAGTATAGCACATTTTATGGATTTCCATGCAAAGAACAAAAATTGAGGTGATGTTCTTCGAATGCCTGCAGATGATTCTGCATTGAACTACATTGAATAAAAGTGGCATATTTTTAAAGAAGAACCTCCTAATGTTAGACTTTGGTTGGTAGCTGATGGTGTCAATCCATTTGGAGAGCTTCGTTCTACATACTCAGTGTGGCTTGTTTTTGTTATAAACAATAACCTTCCTCCTTGGATGTCGATCAAGAGAGAGCACACAATGTTGGCAATGATTGTTCCAGGTATTTAATTATCTTTTATTTTCTTTAAAGTATGACAAAATATTTCATTTCTTTGTTTTGTGCATGGTAATTATTTCTTTTATATATAACGACATCTAGATAAGTATAATTAATCATGCAGTATGTTGAACCAATTAGGTAGGTATCGGGTTAAAGATATGAATGTATATATTGAGCCTCTCATCGATGAGTTGTTGAAGTTATGGGTTGGAATCACTATGTATGACATCTCTAGACCAATAGGGAAAAAACGATTTCAATTCCATGGAATACTATCATGGAAAATTCATGATGCTCCCGGGTTAATAATTTTTTGTGGTATATTATTACTTTATTTTGTGATTTAATATTATATATATATATTGAAAAAATCATGCATTATTTTAAATTGTAACTCTAATTTGACGCTACATTAATTCATATATCTTGTAGGTATTCAAACAAAGGGTAAATTTGCATGCCCAGTTTTTGGTCCGAGGATAAAATATCATCATTCAAGGAGTTTAGCAAAGGAAGTGTTTGATGAGTATAGGCACTTTCTTCCTAAGAACCATAGTTATCGAACTTCAGGAAAATTAAATTTCACTGGTAAAGAAGAAAATAGAAAAAAAACCACAAAGAATGACACCTCGCCTATGGAAGTTGGAATATATTAGAAATCATCAAGGTACACAAATTATTTATGTATGACATATTATATAAATCTTTGGTTAATTTCATTAGTATTAATTTCATTTTGTCCCATTAATTAGTGTTAATTTCAATTTGTTGATGTTTCATGAATGTTGTTAAGGCACGAATGGGCTTCCACGAGGAATGAAAAGTTACCCAATGCAATTTGGTAGATTGGCATACTACGAGCACCTACAAATAGTTCATTTATTTGATACAATGCATATCGGAAAGAACATAACAGAAATGTTATGGCAAATATTAGATGGAAGGATTGTCAAAGAGAGAATTGGAAAGATTTGTAGTGACATCCAGGAAGCTAATCACGCATTGCAAAGTGTTATTATTAATTCTAATGGCGATGGTCATGAACATAATACTAGTCTTCCTTGGTTATTGACGGAGCAATAGAGAAATATTGTAAAAGAGGTCATTTGAAAAATTAGGTTTTCGACGGGGTTTTCGTCGAACATACAAAATATCTTAACTAAAAAAGGTGATTTTGGTGGGGTTAAAACACATGAATAGCATACATTCATTAAGGTAATTAGTAGGTTATAATATATTTCCTTATTGGTACTCATTTTTTGGAAACAAATAATAATTATTTGTTTTTTGATACAGTATGTTCTACCTTTATCTCTCCCAGATGACTTTGACAACAACATAAAACAAATTGTTTATGTACTTGACAAATACATGAGGTAAGTATTGTTTTATAACGAAAATGTACTTCTTATGTGATTTGTAGTGCAACTTATTGACATATTATCTTTTATCTGCAAATTTATGTATGCATTGATATTATTTTATTGCATCGACATTTGTAGGTGGCTATCATCAAAATAAATCCATAAAGAGGATATAAGGTATTGAAAGAGAGAAATTCCCCGACTAATGTGTCAAATGCAATAGTATCTACCTCCATCATTTTTCAATGCATAATAACACTACCTCATACACCAAGTTGAGGAGATTGAATTATGTGGACCAGCACACACAAGGTCGATGTGGATGGTGGAGAGGCAGTTGAAGTCACTGAAGGATTTTGTTAGACAAAGAGCATGTTCAGAGGGTTATATGGTTGAGGGATATATGGCATATCAATGCATGGTGTATATTAGTCAATATATACCTAAATTAGCAGAAAATATGAATGTTCCTCACATTTGGCATCTCAACTCCATCAACAAATTTGAAGGGGAGGTCCTATTGGGGAAAGGTAAAATGAGGACTGTGAAAGGTAATTATTATATGTTGATGTAGATTTAATATATTACACATTTATTAAATTATTCCTTTATTAACAATATCTAATTAATGATATTAAATTGTTATTATATCATATAGTTGCTCGAGAGTGGGATGCTTTACATTTATACATGGCAAACAACCTTGATTGGATGGAGCATTGGATAGAATATACTAAAGAATACTTCAGTAGGTTATCATGGGAAGGGGTGAGTAAGATGATTAAAACAGTGCATCGTCATCGAGATCAATTTCTTGATATTACATCAAGGGAAGTTGATTTAGCCTTTGGTTTAAAAGATAAACAGACAAGTTAAATGTTTTACCCACATTTTCCTAGTTTTTTCCCAATTTTTCAATGTATTTGGTTTGTTTAATTATTGAAATTTATATTTAGTAAGTCCTATAAGAGGATTATTAATTGGCAATTTATTTTTTACTTGTTGTCCATGTTGTAGTTGAAACATCATAAGGCTATGTAGTGTAATGCTCGTAAATTTCGTATCAAAATGTTGGATGATAAGATGAAAACCTCGGATTGTGGGATAACTACAGTGTTTAAGGTCACCAAAATCTCCTCTAGAAGTGACAGAAATCTAGAAGAAATCGAGAATAGGTACTATGGCCATTTGAAGGATATAATTGAGTTTGATTTTAATTCCTTTAAAATAGTTTTGTTTGAGGTTAATGGTACAGGCTACGGATGCATGAATGTGATCTTGAAAGAACTGTTATTGAGCATGATAATGGATTTGCCATGGTTAATACAAGGGAATTTGAACCAAGTACAGAGCCTTATGTTCTTCCAAGTCAATGTGAGCAAGTATTTTACTCAGAGGTACCTGGTAAAGTAGGTTGGTCATATGTTGTTAGATATGATCCAAGAGGATGACAAGTAAAGTACAATCATGTAGCCAAGGATGAAGATAATAACGAGGAAGAAGATCATTATTATGCAGATCAGGAGCAAGTGGCTCATGTAGTCGATGTGTCAGATGAAGAAGCTAAAGAAGTTGATCATCCAAATGTAGGAGACGACGATATCGATAACTATAGTAGCGAAAATGATGTTGATGATGATGTTGATAGGAATAATATTTTCACCAATATCGATTCTAAACTAGATCGTGATACAGATGTTGAGCTGGATAAAGAAGAAGATGACAGATATTTAATTGTTGAAGAGAAGAGGTATGTGTTTATATCTTTTATTTGATGTTTATATGTTTTTATTTTGTATAATATAGTATATGATACATGCTATTTAGAATTTCAAATTAGGTAATATGGGTAAATTGAGAGTGATGTGGGGGGGGGCGCATAACTACAGCTTCCAACTTCACGTCGTTTCCCCTTTTCAGTATAGAATGAACTATTCTCAAAACTAAGAGGAGCTCTGTGCGACTATGCCTAGTCATACCAACGATGTAAGTATGTCCATCATCAATTCATCATGTAAACCATAAACCCTAATTTAGTAGTGGAGTCATTGAAAGTTTCCCCTAGTCTTAGTCGTCACCCTTCATGAGTGTTGTCACCCAACAATTATTATATCACAAGGTTAGAGGCATGTGGACATTGGGATCATGAGGCTTTATAACCCTAATTTAGTGGAGCCATCAATTTGTTCCTAGTGAATGGATGCGTTGTTGTTGACATGGAATGGGACAACACATGTACATGGGAGTGAAAATACTAACAACCCAAAACTAAAAGGGATCAATACACTTACTGTCAATGAGAGGTGATCTCACCTAGCGGTGTGTAGGAAATTGTACTAGGACTAGACATAGGCAACAATGACCTGTGAATGGGGCCAACGTTGAAATTTTTTCAAACTATTTCTGAATGCATTGAAATTTGACATGGATAGCCTATTCGCATGCCTTAACGATATGGGAGGATTTCTGGACTCAAATTTGACTCAAATTGGTTGACATGGAATGGGACAACACATGTACCCTATTAATTTTCTTCCTTCACTTGATGTGGGCCTGGTCATTCCTAGCCTTTAATTGAAAGTTGCCCCTAGTCTTAGTCATCACCCTTCATGACATTTGTCACCCAATGATAATTATATCAGAAGGTTGGAGACATGTGGTCATTTGGATCATGAGGCTTTATAACCCTACAATAACAAGAGACATTAATTGAACTTTGACTAGATTGAAAGGTGTGTGCAATTGAAAATACTAAGAACCCAAAACTAAAAGGGATCAATACACAAACTGTCAATGAGAGGTGATCTCACCTAGCGGTGTGTAGGAAAGTGTACTAGGACTAGACATGGGCAACAGTGACTTGTGAATGGGGCCAACGTTTTTCAAACTATTTCTGAATGGATTGAAATTTGACATGGATAGACTATTCGCATGCCTTAATGATATGAGAGGGTTTCTGGACTCAAATTTGAATCAAATTGATTGACATGGAATGGGACAACACATGTACCTTCTTAATTTTCTTCCTTCACTTGATGTGGGCCTGGTCATTCCTAGCCTTTAATTGAAAGTTTCCCCTAGTCTTAGTCGTCACCCTTGATGACAATTGTCACCCAACGATCATTATTGAAGAAGGTTGGAGGCATGTGGTCATTGATATCATGAGGCTTTATAACCCTACAATAATAAGAGACATTAATTGAACTTTGACTAGATTGAAAGGTGTATGCAATTGAAAATACTAACAACCCAAAACTAAAAGGAATCAATACATTGTGAGAAGCCATTGCTAGAGAAGGGACCTTGCATTTTTCCTAGAGTTAGATTCGTGTGAGAAGCCATTGCCTTTATTTTTTGTTCTCTTTGACACCTATAGGTTAATTCTCTTTGTTGTTTTATATTTCCATTTATTTCATAATTGAAAAGTATCTTGTTGAAATAAAAGAGTTCCCTAGAACCCCTAGTATTTTACTTACCAATAAAGACCTAGGATTTTCTAAATGGTTTTCTTGTGAGCCAAAAAGTAAAGTAGATTGTTTTTTTTTTTTGAAATCTAAATATTCGCAAGTACACTTCATATTTGAAGGGTAACTTAGATAAAGAAAAAATCCTTTAATTTAGTACTTATCTTGGTTACTTACTTTCTCAATAGTTTAAATTTCAAGTAATTGTAATTTACTTTCGTTTGCAAGAATTTTCATTTCAAGTTAGTCACACCACACATGCACACATCCCACACCTTAAATTGTATGCTTGGTTCATGCCACCAATTAAACCTAATAATAAGCCATATAATCTAACACATACAATCCCACTTGGGCATCAAAATAATGTTGTACTTAGGTTAGGACTCTGGGGATAGGCATCCAAATAATTTCCCTTGGTCATTTCACATTGAAACATAGAGGTTGAATATTAAGGAACTTTCAAAATCCTTTATTATGGACATGGTTCCATCCCATTTGGTAACAGGTGTTCTATTTTAAAGTGGATAATTCTAAGGATGGGACCAGATGTATGATCGAGATTGATTTCTCTTTCATTACTAAAGTTCCTTAGATCATTAGATTTCATATTGAAGAAAATGAAACATGTTACATGTATTTTTGAAGAGGTATCTTAGTGGTCATACTACTAGGTATCCTTACCTAGGTGGCTCTCGTAGGAGGGGGGACACCTAAGATAGATTTCTTCAGGGCATTGGGATTTTATCACCTGACGTCTCCTAGTTATAATTGTCTCTTATGTACCTTCACTCATCCACGTGTGGACCCTTACTACCCGTATTGTTGGTTGATTGGAAGGCTCTTATCCATAGACTAGGTTTTGTTTGAGTGGATCCAATTATCTTATAGGCTAGAGCCATTTCTCTTTATAGGATGGAGCTGATTGAATTCAAATATATTTATTTTTATTTAGACACACTTATACCCACTCGTTGCACCACTTGAGCACCTAGTGTGTGTATTTTTTTATCATTATTCTTTTCTTAGTTCATTGCTTTGTTCTATTAGCATTTTGATTAGCTTGTTTCACCTTTAAGGTGATATTTTCATCTGGACACCATAGTTCCCCCTAGGAGATATTGTTGTTAGATAAAAATATTTCAACCTAATTTACCTATTAGATGCAATATCTTCACTGATTTACAAAACATGGTTCCCCATCCTAACCCACCTTCAAGTTCTAGTTCTTCTGATTTAGACCCCCCTTCCCTAGATGGGTGTTGGTACATGTAGTTATGAACCCATTTCTACCCCTTATGTTCCTTCATCTTCCTCCAACCCAAGTTCCACCATGGTTGGAACTAATGCTGGAACCAATATTGGAGCCAATGCCAACCAACCTTTTGTGACTTTTATGGAAGGGTTAAATCTCCATGATTTTACCAAATTAATCAATGATATTATCGTCCATGATACAAATTGGCCCAATATTCACAATAAAAATCCTTCTAACATCCCAATGTTTGAGGGTAAACCTAGAGATTATCCCTCCAACCATATCGTGCCCTTTCACCTTTGGTTTTCTTCCAACTCCATAATGGAGGATTCAATTAGGTTGATACTTTTTGAATGCACTTTGATGGGAATTCCCACCAAATTGTACATAGAACAACCTAGCAATACCCATACAACCTTTGAGATCATATAAAATTATTTCCTAACCTTCTTCCAACTTCCATTCCACCATCGCATAGGGATAGAAATCTTGACCAATTTCCATTAGACCAAAACCACTCACATCTCAGAACACATCCATGAGTGGCTTATAAGATGTGCCTTGTGAAAATCAAATATCAATGATCAATTTCTTATAGAGTAGTTCCTCAAATCCCTTCTTCCCCTCATCACCAAGGATGTATCCATGACTATGTCTAGAAATGAGGATGAAGCCATCCAAAAGGAACAATTGTACAATATTATTTATTCCCAATTGGGGTATCTCTATATTATCCTTCCTAATTCCCTTCACTCTCAGTCAGGTGACAAGGATGTATCCATGACTATATCTTGGGGGCTATGAGTTATGGATTTTATATATATATATAATATAAAAACAAAAAATAAAAAATAAAAACCAAAACAAAACAACATAAAAAAAAACCCAAACCAAAATCAAACTACACTATTCGCGCTCATGTTTTTGTGCTCGCGTGAATAGCTGCATGTATGCACACAGAGTGGATATCAGGAGCACAGGAGAAAGAGGGAGAGGAGGAGAAGGAGGGAGAAGAGAAGGAGCGAGAGAAGGAGAAGGAGGGAGAGGAGGAGAAGGAGGAAGAGGAGCATGGGAGAAGGAGCGAGAGGCACACGCACGCATGCAGAGTGGAGAGGAGAATGGGAGAAGGAGGGAGAGGAGGAGAAGGAGGGAGAGGAGCATGTGAGAAAGAGGGAGAGGCACACGGTGAAGGAGGGCACACGGGAGGAGGGCGCACCAGAGGAGGTCACATGGTTTTGAGGGAACACGGCTAAAGGAGGGCACATGGTTTTGAGAGTGCACAAGAGGAGGGCACAAGCAGAGGAGGGTGCATGAGAGGAGGGCACACACAAAGGATAAATATGGTTTGACTTCTTTCTCCTATCACTTGAGTGTGCATGCTAATTGTTTGATGAAATTATTGATATAAATATGGTTTGATGGAATGTAATGGTTGTAGGGATTTTTTCATAATGGGCTTGCAGAGTTCCCAAATAACACTTCCCAAGCTCAACATTCTTACCATGTGCCAAAAATTGTCACTATCTTCTATGTAATTCAAATCTTCCCTAAAATGGAGCACACATATGAGCTAAGTCATCCTTTTAAAATGCACATATATGGTTTTATATTAATGTGAAATATATAAATAAAGGTGGAAACTTGTAGTCCTTCATACGAATAACGACATCTTGAAATCTAGCACTCCAACATCACCTTTAGATGATAGAAACAAGCTAGCCCAAATGGCACTTTAGGCCTTTTTCTGGCACTTCAAAACTTTCCTGCCTAGATTTGTAAAATGCACTTAATGCCCATAAAAAATTCTTGTAGAGAAATCCAACTATTCTAGGTTTAACAATATTTACATCCTCACAAAAGCAATGTGTCAAAATTTCTCCAAGAATATTTTATCATTGATTTCAATAAAATTGGTAATTTTTTGCCAATATTGCAAGTTGTCTAGCAGTTTTTGAAATGAAAATAAAGTTGATAAAAATTTGTTATGGAAACAAAAAAACTATGCTAGGTTATATTAATTAGGTTTCCTCACAAAACCCATGTGCCATAATTTTAGTTCTCTACTCCAAATTCCCTTTCCATAAATTAAAATTCCTCAAATTTAGTCATTTTCAAGAATTTCAAGATGGGATGATTGAGTATTGGAAATAGGGGTTTTCAAACTACGATAATAGCTAATTTGAAGGAGATCATCATCATTGTCCACCTCATCATTGACTAATTGTATCATCTATTAGGACTTTGGGGTTGGATCTATGAATGAAGGAAAAAATTGTATATTGAGCCCACATAAGTAACAACATACCTAACCTGGAACTGTTAAGAACCAAACATCAATATAGCATAGAAAAACCTCAGGAAAAGTACTCAACACCTTGAAAAAGAGATAATTTCAGATAATAAGCCTCTTCGAGGGGGAAACCTCCTTTTACCCCACTTAAATGTTCAATTACAAGATGATTCAAAATGAAAATGTCTCCTTGGTATATATAGGAGACTAGGAGGTATAATTACAACTAATGGCCTAAAGCCGACATAAATAAAATAACATTACTAATCTAATATGCCCCAATTAAGGGGTAATAAATAACATTACTAATCTGATATGCCCCAATTAAGGGGTAATGAGCCAATATTAGGGCTTAACATGCCCCTCCCCTTTAGACAAGTGTTGTCTGCAACGCTTGAGTAACTCTGGATGCTTCTGTATAAAAGACTCATCTTCCCAAGTGGAATCTTCAGCCGGAAGTTCCCTCCATTTAATGAGATACTCTGAAATGGATCTATTCCTCAGTTGGCGAATTCTTGTGTCATTGATGGCTTCAGGCTACAATATGATTTTTCCTTCCTCGTCAAATTCTGGCAATATAGTTTGAACTGGGATCTTGTCGCCTATAACCTTCTTTAAGCATGAAACATGGAAAACTGGGTGTACTCGTGAAGATGCAGGCAGCTCCAATTTGTATGCCATAGTACCAAT
>ML800414.1:300309-328646 GCA_009831015.1 Picea engelmannii
GGGATAAGGAAGGGAAGGAGTGGGACGAGAGATTATTCTATGGAGGTTGGGGAATGAATTTTGGGGAGCTCTGGATTTGCAGAGGGAGGTGAAGTTATGGAGTAGGATTGATACAGTGCACCGGAGTTGCTGGTGGTTTTGGGCACGGAGGGCCAGGATAACCATTGATATCTTGGATCTAGGGAGCTACCTAGTTGGCAGGGAGGAACGGTTTGGGCAGTGTTTTGCAGAAGCGATCAAGGAGGCCAGCGGCGGACAAACGGATTATTAGCATCAGGTTCAGGTGTTTCAAATTTTGCAATTGTTTTTAATCAGTTATAAAAAAAAATATTATGTGTTGATTAATTTATAAATGCTTAGGTGCTCAATTAAACGAATTATTGAACTTTGTTTACGTAAATTCTACTTGGACCCTACATGCACTCAAACATTTACAAGTGAATTCAAGTGTTGTCACATAGAGGAGGAAAGTATTTTATCACATTTATAGATGATCTTTCAAGAAAGACATTGGTTTACTTTCAAAAAATAAATCATAAGTCTTTGAGCATTTTAAATTTTTTAAATCCTTTGTGTAGAAACAATTGGGAGACCATTGAAAATACTAAGGTGTAATAATGGGGGAGAGTACACATTAAAAGAATTCAATATTTGTTTTCTCTCATGAAGGGATCCAATTAGAATATACTTCCCCATATTATTTGTAGTGAAACAAGGTAGTGGAGAGAAAAAAATGGCCTATGGTGGATAATGCAAGGTGTATGCTTAAAAGTTTCATACTAACAAATACCAAAGTATGGAAACCACAACCTATACCTAAAGTAGGTTACCTACCAAAGAATTGCAGAAGTCATTGTTTGGAGCATGGCATCGAAGGAAGCCAAATGGTTAGAATTTGAGCACTTTTGGTTTTCCATTATATGCATACATTATAGATAGAGGTGAAAAAAAATGGATGATAGGAGCACAAAATGTAATATGTGTGGCTATGGTTCAAATGCAACTATTTATAGATTGTATAGCCCAATAGAACATTCAATGATTATAAGTTGAGATTTTGTTTTATGAAGTTGCAGTGTTAGTGAAGCATCTCGATAGTGACTACAAAGGTAGGAGAAGCATTAAGCGTTTGGATGTCCCCTCAATGGAGATAATTTAGGAATATAACGAGGGAACTTCAAATGAAGATAATACTTCATTTTGGGAGAGTGTAGAAGTGAAAAAAAACTAACAAATAATTGTCGGCACTAAGAATATCAACAAGAATCAAAAAAATATTAGAGACACTATGGAGTTATGCAAGGAATGTTGAAGTGCTCAAACCTCGAACAATAACAATTGTGCTTAAAGGCCAAAACATGGTAGAATGGAAACAATCTATAGATGAAAAGTATGAGCCATTAGTGAAGAATCAAAATTGGGCATGTGTTCCTCTACCAATAGGTAAGAAAGAAACTAGTACTAAGTGGGTTTTCAAACAAAACAAGTCAAGTGATGTAGTTGATAAATATAAAGCTCAATTGATGGTGAAAGTGTACACACAAATTTAGGGCACAGACAACCCAAAGAATTTTATACCAATAGTGAAGATGGCATCCATTATAGAAATCTCAGCAATTGAAATAATGATGCATATGCATATCCATCAACATGATGTTGAGACAACATTCATTAATGGTATGATGTAGGAAGATATATGTATGGAACAACCTGAGGTTTATGTACAACAAGGCAACAAGCATATGGTGTGCATGTTGTAAAAGTAATTGTATAGACTTAAGAAATCATATAGGACATGATATTGACACATTGATGCACATTTAATGAATGAGGGTTTCCAACATTATACTACATATCTAAATATTTATGTCAAGCATATTGTCAAGTCTTTTATCATTTTGGAATTCTTAATAGATTATGCATTTGTATGAGCAAGGAGTTATCTTTGTTAAATTCTTTCAAATCAAAACTGTTGTAGAATTTGACATGTTGGATCATGGAGAGATCCATTAATCCTAGTTGATTATTCAAGTAGTAAGAGATTTGAGCAATAAGAAGTTTCATTTGAGTAAAAGGAGATACATTGAACATATCCTTTAGATATTAAGGATGAGTGATTTCTAAAATGTGAAGACTCAAATGGAAATTGCCCAAAAATTGTCACAAGATATGGGTCCAAGTACTCAAGTTGATGAGGAAGCTATTAGAAATATTCCTTATTGGAGTGTCATAGGCATCCTTATGTATGAAATAGTATGCATGAAACTTCATATTTCTTTTGCAATTACAAATGTAAGTGATTTATCAAGTAATCTTGGGTTGCAACATTGGGAAACAATTAAAAGGATTTTCACATTTCTCAAAGGAACACAGGCATCAACATCTGTGAGAGAATGTTAGATGCAATGAAATTATTTGGATATTGTGATGCATATTGGAAAGAAGATGTTGTTGATTTCAAATCAACATCTACATATTGCTTCAAGTAGGCTGGTGGAATTGTCTCATGGAGAAGAAGTAACCACCCATTTCCTTATCAAGTTGTAAAGAAGAACATGTAGTAGCAAACCATGCAAGCAAGGAATTGATGTGGATAAGAAAATTACAAAAATATGTTAGGTTAGAGCAACCGAATCCTACAATTTTAAGATGTGATCACCATGTTGGGGACCTATAATGATAGGTAACTCGATTCTTCGGTTGTTGATTTGGTGTTTCTCCCGTGATGAAGACATCTAGCTCGGTTGATTCCTTTTTCCCCTCCATCTGTTTCGTCTGATCCTTCATCACCCTACTACATCCTTCATCCACCTCTGCACCCTCACTCCCTTGCCCATTTGTCTCGTTGACCACATCTCCTCCATCACTCGTCTCTGCATGAATAAATAAACTTGGGATAATAAACGAATAATATTAAAGGGTTAGTGGCATTTTCTAATGCTTGTTAGCCTAATAAAGTTGTTTTAATAGGATAATTTAAAATAAAATAATGATTAGATTAATTAATTATTAACTTAGTCTAATTAAGTTAGTTGCTTAGGTTAGTAATTAGGTTAGTGTCTGATTAACTTAAATTAATTAAAATACAAAATTATAAAACATATTAAAAACATATATAATTAACCACATATATTAAAAACCTATGTAACAAAATATAATAAAAATAAAACAGAAAACACATAAAAAAATATAAAGGAAAAACAATACAATAAAAAATTAAAGTCAAAACACATATAACAAAAAAAAAACAATAAAAAAAAACATATATGAAATAAAACATAGAATATAATATAAAAAAATTAAAATAAACGAAAACAAAACATAAGACAAAAAATTAAAAAACTAAAACTAAAACTATCCTAAGTTTCTTACCCACTCTCCCATGCATATCAGACCCCCCCCTCACGTCCCATCAACTCAGGGGGGTTCGATATGAGTTGTTTTATGAAACAACTCTAGGAAACTTGGCAGCTCCACAAGCCAACAGACCCCCCCCCCAAAAAAAAAAAAAACCCNCCGCTTACCACCTCCGGGGGGGGGGTCCGGAATACCACCTTTCCCCAAAATACCGCTTTTCCCCATTTAAAAAAAAAAACCACCCATTTTTACCTATTCATCATGTCATCTTCCGAAGCCGATTCCGGGCAAAAAAAAACAAATTTTTAAAAACCGAGAGAGGTTTTTCTCCGTAAGGGGATAAAGAACAAAAATTTCACTCAGTTTTTTCACAGGTACCATGAGAAGGGAGAATCTAAGCCATCTTCGAGACCCATTTTTCCAGTTTTTCATTTTTCTCTTATAGTCCCGATTTTGTGGGAGATGTTTCGGTGAGTTGGAGGTGCATTTGGCGAAACCAAAAGAGGTTTTTGTCCGTAACATGTTCATATAAAATAAACTCTTCCATTGTATGCCCAGGTTTCACTGTTGAGGAGAAACAGAGGTCTGATTTGACGCCTTTTTTGCAGCAGTTCGTCCCGTCTTTCATGGCAAACAGTTCAAGATTTTCAGCGATTTTATTTCTATTTTGGGCCGAGATGGTTGAATCCGACTTCCTAAACTTGAGGGGTGATATATCCTATGTATTCATGTGATTTTAATGTAAATGGGTTGATTCTTTCTCCCATGAAGGTTGTTCTCTGTAATATTTTTCAAATTCATCAGCAATAAAAGGGACTTTTTCACAGGATTCCTCTGTGTTGACGATTGGTGAAGTCTTCTTTCTTCATCGAATGTGATTCTAGTCATTCATCATTATGTTTTCTTTCTCTAATTTTTTAAAAGGGTATTTAGCATATAATTTATCTCTAATACTCTGTGTCGAGCTTTTAAAATATTAATGTTTTCTTCCGATATTACAAGGATTAAATTCTCAAATGCTTTGTTATTGTGATTGACCATCTCCTCTGCTTCTGCTGTACACCTCTTTACTTTAAAAGGATCCAACGTTTGCATTAAATTGCCTTGTGGAAATACCTTGTAAATCTTTGTTTGATTTCAAACTTGTCATAGACCCCATAGCCCAATGGGATTCTAAAGCAGTCCTTTCAGCCAAACACCTCAAATCTAAAATTTAAACTCTGAACTCATTATCTATCCTAATATATATTCAAACAAATCTATATCAAACAGAGAGATCCCTCTCTGATTCTTGGAGGGATAGATCCAAGACTTGAAGTGGTTTTGATGTTGCCTCTGTGACTGCCTCCACAACCTTGGGAAAATTATAGAGTGCTAACAGAATGGAAACCATACTAGGGAACTTTCTCCAGTAGTGTACTTCAAGTTCCAGATCTGATCACTGATGGTGGACAATGAGCAGACACAAGAAGGCTGAGATCATTCACCTGGTGACTCCAATCAACTCCAAACAGTGCCGATGCAAAGACTCCACTGGAGGAAGAACTTGAAGCATGACCAAGCAGCCTAGAAAGAGCAAGTATTCAAGTCCTAATTACATTCAAGATGTTATAGGATTTTTCTGTAACTATCTTCTCTCTTATTATGATCATGGTCAAGAGTACAATGTTGAAGTTTACATTGATAATTTGCAAATTCATGAGCTTCCAGAGACTAAGCCCCAAATTGTGGATCATGTACATAATCATACACCTATGCACATCCCATATGCACCTGGAGAAATCCTAGTGAGACATAAGCCTCCTGCTTTATCTCATACTCTTGCTAAACCTCCAGATGGTTGTAAGCCTCTTGCTTCACCTCCTGCACCTACAAAAATACCAGACATATATAAGCCCCTAGATTTTCCTCCTATCCTCCATGACCTCCCTGCAAATTACACCAATAATTTGCCCAGGTTTGATGGAGAGAATGCCAATATTACCACTGAAAAACACATCCAGAGGTTTGAATTTTTCCTTGAACTTTATGAGGTTGAAGATGACGATGTCTATATCAGGATGTTTTCCTTGTCTTTGCAAGGTAAAGTTAAAAATTGGTTTAAAATCTTTCGGCTGCAAGCATTAGAAATTTTCATCAGTTTGTAAAGATTTTCTTAGATCGATGGGTGATCATGAGAAATGTTTTTCTCATCCTAGAAGAATATGACCATTTGAAAAGGTAGCGAGGGGAGACAGTACCTCAGTTTTCAGCAAGATTAAATAAGGTATATCATGCAATGCCTGTTGATATAAGGCCACCCCCAAGATCATCTCATTTTCATTACCCAGATGCCTTTGATCCTGAGATGACATTCCAATTAAGAAAAAGGAACACTGCAACACTTGAAGAAATGAAAAAGGTTGTAGTTGATGTGGAAGCTAACTTGCTGAACCGAAAGGAAAAATTATGGGTAGAAGAGAAAGATAGAACAGAAGAGGAATGAATGACATCTTCAGAAGTGAAACTAGATGTTCTAGCAAACACTGTAAGAGAGATGATGCAGAAAATTAGCAGAAAAGATGGGATTGATGTTCAAAGACATCATGTTCCATTGATTTCAGAGAAATAAAAGGTCACTATTCCCAAACATTTTTCAACTCACCCTTGGTACCATGGTTTGGATAATGATTCTTTCATGTATTCAATTCATGACGTAGTCAAAGATGAAGCTCCATCTCAACTTGTAGAGGAACAACCAGCTGATATGATGTGCATGTTTGATGACATTTATTACTTGGATAATCTACCCAAGTGTGATCAGTATGATGATGCTCATGAAGCTTAAATAGATGTGGTTTGTTCAAAGAAAAAAAAAACATGTCGTTAGCAAGAAGAAGGTCAGTTACAACTCAGATATGATAATCAACCTTTGCACAACAATCATGACAACGATGAGGAAAATGCAGAAAATTGCAAAGTAAGAGAAAAATATTTGCCATTATGTTTCTCTGATCAAATAGTTTCCATTATGTTTCTTTGATCAAAAATATTTGTCATTATGTTTCTCTGATCAAATAGTGAAGACAGAAAATTCTCTGATCAATTAGTTGAATATGCCATTGTTGATATGGAGGTTGTTCTAAACCCAGAATTGCATCCCTTGACCGACTTTGATTTTCAAATTCCAGATGAAACATTAAAGCCTGAGACAAATTATGAGTCAATCCAAAATAACTCTGTACGATTATTCTTTAATTCATTTCAGTTTTTAAAAAAGAATCTTGAGTATACGCTAAGGGATGAACACACATAAAAGAAAGAAGTTTCAGTGGAACCAATGCAACAGTCATTTCAATTTCTATAGGATCTGATATCTGATGTGTTGGATGACTTGTGTTGTCAAAGTAATTTTCCATCATCCATCTATGGGATGAAAATCTGTTATGATATCGACATGATCAAGCAGTCAACTCCATTGTATTTTTTAGTAGAAGTCTCATTACAAAGCCCATCAGAAAATTTGCAGCCATATCAGGAATTTTTTGAGGATCTAGATAGCATAGATACAGTGCCAGATCATGTGGCTGACTTGGTTAAATTTGGACATCAGGAGATAGGTCATGTCTATTATGATCCTATAGTTGTCTACATGGAAGAGCTATTATTTTCAGAATTTCCATTGATTCCCAAAGTTTTTGGAATTGTTCACAGTCCCAGAACTTTGTATTGTGAAGACCAGGATGGAAATTACTCTCAAGCATGAGTAACAGACTTATTTTTGAGTTTTATCAAAGACAGTGGAGGAACGGAGTTATTAGATCAACTGTTGGATTGGCTACATTGGCATTTTTCCATTACCTAGTTGAGCAGTGATTGCAGTAGATTAGGATAGGAGAGTGTGACTAAGCTCAGCATTCTAAGAATCTCTTTTTCAGTAGTGTTCTTTTTTATTTTGTCTCATTTGAAAGATCAAAACAGGTACAAGTTGCAAAATAAGATTTTGGGATCAGCCTAATGAATAAAGCACCGGTCTGCATGTTCATAGTTCAGTGGTTCTTGACACCTACTGAAAGAGTTGCCATCCCCAGGTGGAGCCTATGTTGGGGACCTATAATCATATGTAACTCGATTCTTCGGTTGTTGATTTGGCGTTTATCCCATGATGAAGACATCTGGCTTGGTTGATTCCTTTTTCCCCTCCATCCGTTTCGCCTGATCCTTCATCACCCTACTGCATCCTTCATCCACCTTTGCACTGTCACTCCCTTTCTCATTTGTCTCGTTGACCACATCTTGCTCGTCACTCATCCCTGCATGAATAAACAAACTTAGGATAATAAACGAATAATATTAAAGTGTTAGTGGCATTTTCTGATGCTTGTTAGCCTAATAAAGTTGTTTTAATAGGATAATTTAAAATAAAATAATGATTAGATTAATTAATTATTAACTTAGTCTAATTAAGTTAGTTGTTTAGGTTAGTAATTAGGTTAGTGTCTGATTAATTTAAATTAATTAAAATACAAAATTATAAAACATATATAATTAACCACATATATTAAAAACATATGTAACAAAATATAATAAAAATAAAAACAAATAAAACACAAATAAACACAAAACACATAAAAAAATATAAAAGAAAAACAATACAATAAAAAATTTAAGTCAAAACACATATAACAAAAATAAAACCATGAAAAAAAACATAGAATATAATAAAACAAAATTAAAATAAACAAAAACAAAACATAAAACTAAAATTTTAAAAACTAAAATTAAAACTATCCTAAGTTTCCTACCCACTCTCCCATGCATATCGGACCCCCCCCCCCCGGACATCCCATCAGCTCAGGGGGGTCCGATATGAGTTGTTTTATGAAACCACTCCAGGACACTTGGCAGCTCCACAAGCCAATGGACCCCCCCAAAAAAAACCACTTACCACCTCAGGGGGGTCTGGAATACCACCTTTCCCCAAAAAATCGCTTTTCCCCAATTTAAAAAAAAACCACCCATTTTTGCCTGTTCATCATGTCATCTTCCGAAGCCGATTTCGGGAAAATGAAAACAAATTTTTAAAAAACGAGAGATTTTTTTTCTCTAACGGGATGAAGAAAACAAACCTCTCTCATTTTTTGCACAAGTTCCATGAGCATGGAGAATCAAATCCATATTCGAGCCCCATTTTTCCAATTTTTCATTTTTCTATTACAATCCTGATTTTACGGGAGTTGTTTCAGTGAGATGGAGAATAATTTGGAGAAAACAAAAGAGGTTTTTGTCCGTAATATGGTCATATAAATTAAACTCTTCCATTTTATTCCTAGGTGTCACCGTTGAGGAGAAACAAAGGTCTGAGTTGACCCCTTTTTTGCAGTAGTTCGGACCGTATTTCATGGCGGACAGTTCAAGATTTTCAACGATTTTATTTATATTTTGGGCCGAGGTGGTTGAATCTGACTTCCTAAACTTGAGGGGTGATATATCCTATTTATTCATGTGATTTTAATGTAAAAGGGTTGATTCTTTCTCCCAGGAAGGCTGTTCTCTATAATATTTTTCAAATTCATCAGCAATAAAAGGGACTTTTTCACAGGATTCCTGTGTGTTGACGATTGGTGAAGTCTTATTTCTTCGTCGAATGTGATTCTACTCAGTCATCATTATGTTTTCTTTCTCTAATTTTTTAAAAGGAGATTTAGCACAGAATTTATTTCTGATACTCTTTGTCGAGCTTTTAAAATCTTAATGTTTTCTTCCGATATTACAGGGATGAAATTCTCAAATGTTTCGTTATTCTGATTGACCATCTCCTCTGCTTCTGTTGTACACCTCTTTACTTTAAAAGGATCCAACGTTTGCATTAACTTGCCCTGTGGAAATACCTTGTAAATTTGTGTTTCATTTTAAACATGTCACAGACCCCATAGCCCAAT
This sequence comes from Picea engelmannii, assembly GCA_009831015.1. NCBI lineage: Eukaryota > Viridiplantae > Streptophyta > Pinopsida > Pinales > Pinaceae > Picea > Picea engelmannii. The sequence goes on from ML800414.1 coordinate 309,588, forward strand.
GGGATTCTAAATCAGTCCTTTCAGCCAAACACCTCAAATCTAAAATCCAAACTCTGAACTCATTAGCTAGCCTAATATCTATTCAAACAAATATATATCAAACAGAGAGATCCCTCTCTGATTCTTGGAGGGATAGATCCAAGACTCGAAGAGGTTTTGATGTTGCCTATGTGACTGCCTCCACAGCCTTGGGCAAATTACAGAGTGATAACACACCAAAGTTTCATTGAAATGGATAAGAATACTAGGTTTCATGCAAGAATAAAGAGAATTTAAGTGAAGTACCATTATGTTTGTGAGCAATTGGAGAAGCATAAATTTTATCTTGAGAGAAACCATGCTTAGAATTTCCACAATAGTTCAGAAAATCCTTTAGACCTACAACCCAATTATTGTTCCTCATTGATTGTTCAAATTTCACCACTAAAGTGTACGAAGGTATACATACCCTATTCCCCTTTGGATTTGAATGTGTGACCTCTTAGGAAGAAACACATGTTCTTAACTGTGTGCAAGTATATGCAACTTATGCAACTATATTGCAACAATTTCGTATGAAACTATATGCAAATATGCAACTATATACAACTATGCAACTACATGCAACTATGCAACATGCAACTTATGCAACTTAAGCAACTTTATGGAACTTATGCAACTTTACGCAACTTTATGCAACATGCAACTTTATGCAATAATGCAACTATGCAACTATATGCAACTATATGCAACTTATGCAACTATGCAACTATATGTGACTTATGCAGTTGTATGCAACTATATGACGTATAAGTGTGGAAATTTCAACTTTATACAACTAAATGAAACTATATTGAACTGTGTTGGTAACAAAAACGTATATTGACACGATAACTTATCTTCTTGTTTTAACGAGTGTAGGTACCACCAAATAGGTATCTGTCAGATCTATCTTCCTCGAGTGATGATCAAGATATAGTAAGAGAGGTTGAAAGTGAGACGTGTTGTACTAGATCTATCGGTTCTAGATCAACTAGGTTGGAAAGGTAAGGAAAATATTTCATACTCGCATGCAATTTTTTATTGCCAATGGAGGGTCATGTAATTATGATGCTGAGAACATAGGTGACATTGAGTTTTCCTTGAGGTATAAACATCAAGTGCAATGATGGGCACCTAAGGAGCTACCTGATGTGGACACAAATTTATTCATCGGTGGGAGGATGTATTGCTGTGCTCCTTCGTCCTTATATGGATTGGGTTATTTTCCATGGATGGCATAAAGGTCAGCTATCGAACTGTAACTGAATTGATGGAGTATGTCAGACCATTATACAAATACAATCATTGGTTGATGTTGGTCCAATATATGCAAAGTATGCGAAGATGCAGAGTTGCCACAAATTATATACAACTACTAGATAACAATCAAAATAAAGGGGAAACTATGTATATTGATGGAAGGCCAAAAGCTATTGGAAACATTGCGGGCTTTCTAAATAGTACATGACTAGTGGCAACAACTAAGAAACCAAATTGCATATTTGAGGCACGCGAAGGAAAGCATATATTTGTATGTGCAACAAAAACAATAGTTCCAGGTGAAGAGTTGTTGATCGATTACAACTTAAATCAAATAGATAGAGGGGCTGCGACTATGGGGGTAAATATCTTACATATCATTTAACTCTACCTTTGATCAATCATTGTTAAAATTTATCATTGCAATATTTCAAATTTTTACTGCATAAATTTTTTACAATTACTTTCATAACTCTTATTGATTAATTTATTGTGTCAACATCTATCTAGGGTGACTGTGGAAAGGCACCCACTTTGCCTCAACAGGTAAATGTTAAATATAGTAAAAACTTATGACTACAACAACTAAATTTCAGAAATTTTATTATAGTTTTTTGTGATATTACTGCAATATTTCATTTTCTTAATGTTACAGGTGAATTTCATAACTTTTATTGATTGATTTATTGTGTCAACATCTGTCCAGGGTGACCATGGCAAAAGATCACCTGCTAGATCTTTCCAAGGTGATTGTGGACATGCACCCACTGTGCCTCAGCAGGTAAATGTTAAATACAATAACAACTTATGACTACAACAACTAAATTTCTGAAATTTCATTATTTTTTTCTGATATTACTGCAATATTTCATTTTCTTAATGTTACAGGTGAATTTCATAACTTTTATTGATTGATTTATTGTGTCAACATCTATCCAGGGTGACCATGGTAGAAAATCACCCACTACATCTGTCCAGGGTGACCATGGATAGGCACCCACTGTGCCTCAGCAGGTAAATGTTAAATACAGTAACAACTTATGACTACAACAACTAAATTTCTAAAATTTCATTATTTTTTTTTCTGATATTACTCTAATATTTCATTTTTTAAATGTTACAGGTGAATTTCATAACTTTTGTTGATTGATTTAATGTGTCAACTTCTGTCTAGGGTGACTGTGTCCGAAAATCACCCTCTACATCTGTCCAAGGTGACCATGGAAAGGAACCCACAGTGCCTCAACATGTAAATGTTAAATACAGTAACAACTTATGACTACAACAACTAAATTTCTGAAATTTTGTTATTGATTTTCTGATATTACTGCAATATTTCATTTTTTTAATGTTACAGGTGAATTTCATAACTTTTGTTGATTGATTTATTGTGTCAACATCTGTCCAGGGTGACCGTGTTCGAAAATCACTCACTACATCTATCCAGGGTGACTGTGGAAAGGCACCTGTAGTGCCTCACCAGGTGAATGTTAAATACATAAACAACTTATGAATACAACAACTAAATTTCTCAATTGTTAAAGTTCATCTCATTAATTTTATTCATCAATGTATTGTGGCATGGTCAACATGGGAAGGCTCCCACAGAGGATATTGATGAGGACGAAATGTTTTATTTGATTGACCCAATGACCACTATAACAAAGGCCTTGAAGAAGGCTAACATAGACTATCTAGGTTTTCTTAGCAAAAGACCCCTGACATAGGAGGACAGGGCAAGAATTGTAGAGCTACAAAATAAAATAACTAATTTTGGGGTAAGTGGCATCTTCACATATTTTTATCAGCTATGACAATTTCATATCCATTTTTTTGTTTTATATTTTGTATATGATCTGATAAAGTAAAGTTTTTCGTTTGTAGGAGTTTTTAAACCCTGTGCGTGGGGAACCTGTCGAACCTGCAACTGGTATAGGTAGCAGTGATGGTCCAATGCAAGAAAAGGTCGACATAAAAAAGTGCAAGTGAAGATTTTTTATCCTCCTGAGGTTCCCCTCGAATCCATTGATGAGAGAAATGATTTTGATCAGCATGACACACTGAAGTATAATGAGTCGGAGCCTGGGACTCCACATGACTCCTCAGAGGACCATACTATAGATGGACAGGATATTATTCTGCATGGAGTAGAACAAATTAAAAGCACCAGATCACTAGATGTCACCTTTCTGGTGGATGACGCATGTGTTCCAATCAAGATTTAGAAGATTGAAGGTAATTGTTAATTAATTGATTCATTTTTTTCATGAAATTGAAATGGACATTTGTTGATATTATTATAAATTAATGGATAACATGTTTCTGCAGGAAACAATGTTTTCTATAGAAACTTAAATGACAAAGCATTGGAGTTGTTTGGCCCCACCATTCACACACGGTGGAATGGCCAAGATAAAAAAAAGAAAGATGATTTAATAGATCACATGGTAAACTTGTTTGGCAACACTTTCAAAAAGAAAGTGGTTACAAAGTTAGCCGACGAGAATTTAAAATATACCAGGGCCCAGTATAGGGAGAAATTTCAAATAGACCTCAAGCACGAGCACCCTCCCATGGTTCCCAAGAAAGAGTGGAAGGCGCTAATCGAGGATGTGAAGGAGAAATTTCTTAAAAAACAAGGACGACAACCATGAGTTGGTCCAGCAAGGTACAACACATGTCATATTATCAGTGAAATATGAGCATTTATGTTTTTCTTTCTTGTTTTAAGTAACAATTCCGATATCTAAGTTTTTTTCAAAAATTCCATATTTAGCCTACCAGACACCTCCAAAGAAACAAAGTCCAGAGTGGAAAAATACGGCCATCATAAACTAGGCCAAGGTGGCTACGAAAAACTAAAATCTTGAATAGTAATATTTAAATGATTAACTATGGTTAATATTTATTTAACAGTAGCAAACAAATATATGTTTTTGTTATTGGTATTTTTAATGGTGTTATGCATTGCAGATTAATATGTTCGACATTGCTGCCACTGAGGAGGACCTAAAGTTTGGTTACAAGCATGGTTTTAAAAATGAGATTGAATATAGAAAAAGCTTGGGCCAGACTCCTATCTCCCCAGCCACGCAGGTAAATCAAATGAATAAGGAAACCATAGTAGCATGCTTGTAAAGTCTATTCATATTTTATTATATCACCCTTAACTAAATATTTATGTTTGTTTTCAAGAAACAGTGCCACTGCAGTAGTGAATCCAGTCGTATTCAGCAAACACCGCGTCATACAAGGGTGCACATGTCTAGTGATAGTGTAGGGCAGAGTACCCATTCTGGTAGGTATGCTTCAAAATTAGAAATATTTACTGTGATTGTAGATATTTAGTTCCTGACTTATACTTATATATTATCTTCTCAAAACTGAAGAGCATGTAGCTCAGGAGGGTGAAATGCGAGAGCAACCAAGTGGATAGGAAATTAACGCACCAACTGTACTATCTATAGAGACAAGTAAAGAGCAATAGTGTAATGTTAATGAAAATAATGAATTATTTATTTCAATTATATTTCAACATATCGCTATGATAATTTTTGTTGTTCCAGTTCGCGACCCTGAACAAATGCCAGCTAAACCTTCTCAGTGATGTACTAGAAGTATGGTACATGAGCGCACACAAACAATAGAAGGATAGGGCACACAAAATACAATGTCCTTGGATGATTATGATACCCCAATTGTCAATTTTATGAATGTAAAAAAACCTAAATCAAAGAAAAATTAGATGTATAAATTCATGACTTGTATTTGGATCTTTATCGATGTTTATATGTTCATATGTTTTGATGACTATCCTAGTTATGCATGAATGTCTATATGTTTTCTATATAAAGAAAATCATTTGTTGGGTATGGGGAATTGAGAGCGATGTGAGGGGGGGCAGGGGCCATATGAGCTTCCACATTCATGTGGTTGGCCCTATTCAATAGAGAATAACCTATTCTCGAAACAAAGAGAAGCTCATTAAGGTATGAGACAACTTAATTTTTTTGTAGAGTATTTTACATAACTAAATGCATGTTTATTTGCTTATTAATTATTTACTCGTATAAAAAAATTGTCTTTTATGATTGATGCACATCTTGGTGATGGAAATGCATCTCGTGGACAACTCTTATCAAGTTGTATGGGCTAATGGATCTGGCGAAAGGACAATGAAAAGGTAAGGGTTTTGACATGTTTTTAAAAGTAGGATTTATACTAGTAAAAGTTCACAATCCTCATGAATATGTAGATATTGATATATATGCCAAGTTCCATGTGGTGTTTTTATTGTCTAATTTATTTATCAAATTTAATGTGTAGATATTGCATATATGCCAAGATCCATGTGGTGTTTTTATTGTCTAATTTATTTGTCCAAATTAATGTGTAGGTGGTTGTACATTACATAGAGTGTACACTCTTTACCTAGCTCAAATTTCAACTATAAATCAAGAACCCTAAAGAGGCATTTTAAATATAATTTTGGTTTACTTTTAGTTTTTTTTATAAAGAATTATAATTATTTTAGAGAACCCCCATATACAAAGTCTTTATCCATATCCTCATTATGGAAAATAAATTAGAAAATATCCCTCACTTCATTCATTTCCATAATACTAACCTTATTGCTATCCCTAGTCCAAATCCTAGTTCCTATTAAACAATGCATGAAGCTAATCTCGATAATATAGACCCCTCCTCTCATCCCACATGCTAGTGAAAGTATCATAAAGCTCCAAAGGACACTACTACAAAATGCTTATTCTTATAATAATAATTCACATCCAAATCCTTGTACATAGATGAAAAATCCCTTGATGATCCTAGGGTACACCAATATTTGGACAATTCTCCCCAACAAAAATAGTCCCTATTCCAAACTCTATTGAAAAAGATCCCTCTTTACTCATAATGACGAATGAAATTTATTCCCCTCTCTAAGTCTCCTTTTTACTCATAATTGTTAGATCAAAGACCAACTTGCTAGTATAATCCTTGACAATTGTAACCAAAATAATCGCATTTTCCATCACTCCTCACCCCTCTCCTTATCATTGGGGCTTTGTACAATAGGACGAAACTCATCTTCTCATTAATAAACATTGTGGAGTCACCCTTTTCATAGGGATTTTTCAAGAGAATGTTGAATGCTATGTATCTCCCCTTGATTTCTCTAATTTACTCTTGAACATATCATATTAACAACAATGAAATGTTTTATGAGATGTCCATTGAAATACCTATCAACTCTTTAAAGATAACAAAACCTATGAACTCATCTTTATTGTAATACCCTTTCTATGTAATGATGTGCCCAAGACATCCTACATAAATATCTTTCTCTCTTAGTTGTAACTCACATCCAACCATTTCATATGGTTTCACTTTCTCTCTTCCACACATTCCAAATGATACCTTCTCATTCCTCTACCCAAATAAAAAACAATGAAATTATTTATAATATACTCATTGCAATACTTATCAACTTTATAAAGATGACAAAAACTATGAACTCACCTCTTGCAATACCTCTTACTTATAATTTTAAGACCCAACAAAACATAATACATAAATACCTTTCTCTCTCACTTTTACATCACATCAATCCATCTCATCTCATATGGTTGCCATATCCCTCTTCCAAACTATGTAAATAATATATTCTCATCCTTCCACCTGGGTGCACTCTCACTCTTCTATTCTCATTCTAAATCTCAAACCTCCCCAATGATTTTTAACTCAATATTTTATTTTTCTACCACACACGAATTAAAAAAATACATATATGATGTATTATACCTAGTTCCATAATTTCATGCCCTTGTTCTCTCACTAGCTACAACAATGAGGTAGCCCCTTGTTATTCTATGCCTTCTCTTTTCCTTATCTTTCTATTAGTTGTCAAAATCAACATTTGCTAACATTAAAAAGGTCCCATGTCTTAACACACTTTTATCAAGTTGAATGTAGTCGTGTTCCAATTGGGAGATTTTTTGGGCTAGCTTAGACTTCCCATTATAAACTCTAGTCACTTCTTACCTTGTAGCACCCAATATTACCTATTTCTCCCCTTGTCTTCTTCCTCTCCTAGTGTTCCATGCTCTCCTACATACTCTTCCTCTTTTCCTAGTCCTTCAAATGCTTGGGGAAAGTATTGCCTCTCCTCCTTATATCTTCTTCCTTGCACCCCTTTTTCTCCATTTTTATTTGGTCATAATATCGATGGGTCCCTTATAGTCATTATCTCAAGAAAGACCCTACTTGAGATAACCTCTACCTAGTTAGGATCAACTATAACTTCTTTGGTCATTTTTCCAAGATATCCCCCTTAATGGTCACATTCCATAGCTTGCAACTATGGAGCCCCTACCAATGGTGACATCATATCTTCCTTTGGTCCTCTCTCCTCCACTGGTACCATTGGTATTTTTCACCTCTACGCTTGCATTGAACTTAGGTTGATGCATGTCGCCTCCTATGCTTGCATAAAATAACCCATTGATGTATGCCAACTCTCATTCTTGCACTAAATATAGGCTATGTGTTGTTTTTGTGATTTTGATGACTCTATATTACTAGTTTATGATGCCTATTATTCTCACACTCTCCAGATTATCGTATGTCACATGGGACTCATGCTATGTCCTTGACTAGTGTATGGCACCTTAATGACTACAGAAATCCTAGAACAATGAATGTCATTTGTTATGCTCACTTTAACTCCAAGTTTCCATATGTTACATTTATTCTTGTGATAACCCTATATTAGAGTGTGTTTCCTCTCTCGCTCATGTTCACTCTTAGTCAGTTTATGTCAACTCACACCTTTTTCCAATGTCATGCCATTGTCATCAACTTATTTATCTTTCCTTTGTTAGAACTACCCTAAAACCACAACCTCCCATCTTTACCTTTTCATCTATCCTCCATCCTTTCAATAAGAGATCATGTTGCTCATCCTACCTCACTTGTGGGAAGATGTCAACCTTTGTGATGTAGGTATCTAGCTAAACATGTTCCTACACCATCCTACCTCATGTATAAGTAAGTGCAAGTATCTCCTTGTCACTCTTAATCTTATCAATGATTTTATAGTTGAGATATTATTATTGTTAGACTCACTCATGGTTTACTTACATGTTCTAGTTATTGTTCCATTAATATAGTAATTATAAATTTCTCATCTCTAATCTCCTAATCTAGCCATTGCATCATTTACATGATAGTTAGGATTTTTTATTTTTTTTCATTATTTACATTTCATAGTTTAGTTTCTATCATTCTTATGAAGTGATTAAATTCACTTGTTCCCCCATGTCAAAATTGTGTGCTTAACATGCAATGTTTGTCTACCAATATTTCTTTCTCATTTGTCTTCTACTTGCCTAACATTACACTAATCCACATGGCACGCCTTGTAGTTTTACCTTACACTAATTCTCAAAGCATAGGGGTCTTCACATGTATGTCATGGGATATATAGGCCTAGTTGATGGAGGATTCCCTCACAACAAAAATGTATCTTGTCTACATTGCAAAGACCCTCATATTACCCCTATATAATTTCTTGCATTGCTCATTATTTGCATCTTGCTATTATTCACATCTTATGGATAGAAGTTCCTATAAGGTGAGGTAAAATGTATAGAATCTCATATGTTCATAAATTATATAGTATTCATTCTTTGGTTACTAATTCCCTTCAATCTTCCCTAGCTCATTATAAATCCCTCTAGGATCACCATCAAGGCTTTGTCTAGTTTCAAATTGGTGACTGACTTTGGCTGTATATGGACAAACAATGTTTTAAGGGGTAGCATCATAAAAAACTCAAGCCTATTTGTTATTTTCCCTATATTGTTCTTCAATATATTAATGACAATGGTTGTCATTACTATTTCCCTTCCTTTCTAGACATCCATAATATCATTTATGCCAATCATATCAAGATATATGAGCCATCTATTCTGGAAGAGGAAGTTCAAGTCCTCCACTTAGTAGATAATATCCATACACTAGTGGATCTGCACACCTGCTACACTTGTCATCAATGAATTACTTCTTATCTTGTTGAATGCCAAGGTCACCATCCCACTCAGGACAAATCACTATCCTAAGTTGTTTTTAAAAACAACTTCTTACATCTTCTTGAGAAAGTAGAGACATTGTAATATGGCATTACCATATTACAATGTAATATGGCATTACCATATTACAATGTAATATGGTAATCCCATATTACATTGTAATATGGTATTACCATATTACAATATAATATGGTATTGCCATATTACATTGTAATATGGCATACCATATTACAATGTAATATGGTAATACCATATCTCGTGTAATTTTTATTTTTTTTTAACTTAAAGGATGCGTCACAATAGCAACGAAAGTTCATTGCAATTTTCCATAGTTTTGCGTCACACATACAACATCTGTGTCGTAAGTTTTGTCTTGGGATAACTTTTTTTTTCTATTGCCATGCTTTTGCGTCGCAACATTCCACATTTGTTTTTACATTGCCACAGTTTTTCGTCATAATTGCGATGATGTATAAGGTTAACTTATCTTGATGGTCATGACATGTGGAGAAATAATTTTGTCGTTGTTTCCACAAATAATTGGTTCGTGGATATAGCGATGAAAAATAGTCTTGGCTTTCGTGGAAATTGCAACGGATAAGTGTGGCAATAGCAACGAAAAACCATGGCAAATTTGGTCATATGTACTAGTGAAGATGCATATGTGGTAGATAGATGGTTGAATATACTAGAAGGGTATTTTTCGGTCCAAAATTTTTCCAATAGAGAAAATATTACCTTTGCGCTCCTTAAGTCTATCCCCCATGTCAAGGATTCCTGGGAGACTTACTGTGAGAAAAGGGCCACTGAGGAATCTGCAACGTTTTTTGTCCCTCCCACTTGGGATTCTTTCATGGATGCTATGAAGGAACAATTGTTACACATAAAAATTCCACACTTAAGTATCTCACCCTAAGTGTCGCAAGTGTCGTAAAAGTGTCATATGCACCTTGGTAAGTGTCACAAGTGTCATCAAATGCCTTATGCACCTTACTAAGTGTTGCATGCACTTTTATATGATTTTATATGTGTTTTAACCCATTGAAACCATCAAAGAACATTTTCATGATCCCTAAGTCATATTGGGGAAGAAACCCATCATTCCAAGGCCAGAAACACACTTTTTACTTGGAAAAATGACTTTTGTTTAGGTATTTTTTAAGGGTAGATCCCCCTTAGCCATGCTGGGGGAGTGCTACCCCAGAGGGTAGCACTACAATTACCTTATTTATGGTGCACATATCTAGGATCAATGCTCTGTCTCTAACTATATGGGAGTGTTGCTTTTGGTTAGAATGAAATTTTGGAAATCCCGCCTCTTTCTAAGGGCTATCTCTTGGAGATGAGGTTGGTTTGGATCGAATTCTATCCTATGGAAATATCCCAGGATAAGATATTAACCTTAAGGATTCATATCCTCAACTAATCCCTAAATATACTCATGGATTTTGTGCTCCCAATCCTATATATCGAGGGATTTCCAAGGTGAAAACAAACACACACAGATATCAAACTTATGATCTTGGGATTCATGCAAGGGTATGAACGAGGAGAGGTTGGAGGCATTTCAATTGACATCATTCATGGTCTATAAGTTTTCTTAGTTCTCATTTAATATACTTGGCCTATTTAGTTCAAGCGTATGTTTTCATGTGCTTGTCTATGTTTGACTTAATTTACATAGATGAATTTGATTTTTCTAATCCATTAGAGTAGGAGACAGTCATTTGTTTCTCATTGTTCATTGTAGGTAAATATTTTCACCAAGAGTGAATATCAATCTCATGGATTGGAGCGGCTAGGAAAATGTCATAAATGCGGTGCATCATACTTCCCCTCCTCTCTTTTTCGATGGACAAAATGAATTTATAGGAATGGTAGTGTCCAAATGTAATTTTCTGTCTTGGTATAGGGGTTTGTAATCCAAGGGAAAGTTCACCTATCCGCAGGGGAATATTTCTGTAACAGAAATTGGCAACTCCACTGGGGAGGAAATTTCACTTGCTCTTCCCTTGGTTCATTTAAGACATTTTCCTATCCTTAGATCCTATTTTATGATTTGGTCTGAAGTTTTCATCTCCTCTGTATTTTCTAGTTGTCTCATAGATCCTTTTATTGAAATTTCTCAAGTTACTGAGATTTTTAAGCTTTTCTCAAACTTTCCTCAGAACTAGAACTCCCCTACAGTTCCATCCAGAGTGTTTTTCCTTGATCAATGCTCCCCCAAATCCATCTAGGGAGTGTTGTAGTGCCCTGGTGTCTTGATTACTAGTCCGTTGATTTTCCCCTTTTTGGAAAATTTCAGGGTTTCTTGCTTGTTGGGTATAGTCTTTGGAAATCCTTTATGGAATTTCTTGTCTCCCTTGAACATGGAACATTTTTTCATATCATCTTATAGTTGGGTAATCATATTGTATTTTATTCATACCAATTCCATGTGTCACCATAATTGTTCGTCTAGTCGAAGAGTCTCATTATTTATGTCACATTACATTCTTGGTAATCGTCGAGTCAATGCTACCAAGTGAGTTGTCATGCCTCATCATGTTCAAGGGAAGTTTCACTTCAAACCATACATATATAGTATAACTAGTTTTTATTTCCTATGTCAGCACATACTCATTTGATTCACCATCTTGCATCACTTTCCTATATCAGTTTCATGTTGATGGTGGGGATACATCAAGGCCCTCCTTCGATGAGTCTTTTCCTGTCGATTTAAACACATTATTCATGAATTAGAATTATAAAACAATTAGTACCTTGGGACCTATAAGCCTTAATGGAAGGCCTCCTCACTTCCGACAACATGTTTAAATCATTGACCTCTGATAGAATGATTCCATGAATGTTCAAATTCATCTCATTTATTCACATTCGTTGGAATGTAATAGGGTACCTTGGGATTCATTGACATCATTGGTGATTTCCCTCGCACTTGTTAATGATTTACCTCAATGATTGGTAATCAAATGGTTTCTACCATGTTTGACATCAAATAATCTATTCACATGGCTAGATTCGTACCACATTGGGATTGGGACGAAGACCCTGGGTTGAGCATTCACTTTGTTATCTACTTTTCCCAAGATGCAAAGGAGATCATTTGAGCATGATGATACATATATTGTCACATAGATCCACATTTCTTGGTATGTGGCTATGTTTTGTCATATCATAGTGCCACTGTGTATTTTTTGTGTTTGTGATCATCTCATGTCATGGAGGTATGGATCCACATTGTATCTATGGTGGCCATATCCTTAGTCATTTTTTTCATGGATCCGAAGTGTATTTTTTGTCATCCGTGCTTTGATTCATTTTCATTCCAAGCATAGGTATGCCTACCTCGTGGATAAAACATATATTAATACTATTTGATGGTTGTTTGCAACTTATACCAGGTTCTCTCGCTCCAACACCCTTGCATCGAATAATTTGTAAAGTGTTTCAACCATTGGTTTCTTCTCTAACCTCACACTTTAGGGGGAATTTGTTACACATCAAAATTCCACACTTAAGTATCTCACCTTAAGTGTCGCAAGTGTCGTAAAAGTGTTGTATGCACCTTGGTAAGTGTCGCAAGTGTCATCAAGTGTCATATTCCCATTAATAATTGTCACATGCAATAATCTATGGGTTTATATGTGTTTTAACCCCTTGAAACCATTAAAGAACATTTTCCATGATCCCTAAATCATATTGGAGGAAGAAACCCATCATTTCAAGGCCAGAAACACACTTTTTACTTGGAAAATCGACCCTTTTTTGGTCATTTTTGAAGGGTAGTGCCCCATTGACCATGCTAGGGGAGTGCTACCCCATAAGGTAGCACCTGCCTTACCTTATTTAGGAATTTTTTATCTAGGATCAATGCTCTGTCTCTAACTATATGGGAGCACTTCTTTTGGTTAGAGGAAAATTTAGAAAATCCTGCCTCTTTCTAAGGGACAACTCTTGGAGATAAGGTTGGTTTGGACCAAATTATATCCTATAGAACTATCCTAGGATCATATCCTAACCTAAATGAGTCATATACTCAACTAATACCCAAATACACTCATGTTTTTTGTGCCTCTGAAACCTATATATTGAGGCATTTCCAAGGTGAAAAACACATAGACAAAGATATCAAAATTATGATCTTGGGATTCATGCAAGGGTCTAAACAAAGAGAGGTTGGAGGAGTTTCGGTTGACATCATTAGTGGCATCTAATTTTTCTTGGTTATCATTTAATATACTTGGCATATTTCCTTCATGTGTATGTTTTCATGTGATTTTCTATGTTTGACTTAATTTACATAGATGAATTTTCTTTGTATAATCCATTAGAGTAGGATATAGTCATTTGTTTCTCATTGTTCATTGTAGGTACATATTTTCTCCGAGAGTGAATATCAATCTCATGGATTGGAGCGGCTAGGAAAAACATCATAAACAAGGTGCATCATACTTCCCCTCCTCTCTTTTTTATGGACAAAATGAATTTATAAGAATGGTAGTGTCCAAATGTAATTTTTTGTCTTGCTATAGGGGTATGTAATCCAAGGGAATGTTCACTTTTCCATAGGGGAATATTTATGTAACAATTATACCCTTTTGGAAGCTACGATGACCAATATACAAAATGGACCACATTGTGACAAGAAAGGGATGAGATAGTATAAGAGTTCAAAAATATCTTCAATACCTTATGCACCAACATGAGTATCAAATAATCTGAATGACATATTATTCTCAAGTATCGCGGCTATTTGTGTAGATATATCCAAAAAAAATAGAGTTTATGGACATCTCGTCACTTGTCGCGACTTATCGATATGTTGTCAAAAATAAAGAAGAAATTTAAACATAAGGAATGAGAGTTTGGACCTGCAAATTCCTCACAACAAAAGTAGGGAAAAGGTGTCCCCAACCCACAGAACAAAGGACATAGAAAGGATGGACCCCCTTAGGACAACTAGTCCAAGATAAAAACAAAGAAGGGAAATGAGAAGACAAATAAATAAACCGGGAAGTGGTGTGAATTCCATAAAATCCCCTGGCAGAACACCAATGAATGTCGCTCGAAGAAGTTATTGGTGGTCAAGATGAAAGCCTCAGCACTAGAGGTAGGTTGTGACTTTGAATCAAATCCATACAAGGGGAAGCAGATCATTGATGAATATATCAGTGCAACTGTCACTACCACCAAGGTCCATCCAAGTGAACCAAAAGAACCCGAGGAAGGAAAATGCCATTTTCACTTGCATATGTGGGTGAAGTGTGCTCAGGTGCATTTCATTGTCGATAGTGGAAGTCAAAAGAAATTGATCCTAGCAGAGGTCGTCAAGAAATTGAACATATTGATGACACCACACCCATATCTATACACCATCAGGTAGCTCCGCTAAGGAATATATATCCATGTCATCCAATAGTGTCATCTACCTTATGGCATCAATCCCTTCAAGGATTAGGTATTGTGTGATATTTCCCCCATTGAAGGTTTTCATGTTATTTTAGGCCAACCATACTTGTGGAAATGACATGTTGTATATGAGTCTATAACTCATAATGTTATTATTACTTTCGGTAGAAAATTATACAAGATACCAGAGGTAGCTCTGCATACTGTCATTTCTTTGATCTCCATTAATCAATGAAGGAAGGTCATTTCCTAGAACGAGAAATTTCTATTCTTCATGATTCTCTGTCAAAGTGAATGAAATTTCACAACCACATCCATGGCCTCTGCATTGAGCCTCTCCACGAAGAAAAATAAGGTGGACAATATCATGGAAGAATACAAATACATCTTCTTCTCACGCAACAAGGTACCATTGCACTGTCAAGTAAATACTTCAATCGATTTAGCTCCTAGTGCATCTCTACCCAATGGGATAGTCTATCACCTCTCTCTAATGGAAAATGAGGAAATCAAGTGACAGATCCAAGAGATTCTTCAAAAGGAGAACATCCAATCTAGCTCGTCACCCTGCAGGAGCCCAATTATACTTGTGCAGAAGAAGTATGGGACTTGGCGACTCTGCATTGATTATAGGGAACTTAAAAAATCACTATCAGGAACCGATACCCAATTCCCAAAATGCACGACCTTCTTGACCAACTCAAGGGAGCCAAGTTTTTCAGTAATATTGATGTAAGGTACCAGATCTATTATATTATAAGGATAGAGAAATAATGTAGAGAATAATATCGAGATAGCAACAAAATACAAAATTATTATAGAGATAACAACAAAACAAAAAAATATATGTAACCACGACATGAGAATTATACCTTTATTGATAGCAAACAATGTTCACTTTCCTCTTCAAGGGGGAAACCTCTAGCAGAGAATATCTCTATTACAATAATTTTCCAAGACAAAACTTCTCATATCTACTCTTATTTATACTAAATCTATCTATCTAAAAGAATAACCTAGAGGAAGATCCTTCTAGAAGAAGAAGCTTGTATTATGTCTTCTTACAATTGACTTATTCCTCCTTATTTCTAGGCCTTATTAATATTGAACTTTATTACATGGAAATATATTATTCTACCCACTTGAGGGGTTATGTAGGTTGGGTCGCTAACATGATCTCCCCCTTAAAATCACCCTTGTCATCAAGGCTTGAGATGAGGAAATTGTTGCAAAATGGTAGCTGACTCCCAGGTGGGATCTACGATAGTTGTATCTGTTGGAAATATTGTCATTGATGGCAAAGGATGAGGAAAAAGAGTTTTCATGTAGAGTTTTCTGTAAGAAAATCAGTGTATGGTTGAGTTTTGGATGGGTGCGTATGATCGCTGAAGAAGGTCGTCGACAGTCGTCAGATCTGTAGAAGTTGCGAGGAAGATAAGGCAGATAGTGTGTGGGCCACCCTGGAGGACAGGTAGTAGGTGCTTCATCGAAGAATCGGGAATCGGAGTTTCGCGAGTCCCATGAACAAGTGCATCAAACATCGCGAAATCATGATATGCGATTTCTCGATAGCGTGTGGGCCACCCTGGAGGACAGGTGGTAGGTCAAAGGCCCGATGGAGGACCAGCATATCGAAAATCGACAAACCGGTATTCCCGTGAATGAAGGATCGGGGAAATCCCTAAAGGAAACCCTGACGTGGGATCTGAACTGTCCATTCGGTGGGACGCGTGTCAGGAGTTCCTGAGGACAAGAAAGTTACGACATCGAAAGTCTCGAAATCCCGAGAGTTAATCTCAGCCGTCCGTCTGAAGAAGGACACGTGTCACATGATCGTGCGTATCGAAGATCCGAGACACCAGGCATCGGGACTTGCAGGTCGAAACCCTGGAAAGATCAAGAGCCACCCATCTGGAAGGACACGTGGCAAAGGATCGGGCGCCATCGACACTTTGTCCATCGGGAAATCGGAGATCCCGGTGACAAGGGATTTGTGCTTTGTGAAATTGCAATCAGTGAAACCCCGATCAGTGGGGAACAACTGTTAGCACAGCAGAGAAGGAGGACAGCAGCGTAGTGGAGAACAGCTGTCAGCGTAAAGGAGCGTCGGGTTTTGGACGATCGGTAATCACGTAGGTGTATGCATTGAGGCATCACAAACCCCGTAACCCCGATGGGGTAAGGTTGTGGTCACGGTGTCACGGTCACGTTGACTGGGAGCTAAGCTCAGGAGGGATAGCGTATGGAATGCCGAAACCCGATTTAAAAAGGCGTGCGTAGTTTTAATTCAAATTTTTATGTGGGACCCGATTTCCCCAGAGCAATAAATATGGACCCAGAGCAGTAGGGATTAGATGAGCGGTGAATTCTTTTGACCTATGGTCTTAAGAAGGGGTCTATGCCCATTTTCGAGAGCAGGTATCAGAGGAAAAGTAGAGAGGTAAGGATTTTGATTGGTGGCAGGGATCTTTTGGCAGGATGTGGAGGCATGTTTCTGACAGGAGAGACATCTACATGTTGTTGCAATCATTTGTGCAGGCTGCCGAGAAGATTTGAGGAGTGAGGAACCTCAATGTGGTAGTTGGGTAGAAGATCTACATTGACAGAGAGTTCGCTGCAGTGGGTTGAGCAACTAGGAGAGTGGAGGCATCATCTCCAGGTTTATTGTCTTGTTTAATGCATGTTTTAGAGGCTTTTGCAGCTGTCATAGAACACATGCGAATCTGGGGTTGAAACTGCTTGATCCAGTGTGAAAATATATGAAACGTGATCAGTAGTGAGTATGAGAGTTAAATCCCTCAGTAGAAGCATCCTACCAGTAGAAACTGGTGCTATCTTCAGGGGGTTGAAGCTCCCTTCCAGGAATGGCTGGTAAACAAGAGAAGGCTGCAGCCTTCTACAGGTAGAAGCCTGCATACTAGTATGAGTCTGGACTAGTACATTGTTGTAAAACGTTTTCTTAATAATAATTATTGAAGACAGAGACAACGACAGCGGTGGTTTTCTCCCGATTTGGGTTTCCAACTTAAATCCTGGTGTTCATGTGTCTTACTCATGTGTGTTGGTTTATTTTGTTGTTACTACACTGAATCACTACTTAATAGGCATCTGATGAATGAAGAAATTCATAATAATATCTCTGGATGCACTCTTGTTTTCTTAAGACTATACAATAGTTGGTCTCTACAAAGTAGCCTAAAGGTTTTCAGTGAAAGAAAAGAGAAAATCAATTGATTGCTCAAAATACTGATTCACCCCCCCCCCTCTCAATATTTCTCAACAATTGGTATCAGAGCTAGGTCCTTCTGAAAAGGATTAGCCGCTAGAAGGAAGATCAATCAAAATGAGCAATCAAGACAGATTACCATCTATCAGGACTCCACTCTTCAATGGAAACAACTTAATGTTCTGGAAAACAAGGATGAGATCTTATCTTCAGTCTCTGGGAGCAGATGTATGGGCTATTGTTTAAGGAGGATATCAATATCCATCTGCAGTACCAACAGATCCAACAGAAAGAAAAACCTACGAAACAAATGCAAAAGCAGTCAATGCTCTGTTAGGAAGTCTAACTGAATCAGAATTTGTCAAAGTCATGCAGTTGAACACGGCAAAGGACATA
Organism: Picea engelmannii; assembly: GCA_009831015.1. Classification (NCBI taxonomy): domain Eukaryota; kingdom Viridiplantae; phylum Streptophyta; class Pinopsida; order Pinales; family Pinaceae; genus Picea; species Picea engelmannii. The sequence goes on from ML800414.1 coordinate 327,996, forward strand.
TGGGACAAAATCATTCTGAATTATGAAGGTGATGCAAAGGTAAAATGTGCTAAACTACAAACTCTCAGAATTCAATATGAAAATCTCAAAATGAATAATGAGGAAAGCATTGCCAATTTCTTTTTATGTCTTGATGATATTGTAAATCGCATGAGAAATATGGGAGAAACAATAACTGAATCTACTTTGGTTGAAAAAGTTTTAAGATCTCTAACTGCAAAATTTGAATCAAAAGTATCAGCTCTTGAAGAAAAGAAGGATCTTCAAAATCTTACTGTGGTACAACTACATGGCATACTAATTGCTTATGAAATGAGAAGAGGAGGACCATCTGAAGTCAAATAAGCAGTCTTTAGAACTTCTACAAAAGAAAAGGAAGTACAAATAACAGAAGGATCGGGGTATATCTCAGAGGAAGATGAGATAAACTTCGTAAGGAAACTTCAAACTGGGACAGGATGATTCAGAGGTAAGCTTCCTTTCAAATGTTTTGATTGTGGAAGAGTTTGCCATTATGCTGCTAAGTGTCCTTATAAAGAAACACATAAAAAGGGGAAGGAAGTAGCAAGAAGGAATAAGAATCATTTTTCTAAAAGGAGTTTCTATACTCATGAAGATAGTGATGAGTTATCTGATAGTGAGGAAGAATGT
>ML800414.1:331805-345434 GCA_009831015.1 Picea engelmannii
GAATCCTGTTATGCATTCCAAGACCAAGCACATTCCCATCAAATATCACTTCTTACGAGAACAGGTGCTTGAGAAAAAGGTGAAATTGGAGTATGTTCCCTCCAAAGAACAAGTCGTTGATATATTTACCAAACCTCTACCCAAGGAAGCGTTTGAATATCTCCGACAAAAACTGGGAGTAGTCTCTGCCATGCAGCGGATCAGGTCTACTTAAGTATAGAAGCCTCCATTGGTTGCAAGGTGTTGATGAGCATGGTCATATGAAAAGGATTAGTATGAAGATGCAGCATGATCTCAGGGGGAGCATGGTATTGTCCACTCTTTGCCATTGATTTCAAAGGGCGAGGAAAATGACAGAGGAATATTATAGACAAAGGAAGAGTATTACCATCAATGACAAAGGGGGAGATTGTTGGAAATATTGTCATTGATGGCAAAGGCTGAGGCAAAAGAGTTTTCATGTAGAGTTTTCTGTAAGAAAATCAGTGTATGGTTGAGTTTTGGATGGGTGCGTATGATTGCTGAAGAAGGTCGTTGAAAGCCGTCAGATCTGCAGAAGCTGCGAGGAAGATAAGGCAGATAGCGTGTGGGCCACCTTGGAGGACAGGTAGTAGGTGCTTCATCGGAGAATCGGGAATCGGAGTTTCGCGAGTCCCGTGAACAAATGCATCAGACATCGCGAAATCGCGATATGCGATTTCCCAATAGCGTGTGGGCCACCCTGGAGGATAGGTGGTAGGTCAAAGGCCCGTCGGAGGACCAGCATATCGGAAATCGGCAAACCGGTATTCCCGTGAACGAAGGATCAGGGAAATCCCTAAAGGAAACCCCGATGTGGGATCTGAACCGTCCATTCAGTGGGACACGTGCAGGAGTTCCTGAGGACAAGAAAGTTAAGACATCGAAAGTCTTGAAATCCCGAGAGTTAATCTGAGCAGTCCGTCTGAAGAAGGACACATGTCATGCGATCGTGCGTATCGAAGATCTGAGACACCAGGCATCGGGACTTGCAGGTCTCGAAACCCCGGAAAGATCAAGAGTCGTCCATCTGGAAGGAAGCGTGGCAAAGGATCGGGCGCCATCGGCACTTTGTCCATCGGGAAATCAAAGATCCCAGTGACAAGGGATTTGTGCTTTGTGAAATCGCGATCAGTGAAACCTCGATCAATGGGGAATAGTTGTCAGCACAGCAAAGAAGGAGGACAACAGCGTAGTGGAGAACAACTGTCAGCGTAAAGGAGCGTCGGGTTTTGGACGATCAGGAATCACGCGGGTGTATGCATGGAGGCATCACAAACCCCATAACCCCAATGGGGTAAGGTTGTGGTCATGGTGTCACGGTCACGTTGATCAGGAGCTAAGCTTAGGAGGGCTAGCGTATGGAATGCCGAAACCCAATTTAAAAAGGCGCGCATAGGTTTAATTCAAATTTTTATGTGGGACCCGATTTCCCCAGAGCAATAAATATGGACCCAGAGCAGTAGGGATTAGATGAGCGTTGAATGCTTTTGACCTATGGTCTTAAGAAGGGGTCAATGCCCATTTTCGAGAGCAGGTATCAGAGGCAAAGTAGAGAGGTAAGGATTTTGATTGGTGGCAGGGATCTTTTGGCAGGATGTGGAGGCCTGTTTCTGACAGGAGAGACATCTACAGGTTGCTGCAATCATTTTTGCAGGCTGCCGGGAAGATTTTAGGAGTGAGGAACCTCAATGTGGTAGTTGGGTAGCAGATCTACATTGACAGAGAGTTCGCTGCAGTGGGTTGAGCAACTAGGAGAGCAGAGGCATCATCTCCAGGTTTATTGTCTTTTTTAATGCATGTTTTAGAGGCTTTTGCAGCTGTCATAGAACACATGCGAATCTGGGTTGAAACTGCTTGATCCAGTGTGAAAATAGATGAAACGTGATCAGCTCTGAGGGTTAAATCCCTCAGTAGAAGCATCCTACCAATAGAAACTGGTGCTATCTTCAGTGGGTTGAAGCTCCCTTCTAGGAATGGCTGGTAAATGAGAGAAGGTTGCAGCCTTCTGCAGGTAGAAGCCTGCGTACTAGTGTGAGTCTGCACTAGCACATTGTTGTAAAACATTTTCTTAATAATAATTATTGAAGACAGAGACAACGGCAGCGGTGGTTTTCTCCCGATTTGGGTTTCCACCTTAAATCCTGGTGTTCATGTGTCTTACTCATGTGTGTTGGTTTATTTTGTTGCTACTGCACTGAATCACTACTTAATAGGCATTTGATGAATGAATAAATTCATAATAAGATCTCTGGATGCACTCTTGTTTTCTTAAGACTATACAATAGCTAGTCTCTACAAAGTAGCCTAAAGGTTTTCAGTGAAAGAAAAGAGAAAATCAATTGATTTCTCAAAATACTGATTCACCCCCCCCTCTCAGTATTTCTCAACAGTATCTTCCCACTGGAATAACACTTCCTTGATGGTGTGTTGATGAAGATGATGCTCGAGCTGGTCCAAAACTACTTGTGGTTGCAACTAGATGGATCCTTCTTCATCCAACTTGGGAGGGCTGGTTTATGTTTGGCACTTAGTTCCAATCACCTTCTTTAAGAAGGAGACATGAAAAATAGGATGGAGCTTAGAAGAACTAGGAAAATCTAACTAATAGGCCACCTATCCCATGTGCTTGAGAAATGTATAAGGACCATAAAATTTGGGCACCAGTTTATGAAAATGTTCGGCCTTGAGTGAAGTTTGTTTATAAGGTTGCAGTCGAAGAAATACCTAGTCTCCTTCAACAAATTGACATTCTGATCGACCTTGATTGGCTTGTTGCTTCATGCAATTCTGGACCATGACCAAATTCTCTTTGAGGATATGAAGAATAGCTTCCCGAACTGTAAGTGTTTGGTCAACCACATGAACCTTCGAGACACTTAGCATGTAGGATAGAACTGAAGGTGGTTTTTGCCCATATACTGCTTCAAAATAAGTCATGTGAGTAGTTGTATGGTAAGAAGTGTTGTACCACCATTCAACTAATTGTAACCATTGAGCCCATTGATTTTTCCTTTGAAAGGAAAAACACCTAAAATAAGTCTCCAAACAGTTGTTGACAAATTCATATTGACCATCAATCTAGGGATGATAGGCAATGTTGAGATGCAATTGGGTGCCCTGTAGCCTGAACATTTCTTGCCAAAAATTTCTAGTGAAAGTGGGGTCTCGATTAGAAACAATAGAATGAGGAATGCCATGAAGCTTGAAGATATGATCCATGAAAATTTGAGCCACAGTGGATGCAATAAATGGATGTTGAAGAGCACAGAAATGAGCATACTTGGAAAGACGATCAACTACCACCATGATGACTGACTTATTTCTTGATTTAGGTAATCCCACAATGAAATTCATAGAGATATCCCTCCAAATAGCAGGTGGAATTAGAAGCGGTTGGAGTGTGTCAAGGGATTTGATGGTTTCTCCCTTATTACGTTGACAAACATCACATTCTACAACAAAAGTGTGAACGTCCTTTTTCATACCATCCCATAAAAAAGAACGTTTGACCCTGTCATAGATTTTGGTAAACCCTGAGTGCCCAACTGTGGGAGTAGCATGAAGCTCAGAAAGCACTGTGGATTTAAGTTTTGACTATTTACTTAAATACAAATGGCCTTTGTAGTGAAGCTCATCATTGTGCCAAGAATACCCTAGGGAAACTGGAGAATTGGCTTCTAATTGTTGGATTAGATGCAAAATTTTAGGATCTTGTAGCCATTCCTGGCGAACATCTTGGAGCCAATATGATACAATGAAGGATAGGGAGAATAGGAACACTTCATCTTCATATTTTTGAGAAAGAGCGCCAGCAACCACATTTTCTTTACCTTTCTTATAAATGATCTCATAATCATATCCAAAGAGTTTAGTTACCCATTTTTGTTTCTCTAGAGAGTAAGATTGTTGCTCCATAAAATACTTGAGGCTTTAATGATCTTTCTTAATTTGGAATCATTTCCACGAGAGATAAGGGTGCTACAGATCCATGGCATGCAGAATAGCCAACATTTCCTTTTCATAGATTGATTGGCCCAAATGGCATTTTGAAAATTGTTTGTTGGTAAATTCCAAAGTTATTCCCTCTTACATAAGGACTGCTCCAATTCCTCTCCCAGAGGCATCACATTACAGGACAAAGGTCTTTGTGAAATAAGGAAGGGCCATGACTAGAGTAGTGCACATAGTCGCCTTCAATTCTTGAAAGGCCACTTCAGCTACGAGAGTCCAAGTGAAAGAATTATTTTTAAGTAGAGCAGTGAGAGGTGCCACAATATTTCCATAATTCTGAACAAACTTGTGATAATGTCATGTTAAATCCAGAAAACCATGCAATTGTTTTATAGTCTTAGGGTGAGGCCAATCCTACATTGCTTCAATCTTCTTAGGATCTACCCGAACACCATCCTTGGCAACAATATGACCCAAGTACTCGACTTCTAAGGTGCCAAAGGCACATTTAGAGTGTTTGAGGAAAATTTGATGCTGAGGGAGTAGATGAAGAAGTTGATCCACATGAGAAAGATGGGATTGCCAAGTTTTACTATAGATGAGAATATCATCAAAGAAAACTAAGACAAAATGACGGAGAAAAGGATGGAAGACATGATTCATGAGGCTTTGTAAGATGGAGGGGGTATTACACATGCCAAAGGGCATGGCCAAGAACTCATAGTGACCCTCATGAGTTTGAAAGGAAGTCTTGGGGATGTCAGCGTGTTGCATACATATATGGTGGTAGCCAGAAAAAAGATCAATTTTAGTGAAATACTGAGCACCACTTAACTCATCCAAGATATCATCAATGACAAGAATGGGAAACTTGTCCTTGATGGTGATTTTATTGAGGGCATGAAATTCAGGACACATGTGCCAAGTACCTTCTTTCTTAAGTACCATGAACATAGGAGAAGAATAAGGGTTGGTACTAGGGAGGATAACACCCACTTGTAGAAATTCCTGCACTATTTTCTCAATTTCATTCTTTTGGGCAAAGGGATGATGATAAGGGTGAACATTGGGAGGAATAATACTAGGAACAAGGGGTATGGAATGATCATGAAAACCACGAGAAGGAGGAAGTCATGGAGGAGTGGAAAAAATATCTTGGTGTTTGGAGAGAATAGCTTGGAGGTCAGGATGCACAGAGGGTGTCTCAACCCCATGAATAGAATGAAGTTGAGAAATAATATCGGAGTGGCCTTTCTTGAGGATATTTTCCATGTGATGGGAATTGATAATCTCAGGAGAACCAACGGTGAGACCTTGGAAGTGATACCTTTGTCCCTCATGTTGGAATAACATGGTTAATTCCTTAAAACTTGTAATAATGGGATCAAAAGTGTGTAACCATTCAACACCTAACACAATGTCACAACCACTCAGTTCAATGGAAAACATATGATATTTCAGGTGATAATTTCCAATTTGAAGACGTGCATTTTCACAACTCCCACTACATTTCATGGACCCACCATTGGCTATCATGATTTGAAAACTATTGACATCACAAATATAGAAATTGGTTTCTTGGGAAATGCAATGATGAATACAATTATGGGTGCTACCATTGTCAACAAGGATGATGACCTTCCTATTCTTAATATATCTAATGAGCTTGAGGGTTTGTGGAGCAGAGAATCCAGTGAGGGAATACAAGGAAAAGAGTGGTTCAACTTCAGGTGGGTCAGTGGGCTCCTAGGTAGTATCGGGAAGGGAGGGATCTTCAACAAGTGGAACTGTCACATATTCATCGGGTACATCTTCAGAAATGGCCATAAAATTTTTTTGTTCCTTACACTTGTGCCCCAAAAAATATCTTTCATCACAACTATAGAAAATACCCTTCAGTTGGCATTCAACCATTTCAACCCTAGTTAATTTCTAGACCTTGAGGGGAGTGACATGGGGTTTATGATCTGTGGGTCGAGGGCGAGGAACAAAAGAGTTGTTTTTGTTCTAGGAAAAAACAACTTGTTGGGCCTCTTTACCATGTTTAGTATCTTCCAACCAAGTTTGAGGGCAGGCCATGAGAACCTGGTATCGTATTTCATCCCTTAGGCCATGGATAAAGCATTCATGGAAGAAAGCATTTGACATACCCTTAATTCCAAAGGCCAAATGCTCAAAATAAGTTATAAAGTCTTCCACTATGCTTGATTGTGTCAAGTTGGTAAAATGAACGAGATAGTGGGTATCAATGTCAAAGAAGCCATAGATCTCTGCAACAAGTTGGGTCCAGGAAATATACCCCTAACGTGAATTTTTATGCCATTACCACCATTACCATTGTTTAGGATCTAGATAAAGGAAAACATAGCGATGTTTGGCCAACTCATCATTAATACCATGCAGATAAAAATAATGCTCCATGTGAGTGACCCAACCCATAGGATCAAAGCCATCAAATTTATTAACCTCGACGTGGGGAAGATGACGCTGAAATGGGTTCGATTGAAAATGTAGAGAATGGGAGGAATCAACAACATCGATTTGGTCTAAGGAAGAAGGACCCGAAGGGTAGTTCAACAACTGGTTGATAGCAGACTGGAGGGTGTTAAATTGGTTCATGAAGTTGGCTTCCATGGTGTAAAATTTGTTCTCGACTTGGGACTCAAATTTTGCAAGGAAGGAATTAGTAGAGGCAATATCATATATCACATGATTGATGGAAGCTTTCATATCTTGGTTGCGAGTGCTGGCCATTTGGAAAGGGGAAGTGTGTGTAAGGAAACAATGGGTGGGTGGGACCACAAAAATGGACTTATAAGTGATAAGTACCACAATGATCAGGGAGAGAAGGGGAATATAATGGAATAGGTGGAAAATTAGGGAAACTGAGAAGGGTTGGGGTCCACTGAAAAAAAAGGATTAAAAATGAAAGGTATGACTACGATCAGGGAGAAAAGGGGAATCCAATGGGATATGTTCCAAATAAGTTTGCTAGCAAGAGAAATATATATATATATCCTATGGATTTATACTCTGGCCTGAATAATATTGCAGTGACGAAATGCCCAAATTCTTAAAACGAAGAAATGTTTAGTAATTTCGCCACCATATTGCAGAAGGCACAGTTGTGCGACAATAGATATTGTTTTTTCTATTTTTTTTTCCATCCCAAGGGTTAGGGTATTTAGGGTTTCTACAGACAAGGTGTTGGGTGCAGACCCATTTTGGGGAAAAAGGCACGACGTGGAGGAAAGACAGTTGGCAGAAAAGCATGTGAGGCGCACATGCAAGAAGAAGGGAAAGAAAGACAACTGGAATGAAAAGCAACAAACAAAAACGTGCATGTAGAGGATAAAAGCGTGCAAGGCCAACATGCAAGAATACCTAACTAGGTTAGGGTTTTGGTAAGAGAATGTAATGGCTGATGAGCCAAGAATAGATATAAATAGACACCTATGAGGTCTAGGGGGGTTCGGTGTCGGTTGTTGTTTTTGTTATTTGTTACTAGCGTGAGATAGGGTAACAGGTCGGTAACATGATTGTAATCTGATACCTTTTTCTAAGTTGTTGAGTTGTAGGAGAGAATAGTAGCTAGACCTTGAGGGTTATATCGCAGGCTAAGGATCTTGGTGTGATCTATTCAACCTCGTAAAGGTCGAGGAGTTTGTTTGATGAATGTATGAATGGATTTGTAGTGTGCGCGATGCCATATATGACAGAACCATAATAAAAGAGTTGAAGAACCAAATATTTGTGGACGTGGCCCAGGAGGGGGTGAACCACAGTAAATCATGTGTTATGTGGAGTGATTATTGCTTATGTCTTTCTTGTCAATGGTTAGATCTTAGATCAATGTTTTGATGAAGTAGTTAGATCTGTTGATTTACATGCATGAATAAGAAACAATAGAATAATTAAATATATGAATGATATGGTGATGAAGATCACATAGTACAATCCCAAATCCCCACTCATTCTCAAGATGCAAGCACCTGAGAATTGCAGCCACCTATAGAACTATCTCGGGTGAGATTGTGTAGTGCACTCTGTGTACTACATTGCCTTCTGGTTTACCAGTAGGGCCGATATTTTTAGAGGATTTTTTGGATCCCTAATAGACTTGAACCTGGGTCAATCATGTTGAAGGTATAACTCAGATAGGCAACCAACATATGCTAAAATTCCCTTTGGATTGATGAATGCAAGAGAAACCTTTCAGTGAGCGATGGACATTGCCTTTATTGGGGAGAAAGACAAATGTGTAGTCATCTATCTGGATCACATTACAGTGTTCTCAAAATTTGACAAAGAGCATTGTCATCATATGAAGAAGGTCTTTCTGAAGTGCAGAAGGTTTGGTCTCTCTCTCAATCCTAAGAAATATTTTCTTTTTTTGAAGGAAGGTAAATTATTGGGGCACATTGTGTCAGCAGAAGGGATAAGAATTGATCCAAGCAGAGTAGAGGCCATCTAGACCTTATATTTTCCTAGATCTAATAAAGAGGTTCAGTCTTTCTTGGGTAAGATCAATTTTCTAAGAAGGTTCATCTCTAACTTTGTTTAATTAGTACAGTACATTAAAGACATGCTTAGAAAGGGAAATGAGGTGAAACGGACTGTTGAGTCTAGAGATTCTTTTGACCAAATCAAAAAGGATTTGATTGAAGCATATGTGCTCATCAACCCTGACTATTCCAAGGAGTTTCTGATATTTTCCTTTTCCTCATTTGACACGTTGGCCGGTGTTTTGCTGCAGAAAAATATAGAGGGGTTAAAGAAGCCTATTTCCTTTTTCAGCAGAGCATTGAGGGATGCAGCAATGAGATATGATATCATGGAAAAGCAGGCTTATGCTTTGGTAAAATCCCTCAATGATTTCAAAGTATATTTTCTACATTCAAATATTGTTCCATATGTCCCTTCAGCCTTAGTGAAAGATATACTTATCCAGCCTGACATAGATGGGAAGAGGAGAAAGTGGATTGCTAAAATTCTGGAATTTGACCTTGAAATAAAGACCACTAAATTGGTGAAAGGCCAAGGTTTAGCCAGGTTGTTGGCTAAATCAAATTGAAAATCCTTGGGGGTTAATTTCGTGAAAATAAACTCATAAAATAAGCAAGCTGAGATTGCTAATAAAATCTAGCATGCTAGCCCCAACTTGGCAGAATGCACTTGGTATAAAGACATTATACATTTTCTGCAAAAGTTGCGGCCTCCTGATGGCTTGGACAAGAACAAGGCGAGAGCTTTGAAACTCAAAGAAATCAAATATTGTCTCATTGATCAGATTTTGTATTGGAAATATCCTCTTGGAGTTGTTTTGAGATGTTTAGATCCATAGGAGGCCCAAAGGACCATAACTAATTTTCATGATAGCTTATGTGGGGGGCATCATTTTTGGAGGACCGCAACTTATAATATCCTCAGAGTTGGGTATTTCTAGCCTAGCCTTTTTACTGATGTTTGTGCAAATATTAGAGCTTGTGTCAAATGTCAAAAGTTTTCTAGAAAGAAAGAACTCAAATCTTTGCCTTTGAAACCTATGGTGGTTTCTGGACCTTTTCAACAGTGGGGTCTTAACCTCATTGGAGAAATCCACCCAACCTCAAGTGGTAAGCATAGGTGGATTTTGACTGCCACCAATTATTTCACCAAGTGGATAGAGGCCACTCCTACAAGGAGTGCCTCCCATAAGGTAATCATTAGCTTCCTTGAGGATAGCATGCCCATATTTGGTTTTCTAAGCAGGATTGTTACTGACAATGTTTCCTCCTTCAAAGATGAACCATTTATCAAGTTATATGAATAATATGGGATTACATTAATCCATTCTACTCCTTACTACCCCCAAAAAAATGGTATGGCATAGTCCTCTAACAATATCCTCATAAAGATCATCAATAAATTGTTAGAAGACAACAAGAAAGCATGGGATTCAAAGCTAAAATTTGCATTATGGGTTGACGGGATTACAACAAAGAGGTCACTTGGTGTTTCCCCTTTTTAGCTTGTGTATGGGGTTGAGGCTATCTTTCCTACTTAGCTCGCCTTTCCTATGGAAAAATTCCTCCAGGACTACCAAGGAGAACCTAATGATATGGTCAGGAGGATACAACAGTTGGTAGAAGTACATCAGACTAGGGAGAAACTACTTGATAAATCTCAGGACCATCAACAGAAGATAAAACGATCCTTTGACAAGAAGGTAAGCAAGGAATATTTTCAGTTGGGTGATCTAGTGCTCAAATGGGATGCACCCAAGCAAGAAAAAGGAAAACATGGTAAATTTGAAGCCTTGTGGATTGGTCCGTTCAATATTTATGAAGTATTTTCAAATAACACTTATAAATTGCAAAACTTGGAGGATTCTGAAGTTTTTGGTGGCCCTGTCAATGGACACTTTCTGAAAAAATATTTTTCTTAAGCCATTATTGGCTTTCCATTCATTGTAAATATCACTTTTATTTTTATTTTTGTTTGAATAAGTGACCCCATATCCCTAGGATAAGACACTAAAACTGCTTGTTCTTGGTAGCTCATAGGGAGTATGCCATCCCCTGTGGAGCCAATGTTATCACATAAAGTTGTCATGGGTCTTTTGCAGTTTTTACAGGCCGTCCAAGTCCTTTGTTTTCACAAAGAAAAACCATTAGCGCCATATCCATGCATATTTTTAAAGGATCCTATAGTTGGTGGAGCTAAATTTAGCAGGTGCTCCCAGATCACAGATCAATGACCACGCTTCATTTCGGGGATGCAACATGATTGGGCGTTAAAATACTTGAACGGGCCAAAATCTAAACCACAGTATTGCGGGAGAGCTACGTGGCGGAAGGTGGTGATTTTTGGGCCCAAAAGAGGTGTGGGTCCAAACCTCTTTCGACGGCCCTGAAATCACGTGCTTATTTAGCGTTGAATCCAATATCAGCAAGTGCTTTCCCCCTAGTTGTCAAGACTCGTCCCGATATCGAGGTGAAATCAGTTAATGAACAAGGGCTGGTAGTTGAAACCTCGACTCACTCCATAAATATAAGGCATGGAGGGTCTGGTTGTGGAGACAAAACTGTCAGCCCAAGGTACTACAATGGACGGTTTTTCCTGTAGGCCCATGTTGATCTGAGATTGCATCTGACAGAAGGATACACACATAGTCTGACAGAAGGATGCACAGATGAAGATCCTTAGATGGGATGGCCAGAGGAATCTCCTGGCAGTTGTCCATTGATCTGAGTATAAATACATCAGCTGAAGAATATGTTAGGGTCGATGGTTGAGTGGAGCTCCCTATTTTTGTAATAGTTTGATAGTAGAGTTGTTCTCTAGTTATGCATGATACCTTATACTTTCTCATTAATAGAAGTCAGTTTCTTTCACTATCTTTTTTCCTATTATGTTGAAACACTCTTGCATGGATGATCCAGACGAGATGTTGTAGTTGTATTGTAATGGAGGTTTTACTATAGTGTTGTTGTGATATGTTTCAGTATCTTAAACTTAAGTTCAAGAGTGCTCTTGTGTTTGAGTTCTTCTACACCAAGATGCCTAAAGGTCGGATGCTTATAACAGACTTGTCCACTCTCCTCACTAAGTCTTCCTCCTTCTCACCTTTAACCTTAAACCATTGACTGAAGTTATTGAGAACCTCATTTTCTTGTGCATTGCTAGCCCATTTTTCTGTGTTAAAACATTCTTATGCTGAGCTTTGTCCATTTGACCTCCACTCATAAACCGACCTTCACAAACATTTTGATGGGCACTGGGCTTATCCTCCTGAAATCTGAGGGTGACTCTCAGTGCTAACAATCCCCGCTTGTAGGTGAAGAAAATACAATGGCCATAAAATTTTACTCACAATAGCACGTGCACATTCTAGGAACACTCATGTGCTTGAGAATGCCCATGCACTCTATAACATGCACGTTCCTTTAATTCAATTTTTTTGTTGTGGGATATACAAACATAGTAGTTTTTTCTACAAACACATCAAAACCTCGATTTTTTAAATTAATCTCAATATCTCTACTTTTAATGTTATTTTTGTACAGGATGCACAAATCTAATGTGGATGAAACTAGGCACACATATAGAGTTTACTATGAAAATTCCATATATCTGTGTGTGTCTGTGTGTGTTTGTGTCTGTCCATTGGATGTAGCTTGGGTGGTTGGGAGGAATGATTGTTACCCTCCCCACCTAGGTTTAATTCCATATAGTTGTTTTTCCATATTTGTATTGTCATTAATATACAGCCTGAGTGGGCCTAATGGCTAAGAACATGTGTTTCCTCTTAAGAGGTCACAGGTTCAAATCCAGAGGGGGGTAGGGTATGTATACCTTCGTAGACTTTACCAGTCAAATCGTTGGGCTGAGGGGGGTCCCTTGTCCCACAAACAAGGGGGTCTCATACACCAATTTGGTGTGCTGGCTTGGTCGTAATATAATCTATTCATTATAGAAAAATCTATTTTAAAATTAAAAAATAATAATAATATAAATATCTCAATGAGGAAAGAAACATATGTTGACACACTATAAGGTGAAACCTATAATTTCCAAAGTTTGTAACATCAACCTTTTCAATAATAATAGATAAGGGTTTCCCAAAATGTTTTGCATTTTTTTTATTTAGAATAGTTAAAAAAGAAGTTGCCTAAATGTTTTTTTTCCAATATTTCAAAACGTTTTAATTAACTCTACAAAAGCAATGATACTAATACTCACATTATCCCAATACTATGTTTCTATGATCCATACTATTCAATGAATGAGAAGTTGCCAATAGTATTTAATGAATGATCTTATGTAGAGCAATGCTTCTTAACATATATATGTTTTTCAAAATTTCGTGCACCATTACAACTAATACCGTATTTAATTTTTTTTAACTTTATATCTAAAAACATTATTAAATATTTAGATAACATCAAATATCAACTAGATAAATAATCAATAACAAGCCAATAATTGAAATGGGCATTAAAAACAAACTCGCAACTTCGCTAGCATCTTTCAAAAGTGACATGTATGTATTGTTCAAATATAGCCATTGAATGATATGAAATCATTATTCTAAATGGTTTTTATTTTTTTTGTTAAATTTATTTTTTTAGTTATTTATAAACGAAAATTTATTTATTTATAATGAATGATGATGATGATGATTAACATTAACTAAGATCTAATTGGTCTATCAGATCTTAAGAGGGTAAGTGATTACTTGTGATTCTTTAGAATTTTGTTTCTGTGCTCGAAAAGCGTTAAGAGAAGCTTTCCAAGATCACCATACTTTTGCTGAGTTAAGAGGTTAGGAAGGTTGGTAGTGTGATCAATATTTTGAAAATGAGATATAATATGGGTATAGGTTGGACAATCTAAGAGAAAGTGTTTTTCATCTTCAACCTTCTTAGTGTCACAAAGGTGACACAATCTTTCATCCCATGGAATTTTAGGAATTGACCAATGCCCAGTTTCACTATGGAGCTCGTGAGAATTTATTCTTATCTTAGCAATACTTATTTTTTTCTTTACACTTCGCAAAACAGATAGATAATTTTGATCTTCTAGATTAGGGTTGATTACATCTTTATAATACCTTAATTTTCTTTTTTCCTCTAACTCTTTATCACACCACATTTTTTCCTTAAATTTTGATTT
>ML800415.1:39944-80796 GCA_009831015.1 Picea engelmannii
TTGGACCCATTGCATGCCTCTTTCTTGTTGTTGCACTCCCACCCCCAATTGGGTGTTTTCTAGATGGGTTCCTCAAGAATGGAAGAGGATCTTCATTCTTGGTTTTCCTAGATGTCGCTGCCACAATCCCCTTGCCAACATTGGCCTCTTTTTCGAGTTCTCTTTGTTTGGATGCATCCACTCCTGGACATGCTCCAAGTCCACAAGGTGTGCCCAACAAATGGCCTTTTACTTGGAAGTAGGTGATTTTAAATTGAGTTTTGCAAAAACTACATGTCCAAAGAATATTACCTCCCCCCTTTAACTTGGACCTGGGCCCTTGATGTCTTGTGACATACTTCCACAATGGATACTTTGATTTTTGAACTTGCTGCCTTGCTAAAACATCATGTTTTTCAGCCTCTAAACTTGTTGTTGCAGCCTCGCTTCTAGCAGATGGAACACTAGCTGACCCTATTGAAAATGAAGGAGGAGGAACAACATTAGTGGGAAAATCCCTCCCTTTCTTTTTCCCTCTTCTAGCTGCCCTTGATGATTGAGCCATGACTGTTGTAGCAGAGTTATTGGATTGTTGTTGTAGAAAATATCTTGAAGAATGGTGGACAAATCCACTTGCTTGGCACTTGGAATCCCTTCTCACACTCTACCAAAGCCCTTTGCTGCTCTCTAACCTTTCTTGCTGCTCCAACATGTTTGCAAAATGAGAGAGAAACAACTTTAAAATAGTTTTTGAGGGTCCGCGGGCTTCCTTTCTGCGGGACATGTGTCAAGATTTCGGGACACGGTTTTAAGTGGTGTCAGACATGTCTTATTTACGTGTCACATGTACAGGACACGGACCTCACACGTATTGGACACGCGACATGGAGGGGGGTAGGGACGAATCCGGTTACATAGTAAATAACCTATCTAAATATGTTATGCTCGCTGAAAAATGAATGTGTATGAACAACAATATAGATGAAGAGTAAAAGGTTAGAGAAGTGGAGTGTATGAATGCCTCAAGAGACCCTTCTCCTTGAAGGAGTTCCCAATGAAACCCTTGAAGTATAAACTTGCAAAACTTCCTTAAGTGATGTGCATACAAGAGACAATATGTTGATGTATGTAAATAAAACGACACTTCAATCCTATCTAATACATCAAGATAGATAAACCCATAAGCATACACATTAATAGATCTACTTAGATAACACTTTACCTAAGATCAAAAGTTGCAATCACCCAACGAAATTGATACAATGTTACCTCATAAGCATAAGAAGATCAAGCATACGCATTGCTCCTCTAGTTATCCTCCAAAGTTTCTCCTTTATTGTTGCTCAAGAAAATAGATCTTGGAGAGAAAATACTCCAAAACCCTAAGAGCATAGAATGGAAAAATGGAATAATGGAGAGAGAGAGAGAATTGAAAATCAAGTAGCATAACAATAGCTCAAGATATGGTGAGATGGGAGTGATAAATGAGATCTATTTATACTTGGAGAGGAAAACCTACCTCTCTTGGATCTAATCCAAGTGTACACCACCAAGCAAATGAGTAGATCTCAAGGCTAGGGCGCACCATCTAGGGTTTGAGAGCTACATCTAGGGTGTAGAAAAATGTAGGAGGTGTTGGGATTAAGAAAAGAGGTGTGGGAGGCCTTGGGATTGATGCCAAGGAAGGTGAGAGGTCTCACATAATTTTTAAAAAATCATTTGTGTAGTTTCTAGATGGAAGGGGGCGTAACTCCTCTTGGAGCGCGTAAAAAAAGGGTGAAATGGAAGGAATGGAGGGGGATTAATGAGAAAAAGGGAGTGGGGTCACCCTAGGAGGTGATGTGGCGGTTAAAGAGAGTCATAAATCATGAGAAGGGGCCCCATTTAAGTCACAACATCCACCACCAAGAAAAAAACGTCAATCCCCCTAGGGGGGCGTAACTTTTGAGTGTGAAGAGGGGGTAAGGGGTTAGAAAAGGTTGGAAAAGGTTGGGAGGGTCATGTTATGCTTAGGGGGTCTCTCTCTAACCATAATTTCACCTTTTTCATCCTTTAAACTCATTATTACAATTTTACATTTTTGCCATGTTTGGACTTTAGCAATTAAAATTGTTGTTTTAGATTGACTGGCACTCCGGGTGGAAAAACCAATGGCTAAAGTTGTCCGACTGAGCTGAAACTTGGTCCATGAATGTAGGGGGTGCTATTCCATTTATTTTGAGCACAAATACCCCTATCAAAAGTCCATGGACCTAGTTTTTACAAATTTTGCTCAAAAACAAGTAATTAATTAAATAATTAAACCTCCAAACTTAGGGAAATTTAATTAAAAAATAATTAATTAAAAAAAATTGACTTAGACTCGACGGAGTTCCACGAAACTTTCTAAGATGTCTTTCATGGTCATTTACAACGATTCCCTATAATAGTTACCAAAACATAAGCCCAGTAGAACGTCGTTCACCACTTTGGAGGAATTATTGCAAGTGCGAGGGAAAAACTCAAGGGAAATCAATAAGGCTGAAAAACCCAACTGATAACGTGAGGATAAAAAAACCTCGGTGAAAGAAACTCTCCCAGTGACCCGATCCCAAGGTAACTGACCTAGACATGACTCATGCAGACCTATTACATTATTAACCCACGCAGGGGTGCGGAAATTCTAATTACAAAATAAAGTGTTGGGGCCAAACACTGCCCTATAGGACCAAAAGTCTTCGACAACATGGCATTTGAAGATGCATCTCTTTATGGCACATGGAGTTGACCACCGGTGCTAAATGGGCAGTCAACATCTGGCTCTACATGGGGACGTGTGTTCGATCTTCTCACTTGAGACGGAGAGCATATGAGAATCCAGCACCCACAAAATAGAGTGCTCACCAATAACCAACATAAGAATACATATATACATGATTAAATAAATGAATGTTATATACAACATCTAGATAATGAAATGACTAACATACAACATCAATATTTACAACAAATGAAATCTATAGTACATAAAAATTTTCTAAGTATACATTTGCATAATATATTGAAATAATACAAAATTAAAATACAAGGAAGGGTTAGAGATACGTTACAACCACCCATGCAATGGGTGAAATGATGCCGCAGGTGTCTGAATAATCCTTGTTCAGGATGACTCACAGAAGACCCCTTCCCAAGTTTTATCCACTTGGAACTTTTTGTGAGGAAGAACCAACTAACAATCATCATCCTTCTTCCCTTCAACCAAACACTGGAATATGACAAGCCTTGTAAACTCTGAATACTTTGTTGCTCATGACTGTCAAGGTGGGAGGCCAACCAATACTCATAGTGATATGACATCGTTAAACTGAAATTGCCTTCCATTTCCACATAATTCTGCATTAACTTATCCTTTGGTTGAGAAGCTGAAGAAGAACATATCACATGAACCATCATACTGTTTTCTTTAAGATTTTCAAAGTTACCCTTCAAAAAGATTGGTTCCACGGGGGGAGGGTGGGGACTTGAATCACCTAGATATTCAACATTTTCAAACTCAAGTTCCTTTATCTCCTCAAAATCAGTAACTACCTCATCCATGGATGCATCCATAATTTCCCCATGAACTTCCTCATCTTTTTCACTATCAATCTCAAGTTCAAGGGGGTCCTGATATTCAATATACGTTTCATATTCTGCTAGGCGAGCCTCCATGATATCTAGTTGTTCGCTCATGGCCTCAAACTGTTTGGCATGGGCATAATGCATGTTCATAATTATTTCTTTAAGCTCCTTAATGGGATCTGGTGGAGTATCTTCTTCTGTGTTTGAACTGATTTTGTCCATATCTGGGAGGTTCTTCCCCCCCCATCTTTCCTTAAAGTCATCATCTGATTCATGTGGAAACATGCTAACTTCATCCAAAAACCTTTTCAGGTTCAAGGATGCAGAGAACAAGTCGTGAGTTCCTTCTCGAAGAAAACTTTGTCAATTTATTTTTAAAGTGGAGTCGCCAGATGACCAAGTTTATTTTAGACAAACAAGAGCATCAAACAAAGCAAAAACAAGAAGGAAAACATAAGTTAATTTATTATGTTTGGAAGAAGCATCAGAAACCAATGAGTGCTTCTTCTCCAAGAATCTCAAGCAGACAACAAGGATTGCTCCTTGCAGTATACTTGATATATTTGTTCAATGGAGTCGCCACTTGGAAATGAAGCAAAATAAACAAAAACAAATGCAAGTTCAAAGAATTTTTAGTTCTTAAAAAAATAAATAAAAAGATTAGTCGTTTTGACCAAGGATAAATGAATTTTCCCTGGCAACGACGCCAAAGATGTTGTCGTCCTTATACACACTTGCAAACGTGAGCTAAGTCCGACTCACTTAGTGTGTCATTGGAGGCATAATGCCTAGGTTCACAGCCCACGCTGTCACTTTGATTGGAACCTCTTCCGTCTAGGCTCACTCCTAGGGAAACCAAAGGGGGTAGACCTTAGTTACTAGATGTGTTAAAGTTAAGTTCTAGGAGTTAGTTTTAATTGTTTACAAGGTTTGGGGGATTCTAACCCTAAGATGCTAAGGCAACAATGCAAGGTGCAAGGGTTAGCATGAAAAACAAGCCTTTTCACTAGGTCAACTAAGACTAGTGCCTAAAGATTGGGCAAGGGGTCAACTATGTTAAGGGGTGTATTGTTACAAGTAGATTATAAGTTACTTACAAGATTACAAAAGAATCAATTAAACCAATGAATATTAGATACAAGTACTTACAAAAGAATTACAAAATATCTATTCACAAATGAGATATCCACAAAGTACTTGATGCAAGATTGACATTTAAAGAATATCTAAGATACAACAAGCAAACTAACCACGTTTTACTTATATGTGTGCAGGATATCAAAAGACTAAAGCATCACATCACATCACCACATTTATGAGATCATTATCAACACATTATATCATCAACACATTCCAAAGATTTAGGAGATTTAAGCACAACTGTTATAAAGATTATTGAAGATGATCCACACTCTTAGTTGTTAAACCCACAAGTAGTTTATTAGATTTGGTCCAGGGTTTAATTATTAGGCTTTCTTAAGATTTATCAAATTTTATTAAAGCTTTCACCAAAGCCTCCTCCTCCTCCTATTGCCAAATAACCATTGGATTCTCAATAAGTGTTGCCACCCTAGCTTCACAGGTCAACCCAAAACAAGAGTACTTCCCGGAGAGGACACACACTTGGTGCGCCACGAGACAGTCCCCTGCCACTACCCTTTGTTGTTTTCCTCAAGCCCCGTTTTAGATGGTGAAGATGGTGGTCTAAGATTCCTTAAATAGTCTATTAAGTATAGATATTAATTAGGTAGACTTTTAGGTGATTATTAGAGTGTTTTGAAGATTTTAAGACACTTTCAAAGTGTGATTTAGTTATATGGCCGAAACTGTTATGAGCTCTTAAGTGTGTTGCTTCAAGCTTATGAAATTAAGAGTATAAACACATTTAAATCAAATAAAGATGGCTGAATCTCATCCACATATGAGCTTGCTATTAAAAGAAACCACAATGGCAAGGACAACCTACCTTCAAGAGATGGAAAGAAAATTTAGTGTGTTTGCCTACTTAACCAATCAATAACTTTCAAGCCTAAGCAAATTGCTTCCAATAGATATAAGCAATAGAGATATAAACCATTCACTTTTCTAAGCACTTAGAGATTAAGGCATTTAAGATCTAAAACAAGTGCATGAAGAAAAGACTTGAAGATTAACTAAGCAAGTGAAGATCTAGTTAGGTTACTTATTATGCCTCACAATAGGCTTAAGACAATGATTATGTGTTTGATCTAAAACAATGATAGCATTAAACCATAGATCACCAATCACATCATCAACCACTTAACTTTACCTATTGGGGTATTCCTCTCCCAACTAGGTAGGCAATTAATTAGGTTTTGCTTAGTTAGGTTAAGTTCTTTTAAGATTTAGAGATTAGGGAAAACAAATAAAAGATAAAGAGAGAGAGAAACTAAGAAAGTAAACTATCAAACAAGGAAGCAAATAAGAGACTATTCTACCCCACATCCTAGGTTGAGAAGGTGCCCCTCACCTTCTAAACCTCACGTCTTAGTTAAAAAGGGAATAAGAAAATGCTGAAAATGAAACCCTAGCTAGATATATGCTACCCAACAAACTCACACAAAAAGGAAGGCCGTACCACTTCTTCCTCTAAGAGTGTAAGCCACTACAAGCAAGCCAAAGAAGCCAAAACGTACCAAAATGATGAAAATTTGCAAGGTAGGGTTGAGAGATAGCTACCAAACCGCTTGGAGGGATTTCTAGTGTTGTGTGGATGTTCTTTGGGAAGCCAATAGTCCTCTCAATCAGATCTGAAACCTGCAAAACCAGCAAGCTATGCTTGCTAGAAAGCTACACACAACCAAGAAAAATGATGGAAAACCCTTGTTTTTTTAGGGCAAGACCTTTCCACAAGAACAAGAGAGTTTATTGTATGTAAATGACCTATCTAAATATGTTATGCTAGCTGAGAAATGAATGTGTATGAACAACAATATAGATGAAGAGTAAAGGGTTAGAGAAGTGGAGTGTATGAGTGCCTCAAGAGACCCTTCTCCTTGAAGGAGTTCCCAATGAAACCCTTGAAGTATAAACCTGCAAAACTTCCTTAAGTGATGTGCATAAAAGAAACAATATGTTGATGTATGTAAATAAAACGACACTTCAATCCTATCTAATACATCAAGATAGATAAACCCATAAGCATACGCATTAATAGATCTACTTAGATAACACTTTACCTAAGATGAAAAGTTGCAATCACCCAAAGAAATTGATACAATGTTACCTCATAAGGAGAAGAAGATCAAGCATACGCATTTCTCCTTTAGTTATCCTCCAAAGTTTCTCCTTTATTATTACTCAAGAAAATAGTTCTTGGAGAGAAAATACTCCAAAACCCTAAAAGCATAGAATGGAAAAATGGAATAATGGAGAGAGAGAGAGAGAGAGAGAGGGAATTGAAAATCAAGTAGCATAAAAATAGATCAAGATATGGTGAGTTGGGAGTGAGAAATGAGTTCTATTTATACATGGAGAGGCAAACCTACCTCTCTTGGATCTAAGCCAGGTGTCCACCACCAAGAAAATGAGTAGATCTCAAGGCTAGGGCGCACCATCTAGGGTTTGAAAGCTAGATCTAGGGTGTAGAAAAATGTAGGAGGTGTTGGGATCAAGCAAAGAGGTGTGGGAGGCCTTGGGATTGATGCCAAGGAAGGTGAGAGGTCTCAAATAATTTAAAAAAAATCATTTGTGGAGTTTCTAGATGGAGGGGGGCGTAACTCCTCTTGGAGGGTGCAAAAAAAGGGTGAAATGGAAGGAATGGAGGGGGATTAATGAGAAAAAGGGAGTGGGATCACCCTAGGAGGTGATTTGGGGGTTAAAGAGAGTCATAACTCATGAGAGGGGCCCCCATTTAAGTCACAACATCCATCACCAAGAAAAAAACGTCAATCCCCCTAGGGGGGCGTAACTTTTGAGTGTGGAGAGGGGGTAAGGGGTTGGAAAAGGTTGGAAAAGGTTGGGAGGGTCATGTTATGCTTAGGGGATCTCTCTAACCATCATTTCAACTTTTTCATCCTTTAAACTCATTATTACAATTTTACATTTTTGCCATGTTTGGACTTTAGCAATTAAAATTGTTGTTTTAGACTGACCAACATTCCGGGTGGACAAACCCATGGCTAAAGTTGTCCGACTGAGCTGAAACTTGGTCCATGGATGTCGGGGGTGCTATTCCATTTCTTTTAAGCACAAATACCCCTATCAAAAGTCCAAGGACATAGTTTTTACAATTTTTGCTCAAAAACAATTAATTAATTAAATAATTAAACCTCCAAACTTAGGGAAATTTAATTAAAAATTAATTAATTAAAAAAAACTGACTTAGTCTCTACGGAGTTCCGCGAAACTTTCTAAGATGTCTTTCATGGTCATTTACAATGATTCCCTATAATAGTTACCAAAACATAAGTCCACTAGAACGTTGTTCACCACTTTGGAGGAATTATTGCAAGTGTGAGGGAAAAACTCAAGGGAAATCAATAAGGCTGAAAAGCCCAACTGATAACGTGAGGATAAAAAAACCTTGGTGAAAATAACTCTCCCAGTGAACCGATCCCAAGGTAACTGACCTACACATGACTCATGCAGACCTATTACATTATTAACCCATGCAGGGGTGCGGAAATTCCAATTACAAAATAAAGTGTTGGGGCCAAACACTGCCCTGTAGGACCAAAAGTCTTCGACAACATGGCATATGATGATGCATCTCTTCATGGCACATGGAATTGACCACCGGTGCTAAATGGGTGGTCAACAACTCCCTCTTAGAGCTATCACTAGTGACATGCCTTCGAGGTAACCTGCCCGGAACAAGAAAACAAGAACAACAACATTTCCATGGAAACCTCCATTGAATTTAACAATATAACCTGCTAGGAACAGACAACAAAACAAGAATATCTCCTAGAGGGAATATAAACAAATCCATATCTAGTATTAAGTGGTTAGTATAATGATCATAACTCCAATAGATAAAAAACATAAGATCGCAATGGTGCCACAACAACTAGAGGCATATCAAAACAATCAAACGTAGAGGGTGTTATGTTCCTCTGAATGCACTGTATTTGAGATCCGTCTGGATCTATGATTTTTTGCTTGGACAAAAGTCCCTTCTCCTACAAAACACCCTCAAAATAATGATACAAGTTAACATATATAAGTACATACTTCAGAAATTGTAGCACCATTCGGCAACAACGATAAGCAACGACAAACCCTAAAACTTCAAGGTGCTCCAACTAGCTTGACAAAATAAAATTGTGCAGCGGCAAGTTATTGTGGCAAGGTACAATGGAAAACTGCAGCGACGAATTGTAGTGGCAAGGTAAATCTCACAATCTTCCTTCTAGCGATTAGATTGTTCTGAAGGAAATAGATCTCTGATTCCATGTTGAATTTCCGTTAATTACGTTAACATTAGATTTACCATAGCAATTTAAACTTCCTTTGCATGCTTGTTTCTCCATAGGCGGTGTTGCACCATCACCACCCCCGAGCATAACATATACATCTTGGGAAACCCTTCTTCACAAGGGGAGAAAACCCAACAACCTTCTTATAGAGAATATCCTTTCCAAGAAAAAATAACCAAGAAAAAGATCTATCCACTAGAGAAAACCACAAGGAAGATAACCCAACAACATAGATGCAACACACCCTAGCCAGAGCGCTAGGGTGTCTAGCCTCCACTAGCACATCACCAAGAGATAACCAGCTATGCAACTGCAACTCACTCTAGCCAGAGCAGTAAAGTGGCTCTACCAATACATCACTAAGACAAACCAACAACGCAGCTGCAACTCACTCTAGCCAAAGTGCTAGAGTGTCTGGCTCCACCAACATATCACCAAGACCAAAAGAGATAGACCCTCTATATGCGCCCTTCTTCCTTCTGCAGCTGCAGCTCTGTCTACCAAACTTGCACTATAGATCAATGAGTGAGTGTGCCAAATGAGGAAGGCGTCACTCTTGTTTATACTAATCTGTCCAGTGATATTTTTGGCAGGGTCGACCTGATTTTCTGGAAAATATATTTTCTATTTATCTTTTTCTTTTGGACGCGACTTTACTTCTGGAGCATTATAATTCTTCTTTATTATTTTTTGTGAGGTTGAATTCTCTTCTGGGATCTTCTTTGACTTCCAATGGTTTTACTTTGACGTCTTGGCAACTTCATCTATAAGAAAGGTTATCTTGGAGGTGAATACCTCTCGCAGCTATCGAAAACATCAATGCCTATCCTAGACAATTCTCCCTCTAGGGCTCCAGCCTTTCCCCAGGCAATCCAAGGAGAGTTTTTCAATCAAATCCGCTTAGGATTCACAGGTTTTCACAACGCAACATAGTCACAGTGGCTCCTCATCTCACCCTCCCAAAATTCTCTAGAGAAAGTATGGAAAGAATCAAAGATGAGAATGAATGAGAATTTCTCCATTTTCCACTAAGTTCCCACTTTAAGTATGCATGTTCCCTTTTTGACAAGTGGCAACCAAGGAACTCCTTCCCCACCACTTGGGAACTTGTTCTCTCACTTGGAAAGTTAGGATAAAAAAGATACAAATAAGACTTAGGCTATGACTTAGGATTAATTTAATATTTGACTTAGCCCCCTTGGCTTAATCCCCTTTCCATAAGCTCTTAGCCCCCTTTCCCTCTCGTTGAGTCCTAGCTCCACATACTCTCTTGTGTGACTTGGTCTGCAGCAGTGATGTATTTTATTAATATATCAGAGTGTCATTACAATTTACAATGTTGGGCTCACCGACTTTCCGACATACAGGCTCTCCGGCCTAATATCACACAAGCACTTTGGCACAAAACATATATACTTAGGCACTATGGCCCCAAAACCATATTGGTTCACCAGCCTATATAACATATTTACATTTACAACTTGGGGATCAACCTGGGGGTATTACAATCAATGTGATGAAAATCACAAGGTGGAACCTCATACAATATGAGGTGTAACAACTACTATAGATAAAATTGAATAATTTGACGTCAAACTGGATTTATTTGTCTACATGCCTATTTTTCTTTTGTTTTATTTACAGATAACCTCCCAGACCCTGTATAACTGATGGTTTAATTATGGTATTCTTATCAAGGTTTTTATAATGTGCATTAGAGTAAAAATTAGCACCTATGTGAATTGCATTTTACTACTTCATAAAGCTTCAACCCTGTTCTCTTTGAAATCTTTAAAGGTGCATAAATGCTAATGTATGTTACTTTTTCTAAGGTAGGCTGACTTTCATGTTTTTGTTTCAGATCATGGCCATAGGAACTCTAGAAAGGTGCTACAATAATATAGAGGTATTCAGAGGAGTTGTCAATATCCGGCATGGTAAGTTATGAGAATTCTAATTGGCAGCATTTTCAATTTTGAGACAATGCAGAAGAAAAGGTGCAGTCAGATGCAACTTTGAATGCTAAAGTTGCAACTTTGGTGTTAATCTGTTTTTGTATTTGCTGTAATATGAATGGCTGTCACATATAAAATTTAAATCAGTAATGGAATGTTTGATCCATATTTACTAATAAATCATAAATCGGTAATAGAATGTTTAACACACATTTCATAATAAGTGAGAGACTGGCAATCTGTTTACTTATTTATTTTAAGGTGAAATCAAAGCTAAGGGAATAAGCATTTCAGAAAGCTATAATGGAATGTTTAATGCACATTTAATAATAAATGATAAACCAGTAATGGAATGTTTGAACTTTGACATACATTTCATAATAAATGAGAGACTGGCAATTTGTTTATTTATTTATTTTAAGTTGAAATCAGAGCTAAGGGATAAGCATCTCAGAAAGCTAAAAGTCTAAAACAATAGGCAAATATGGCTCAAGCCTCACATTGTCTTTTCCAGGACTTGTAAGTTGTTACCCCTTTATGATGGTGTTTTGTGTTTTGACCCTCAGCTAGGTCTGTCCTTTCATACTTATGTACACTGGTCTGCATTTTTCTGAAAGCATGCCTTTTTTGTTTTATTTCTCAAATGAAGAAACTTCTCGTTGTTAGAAACTTAAATGTGATTTCCATAAAGCTTATGAGAAAAGGGATCAGAATGTTAAAAAAATATTATTTGAATAATGAAATCATGAGACAATTGTTAAATTGTGGATATTGCCAACATCAATCAAAAGTCTCGCCTGCTAGTCCTCCTCTGCCATGACAAATGCATGACTCCTAATTTTATTGTACCTAAACAAATACCCAAGAGTAACAAATTTTCTCATCTCTGCAAGCATGAGTCTAATATTCAAGGCTGGTAAGCAAACTGTCATGAAAACATTATTGGCTGAATAAAGTATGTTATTTATAAAAGAGCAAAAGAGATAAATCATAAATCCACAAATTTGTTGTATTCAAATGCCTATAAATGTTAAGAGAAGATCCTGAGAATCCAAAAAACTTTGCTGAATCATTAAAGTAATCCCTGCAAAAGTTTTCTTTTAACCAAAGTCATTTCACATGGAACAACATAGGACTTGTTCTGAGCAGCTTTAGACACTCTTGCTCAAGTTCCTACTGTCAAGCATTCGTGTGACAAACAAGAATCACTTTGATGACATAGCCGCTCTGTGGGTAGGATTAGAATTATTTTTGGAGGGACTTTAAAGAGGACTGACATGGCGCCTTCTAACATAGAAGAACAGAGGTGAGAGGGTTCTAATGTATTAGGAATTGGGAACAATGGGAAGACGGAACTTAATGTTGATGGGAGCATGTGTCAAGAAATACTGAATTTGTTATAGGTGAGTTGGGTACGGAAATTACATTATCCTGGGAAGAAGTGAAATATCCCTGATCCAGCTGATCTAGATATCTATTGCTGAACTACGATTTTGGCTACTGAATCTGATACTCTGGGGGTTTTTGAATGCATTTGAGTTACTGTGTGATGATGTTGGTGACTTTTGCATGTGTGTTCCAGTTTATTATATGTTTAGCAGTACAAGTCAATGCATGCAAAATAAGGACAACACAACTCATTGAAATATATATATATATATATATATATATATATATATATATATATATATATATAATGCTGGAAAAGAAGGAAATACAATAATAATTGGAAGAAGATATGATAATCGTCAGTTAGATCTCATGGATCGTCACTGGAATAAAAAATAATAGATAAGAAATACCTGTGACCAGAAGAATGAGTGCTAGTCTGCGCATGCACGGATGAATCGACAAAAAGCAGTTTGGCAGTGCACGGTAACTATTGTAGAATCCGGAAAACTTGCCCTGATAGCGATACCCATCGGAATGAGCTAGAAACTATCTCAAAAGATGCACCCTGGCCTCTAGACTGATCCTGATGACTGTCGGACTGAAGATACGACCTCTAAAGCTCTTGATCTCACCCCCTGGGGTTTGTGCACCTCCTGGGCTCAATGAGTGTACCCTAGTGATTCCACCAATGGAATCTGACGATGTATAACTCAAAACGATGTGTAATGGGTTGGAAGGGATTCCTCAGATCTGTCCTGGAATGTCCCCTGGAACCCCAAATGTGCTTCCTTTGGAGCTGTTCCCTAAATGACTGTTTTTTGCTTTTCGGAAGATTCCACCGTCGGAAAATGACGACAAATGGCTCAATAGGTGCGCCCTGGCTATCTCTCTAATGGATCGAAAGGAATCGGCCAAATATGAACTGTCGCAAATGGCCGAACGAACCCTCTCTCAATACTTGCACCCTCATTGGCTGAGCTGCACAATCACTGAACTGAACACTGTAATGCACGGTGAAATACTTGAATGGTATCTCCGATAGGCTAGGTTGTGTCTCTCAACACCAAAACCGATCAATGGTGGTGGTTTCCTCCAGAAATCCACAAAACAACAAGGGGGTTGATTTCCTCCTCCTCTGCAAATATCTCAACATCAAATCATAACATAATGAAGAATTAGGTCGAATTCCTCCCTTTATACTCTTCCCGATCTAATTCACCATTGACTTCACTTAAGCTAGGCACTTTTCCTCCTAAGGTGAGTAATTAATTAATTAAGTCCCCCTTTAGCACCTTTTTCGTTCTAATTCTTTGTTGACTTAGGCTTAAGTGACTTTTCCTATGCTTTTTGGCTTAATTCATCGTTTAGCCACCAAATCACCCTTATTTCTCCCTTTGTTCCCTATTTGTGCCTAACTATAGTCTACGGGAACACATAGACTACTAATTCACTCCTTACTGGCCTACTCTTGGGAACAAGACATCATAGTCCTCCCTTCCTGAGATTGTTTGTCCTCAAGCAACATTAATCCAGGGTGCTGCAAAATATGCTCTCCCTCCCATGTGGCATCCTCCACTTGAAGACCCCTCCATCTAACCAAGCACTCCCTGATGACCCTTCTCCTCAACCTGCGCTCTCTCTGCTCAAGCACCTCCTTTGGCACTAGCTCCAACTGGCCTTCCTCATCCAAGGGTGGCAACTCCTCTGAAATGTTGATCTGTTGTCCCATGGCCTTTTTAAGGCAAGAGACATGAAAGACGTTATGAATCTTGCTACCCTCCGGTAGCTCTAGCTCATATGCCACCTCGCTTATCCTCCTGATGACTCTGTATGGCCCATAAAACTTCGGCTTCAGCTTCTCTACTCTGCTCCTCTTCAAGGACAACTGTTTGTATGGATGTAATCGTAGAAAAACCAAATCCCCTACCTCAAAACTGGGCTCGACTCTCTGTCTATCTGCATAGATCTTCTGTTGGTTCTGAGCTGTCTGTAAGTTCTCCCTCACTGCATGCAAAATCCTATGAATATCCTACACCCAGTCTTTGGCCCCCGGGACCCTGTTGTCCCCAAACACAGTCTCCACAAAAGAGGGTACATCGTATCCATACAATGCCCTGAATGGTGACATCCTGATAGACATATGGTAAGTTGTGTTGTACAAATACTCACCCATGTGTAACCATCTCACCCATGTGCGCTGTTTCCCTCCCACGTAGTTTCTCATATACCCTTCCACCCAGTGTTGCTAGAAGCGGGAGCGTCGGAAGCGTCATTTTCCAAAAATCCTCGGAAGCGAAGAGTCCAGGAAGCGTCTGTTATATATATATTGCATTTATATTCAAAAAAATATGTAGAAAGACAAATTAGCTGTAGAATATATGAAAACATGCATATTTGTACATCAATATAGATAGAAATGGCATCCATACTACATAGTTCATCAATGATTAATCATTCGAGCATCAACCATCTAGATTCTAGATTCTAGCCAATCTTGGTAGTGGTTGACTCGAGTCCATCTAGCCAATCATGAGTCCATCCTCCTCCTCATCCCCTATATCCAATGCAATCCATGGATTTGTTGATGTGGAGGATGACCCCTCAAGAGGATCACCATCATTAAAAGTGGCCTACTCTAGCACTAGTTCATTAAGATCCAAGTTGGCTAATGCCAACTTAACACTGTTGTTCTAAATTCAAACCCATATCATCAAGAAACACATCCCACATCTTTGTCTTTCCCTTCAACCACTCTTCTCTCTACCTATAATATGTATATAAGACGGAGGTTGGTGTGCACATACACCACTCAGTCACCTGACACAATGACAAAGAGAAGAATTCAACAAAAGAGTTTATACTTGAGTGAAGGGTACATTTTTACTGGGGTCATGACAAAATAGTTCAACAATCAATGCCACCAACATCGAGGTACATAAAGGGCTTGGTTCTCTTGATTAAATGTCAGTTCCATACCCTCATACATGATAGAATCCCATGGAAACATTGCAATCTTGCCAATCTTGAAATCCTGAAAACTGTTAAGTCTGTTGAATTTTGAATGGGACCTAAAATTCTACTTTCTCCATATGAAGTCCAATGAGGTTGGAACCACTCTCAAACATCCTGAAACAATTAATGGTAATGTTTAAAATTAATGGTAATGTTAAACATTCTCCTTTATCTTTCATTTTCATCCTTTTACTTTGAGAATTTGACATTACCATTAATTGCTAGGGTGGGTGAAATGGAGGGGTTGGGGACCTCTTTAACTAGCACTAGGAAGGAAAAATAACCCTCAACTGCACACCAAAAACCTCATTCCCCCTTGGAAGCGTGCATGCTTTCCTTGGAAGCGTGCATGATTTCCTCGGAAGTGTGCATTCTTTCCTTGGAAGCGTGCATGAAGCGCCCTCCGAAGCGCGCTTCGGAGGGGTCACTTCGGAAATGGCAGGAAGCGTGCTTAAGAGCCCCGAAGCATGCTTCCTAAATTTTGAAGCGTGCTTCAGCCCAAGCTTCCTAGATGCACCCGCCCGGATCGAGCTTTGGGGCTTCGAAGCGGGGGGGGGGGGATCTTTCGGTAACACTGCTTCCACCCATTTGTTGATGATCTCTGTCTGTCCATCTGTCTGTGGGTGGTAGCTGGTACTCGTAGCTAGCTCTATGCCTATCAACCAAAAAAGCTCCTGCCAAAACGCGTTGATGAAGCGTGCATCTCTATCACTGACTATCTACCTAGGTAAACCATGCAACCGGAATACCTCTCTGAAAAACAACTCTGCTACTTGTATGGCTTTGTAGTCCGTGGGTATGGCAAAGAAATGTGCAAATTTGGTCAACCTATCGACCACCACAAATATACAGTCCATGCCCTACACTCGAGGAAGGCCTGTAATGAAGTCCCTAGAAATGCTCTTCCATTTCTGCTCCGGAATGGGTAGAGGCTGAAGCAAGCCCCCGGGGTGTGTCTGCTCAGACTTGTTCTATTGACAAGTCATGCACTCCCAGATCTGTTTCAATACATCATCCTTGAGACCCTGAGAATCTCTCCCTGATCTGCCTATATGTTTTTAAGTACCCCTAATGTCCTATTGTAGGAGAAGCATGGCACTTCTTCAGAATTTTCCCTTTCAGGGTAGATTCTGGAACCAAATAGATCCGGTCCTTGTAAAAATGACGTCATCTAGAACCCAGTACCTATCATCCACCACCTGTCCATCCATAACCTCACAAGCAAATTTGTTTTTGGAGTATTCCACCAACATATGTGCTTTCTGTGCAAATGTCCATCATCAAACACCTCGGTGGCCTCCTGGACAAGGCATCTGCTACGATGTGCCTCTTCCCCTTGACATACTTAATGTCAAAGTCAAAGGATTGGATCTTCAAGACCCATTTTTGTTGTCTTTCATTGAGGTCTTTATGATCCAGGAAATACTTGAGACTGTTGTGATCAGTCTTCACTACAAATATGCTACCCACTAGATACTGCTTGAATTTGGTTAAGGCATGCATGATTGCTAGCATTTCCTTGTCGTAAATAGAGTAGATTCATTCTGACTTGTTAAGATTTCTGCTCTTGAACACAATGGGATGGCCTCCTTGCATCAAAACTGCTCCAATCCCCACCCCTGATGCGTCGCACTCTAAGACAAACGACTGTGAGAAGTCTGGAAGGGCTAGAACAGGGCATGTGCTCATAACCTCCTTTATTTTATCAAATGTCTATTGTGACTCCTCTGTCCAATGAAAAGTACCCTTCTTGGTCAAGTATGTGAGTGGTGCTCCCAACTGTGAAAATCCCTTGACGAACTGCCTATAGTAACTATATAACCCAAAGAATCCCTTCAACTCTGTGAGGTTATTTGGTGTTGGCCAATCCAGAATGGCCCTGATCTTCTCCCGATGAACTTGTACTCCCTGCTCAATGATGATATGCCCCAAGTACAATAGTTCTCTCATGCCAATCTCACATTTGGATTTCTTGGCATATAATGACTGTGCCTACATAATGCTCAAGACCTCCTCCAAATGTGACAAATGCTCATCCCATGTCCTGTTGTATATCAATATATCATCGAAGAACACCAAAAGGTATTTCCTCATCTACCCTATGAAGATGTGGTTCATGCAAGACTGGAAAGTGGCCGGTGGATTGGTCAACCCAAATGGCATGACCAAGACCTCAAAATGTCCGAAGTGGCATCTAAATGCGGTCTTCTATATATCTTTCTCCTTGATGTTGATCTAATGATACCCGGATCACAGATTGATCTTGGTGAAGAAAACTGCCCCATGCAACTCGTCCATCAACTCATCTATGCACGGAATGGGGTACTTGTTATCCCCACTTTTCAGGGATAACTAGGAGATCATCTCTCGAGGCCCACGGGTCCTAGACATGGAGTACTGAGACCAGGATTGACTCGAGCATGGCCCTGGAGGGCCCACCTTTTCTTCTTCCATCGTCTTTATCTTGTCAGCAGCAACAACATCCATCACAATTGGTTTGGTCCTGTATCAAAAGAGGTTCTTGCTTCATGAGGTAATTAGTTTATGTATCATGGTATGTGTCGCGTTTGATTGTTAAAACATTTAAATGTATGCATCTGATTCCTTTTATTTCTAACAACTGCTTGGATCTTACATTTGCCCACTTGACCATGTTTAGGGGGATTGGTAGGGTTCCCTAGCAAGCCTGTATCTGTAAGTTTTGGTTTTCCACTGGGGGATTTCTGAAAATCCATCGTCCGGTCCCCTCATAGCACCACTTTTTCATCTTACTTCCCACTCACTTAGCCCATTCCCCTTGTCCAGGCATTGGGTTGACCTATTTTCAGGACTGCACCTTACCTTGTGGGAAGAAGGGGCTAAAGGCCCAGAAGGTAAAAGCAAGCTGGTAAAAGATAAAAGCCTAAGAATAAAACCTCGAGATGCTTTGCCCAGGGATCCCCGAGAAAGCAATAAAAGGCTTCTCAGCAAGAAACAAGAGGGACTCAAAAAAATAATAAAACAAGACCTAGTCAGAGGATAGGGGGTCTCATCATGAGCCAGCCTATTAAGACCATGGGTACCTAACAGTATGACATTGCCACCAGCTGGTTACCATGCCAGGGCAGTGACCCTTGGTTGCATGGCCAAGGGAAAGGGGGTCTCATCATGAGCCAACCTTCTCATCTCTGTGAAAGTACTTGTGGGTAACATTGTTAGCTCTGGTCACCATGCCAAGGCAGTATCCCCTGATTAGCTCTTGAATAAAAGAAGCAAAAAAGAATAAAAAAATAAAGGCAAGAATGGGCTTGGAAAAAATGCATCCATAACAGGTACAACTCACCTTCTACAAAGGCACCCACAGGTAACACTTTTGCATCCTTGGCCTTCACTGCACCTACATGCTTGGACATTCCTTGACCACATCACCCACTTCCATGGTTGGGATGAGGTCTTTCTGGGAACTTTCCTTTTCCTGTGGACACTAGCCCAATAGGACGCCTTGTCCTTTTCTCCAGACTTGTATTGCAGGCTTGTGTAACGTATTTGAGCTGTTAATTGATGTATTAGGGATTTTATGCATATGTTTAAAAATATTAATGATGGGATGTGATTGACATTGCTATGATCCTTGTGACTGATGGGCCCATGGAGGGTGTAGCCTTTGATGTGCAGGACCATACCCGACAGACAGGTACCATTTGGACCGGTACGCATGGGGAGATTATCAGTTCGGACCTCCATGGGGCTGATGAGCCCACCAGATGGATGTTGAGACCCCATCAAGGGGCAAAGACAAGGCAGAGGTTGATCAGAGGTTTTGCACCGGAGAAGAAGAGGACGTTCCACCAGATGCACCCCGGCACAGCTTGACCTAGGGGGATTGACCCAT
This sequence comes from Picea engelmannii, assembly GCA_009831015.1. NCBI lineage: Eukaryota > Viridiplantae > Streptophyta > Pinopsida > Pinales > Pinaceae > Picea > Picea engelmannii. Next base: position 59,198 of record ML800415.1, read on the forward strand.
TTTCAGTGGGACGTTGGCTCTAGATGGCCTAGGACATCACCAGGAGGCTTATGATGTCATCATGAGCATGTTGGCAGATGGACAGGGCAGTTGGCACGTGTGGTAGCTTGGAGAAGCCCAAAAAGGGCTAACGTCTTGCTTCAGGAGGTTGCACTTGCCCTAATAGGGGCTAACGTCACCCTAGAAAGGGGTGACGTCTCACCTTTTTCCTTGATTAGGATTTTAGATTGACACTTTAATGTAAAGACAGTATGATTTGATATTTTGTCCTTGTCGGCCTTTTTACTTGACCTAAAATGTAAAATTAGGTCAAGGTTTTGTATAAATGAGGGATTTTGAGTCTCATTTTTTCATCATCACTTACTCACCACTTGGTGAGGTCTGAAATTTGTGCCCTATCTTGGGTTATTGGCTGATTTAAGGAGGTGCACTTGTTGAAGGAAGACATTTTTGGGCATATTTTGGCATTTCTCTTGAAGGAAGGTGTTACAACTAGGGTTTGCATGGTTATTTCTTAATGAATTGTAAGTATTTTTCTGCAAAACTTATTGAATGAATGGTTGTAGTCTAATTTCTTGCATATGTTTATGAATTTTGTTGAATCAAAACCCTAGGTGACAAGCACACAAGTAGGTCCTTGTCTCATGTCCCCTTATAGAGAAATTTTCAGCCATTGAAGAAGAAAAAGAGAGCCTAGCCGTAGCTACACTCATTTTTCTTCCTCTCCTTTGCTAGCTGTACCATTTAGAATTCAAGAGGAAGAAGACGTCCCAGGCCTAGGTTATCTACACTTAGGGCCATTTTTCTTTTAGGGTTTGATGAAAGGGCCTTGCTGTAGCAACACTCTCCCTCATTAAGCCTTCTTGTCTTGATTTTGTGCTTCATTTGAGCTAGCCGTTTTTCCAAGTTGACCTAAGGAAGGAGGAGAGAGCATGAGGCCTTGCTATAGAAACATCGGAGTGAGCCTCTCTCCCCTAGGGTTTTGATTTTGAGGCCTTTACTTAGCAACACCTCAAAACTTCTCCCTCTTGTCCTTAGTCTTTGTTTCCTTCAACTCTTGTGTCCTTCATTATTGACTCCATTAATCCCTAAGGCACTGATCCTAAGACCTCAAGCATTGAAGTAGATCTTGATCTAAATACCCTCAAACACTTTGAATTTAAAACCCTAACTATTAACCCTAGTCTAGGAGCTAACCCTGTTATCGCACAGTTTGTAGCTAGGTCAAAGGCTAGAGGATAGAGGCCAAACTGGCGTAACAGGAACCTACCCCACCTAATGTCACCACGATGGGGAGGTTCTTTCTATTCAGAGAAGTTAGCCCAGGGGAGACGTCCCCAGTAACCTAGGGTTTTGAAGAGGCCAAAGCATAAAGGTCGAGGCAAAAGTTCCTCCTCACAGGTTACCACCAAGATCAGATAGTCCGGCTAATCAACCAATAAAGAAGTGTATGCACAAATGAGAAAACTTGCCCGGAACAAGACAATAGCAAAACAATATATATGCAGGCTATAATTCAAAGGGTTAGTACTTCATATAACTATCTGATGTCAATATATAAGAAATTAAAACAATAGATATCAATGAGATCAACGTTTATCAATATAGTAGTGGAAAAATATCAATTCATCAATAACTATTGAGATGATGTAGCCAACAATGTATTTAATCAACCCTTTACTCAATAAATGCTTTTAACCATCATCTAATTGCTTATTAACAAAAGGTGTTGTGTCAAGATGGAATATCCAAGTATGACATCAGCCTAGTTAGGGTTAGTTAGGGTTTCAAATTTAAGAGTTTTAAGAAGTTGTTTGAGCACTATCACTTCAACGTTGTGGATCTAAGATCAATGCCTAGGGGTAAATGGAGTCAATTAAAGAGAGGATGCAAAGTTGAATGGATAAAAGGCTAAAGACGAGAGGGAAGGGTTCTAAGGTGCTGCAATGGCAGGGCCATAGAATCAAAACCCTAGGGGAAAGAGGCTCACTCTGGTGTTGCTTAAGCAAGGCCTCGTGCTCTTTCCTCCTTCCTTAGGTCAAACTTGGCAAAACGGATAGCATAAAGGATAAGTCAAAACAAGAGAGTAGGGTGAGGGAGAGTGTTGAAATGGCAAGGCCCTATCACCAAACCCTAGAAGCAGGACGACCCTAGGTGTAGATAACCTAGGCCTGGGACGTCTCCTTCTTGACTTTTTAAAAGCACAACTAGCATAAGGGAAGAAGTGAAAAGAGTGTAGCAAAGGCTAGGCTCTTCCTTCCTTCTTCAATGGCTGAATATTTCTCTTTTAGGGGACATAAAACAAGGACCTACTTGTGTGCTTGTCACCTAGGGTTTTAAATCAAAAAAATTATAATAAATGCAAGAATACAAGCCTACAACCATTCAATTAAGAAGTTTTGCAGAAAATACACTTACATATCATGAAGAAATAGCAATGCAAACCCTAGTTGTAAACCTTCCTTCAAGAGAAATGCCAAATATGCCAAGAAAATCCTTCCTTCAACAAGTGCGCCTCACTTAAAAGATGAAATACCTCAACTAGGGCTCAAAAATCAGACCTCACAAGAGAGTGAGTTGTGTGTTATTGTCAAAATGAGGGGAAAACTCCTCAATATATATTGTATCATGACCTTTAATTAAATTTAGGTCATCAAAAATAGTCGACAAGGCTACAAACCAAAACTATACTGTTTTTACATTAATTTGTCAAATCAAATCCCTAACTGAGTAAGACGTCAAGCCCTACTGAGGGAGATGTTAGCCCCTTTTAGGGCAAAATGCAGCGCAAAATGACAAATGTTGTCCCTCTTTGGGCCTCCCAACCATGCCACACGTGCCAGCTGCCCTGTCAAACTGCCACACGCTGAAGGTGACGTCCTGGGCCATCAAAGGGGAACGTTCCACTGGGAGTGGGTCAAGCCCCCCTAGGCTGGGCTCAGCCAAAGTGTCCCTGATGGAACGTCCTTCTTCTCAAAAGCAAAAGCTCGGTCAAACACTGTCATGTCTCTGCCCCTGATGGGGTCCCAGCAGCCATCTAATGGGCTCTTCAACCCCATGGAGGTCTGAACTAATCATCTCCCCATGTGTACCCGTCCAACTGGTACCTGTCCGTCGGGCATGGTCCTGCATATCAAAAACTTCGCCCTCCATGGGCTCATTAGTCACAGGGATCATAGCAATGTTAATCATGTCTCATCATTAATGTTATCAAACATATGCATAAAAACCCTGATATATCATTCAATAGCTCAAAGATATTAGAAAGACCTACAATACAAAGCTGAAGAAAAGGACAAAACACCCTATTAGGCTAGTATCCATAAGGAAAGGTAAGTCTCCAAGGGGTATCATCCAAACCATGTAAAACGAGGTGATGTGGTCAAGGGATGTCCAGACATACGGGTAGAGTGAGAGACAGGGATGCATGGTATTACCTGTGGGTGCCTCTGTAGGAGGCGAGCTATACCCGTCATGGATGCAATTTTTTCCAAGCCCTTTATTGCCTTTAATCTTTTCTTTCCTTTGTTTGATTTTTCCTTTTTATTTCAAGGATTAACTAGAAGACACTGCCTTGGCATGGTGACCAGAGTTGACAATGTTACCCACAAGCACTTTCACAGAGATGATAAGGCTGGCTCGTGATGAGACCCCCTTTCCTTTGGCCATGCAACCAAAGGTCACTTCCCTGGCGTGGTAACCAGATAGTGGAAATGTCATGCTATTAGGTACCCATGAACATAATAGGCTGGCTTGTGATGAGACCCCCTATCCTCTTGGCTAGGTCTTGTTTTTGTTATTTTTCTTCGGGTCCCTCTTGTTTCTTGCTGAGAGCCTTTTTATTGCCTTCTCGGGGATCCTTGGGCGAGGCATCTCTAGGTGTCATTTTTATGGATTTTATCTTTTACCAGCTGCTTTTACCTTCTGGGCCTTTATCCCCTTCTTCCCACGAGATAAGGTGAAACCCCACAAACAGATAATCCTAATGCCTGGACTAGGGGAATGGGATAGATGAGCGGGAGATAAGATGGAAAAGTGATGATATGATGGGAGAAGATGATGACTCTTCAGAAATCCCTCCGGTGGCAAACCAGAACCTATGGGTACAGGCTTGCTAAGGCACTCTGTCAATCTTCCCAACAATAGTCAAGTGATTCAATGTAAGATCCAAGCAGTTGTTAGAAATAAAAGGAGTAAGATGCATATATCTAAAAGTTATAATGATTAGAAGTGACACATACCATGATACCTGGAATAATTATCTCATGGAGCAAGAGGCTTCTCCGATACAAGACCAAGCTGATGGTGATGGATGTTGTTGCTACTGACAAGATGATTCTGATGAAAGAGAAGGAGGATGGGCCCTCTAGGGCCATGCTCTGGTCAATCCCTCTCTTGGTACTCCATGTCTAGGACCTGTGGGCCTCGAGACATGTTCTCCTATTTATCCCTAGAAATCGGGGATAACATCTGGCTCCAATTCGGGGACATGTGCTCACCATAGAGCGCATGAGAACCTCAGCATCTCTGTTATAACCTGCAAACCTGCTCAACTCGATAGTGGCATCAGTAATAAAGATGGGGTGGTATTGCCACCCCGCATATATAGACATATATATATAACTGAAATAAAACAATCAATATGCAAGTGTGAAAGCAAACTAACATGAAATGCAGAGGGTATAATACACGAAGAATGCCTACTTACTTTCACTTACCTATGAAATCAGGTCCCCCCACCTTGGTGGGTTTTAAGGAGGTGCCCGCTGATAGGTAATGGGCACCTTCTTCCTTCCAAAGTGGACAAGTAGTATGAGTTATTGACTGATTCCATTCCAACTTTGAAGGGTCCAAGCCATGACTATGTGATTCCTTTTACATTAGTTGTCTCTCCTTTCTGAGTGTCCCACATCCATACCATATCTCCCTCCTTATACTTTCTGACTTGGTCATTCCCTGAACAACCCTGGTGCATTGTACTGAGGGAGGTGGGTGGGCTTCTTCTGTGAAGACTTCTTGTTGAGATGGGCGGATTTGTACATCATCTTCATTCTTCTTTAATATTTTCACCGTCCCAACTTCTTTGATCTTGAATTCATCTAGGAGTTGTTGGTATTCTTCTTTCTTGGGCCATTTGATCTGATCAAAGTCTTCTTCTGTTGCAAAGGGCATGTCTTCTGGAGAATATTTCTGAAGAGTTTGTATCATATCGTTCTGCATTTTGTCATTACTTACAGGATGAACAATATCTTGCACATGGTCCCCAGTTATTGGCACATTAAGTAGACGTCCTACCGTTCCATATTTCAAAGGTAATCGCAAAAAGGTGAGGTCCATCTCAAGGGAACCGCCTATCATTGCGCCAAACTTCCTAGATAATAACATTTGCCATACGTCTGGCACATCAACCACCACAATATCAATGTAGACTATCTTCTCTGGATATTCCTTCAGGCCTACTTCAACATTTTCAACCACCCCATGTGTGGGTATGGCTTTAGATTCGAAACCACACACATTCCTGTAAGGCCTAGTGACCTTCAAACCCACTTGTTGCATGACTTTAAGAGACATCATGTTAGCACCAACACCTATATCTAGCAAGCAATTATTTAGATTCTTGTTGTTCATTGTCAAAGTCATGAAGAAAGGAGGGTTCTCACCATATTGGACCCTGAAATGGTCAGCTTGCAACATAATAGGGGGGTCCATAGGTTCATCTGATCCCGAAAAGAAAGTGTCAAATCATTCCTTGATGGATGGGATCTTAATTGCTTCTCTGAGGGGAACATTCACATGCATCTTCGATAATGCCCCTTCGAAGTCAAAATTTAGGTCAACCTTACCAGCCTTGGAAGTTTTGGGAAGAAGTATCTCCAAGGGCGAGGGCTTTGCCTGATCAACAACAGGTTGTTTCGAGTTCTTCCTTCTGTATACTTGAACCTCTTGTTTCTTTAGCTTTTTTCGTGATTCCTGATCCAGTTTATTTATTACTGCCATTCTTGCTGCTCTGGCTGCTTCCCTTACGGCTTCTTGATGTTCTATATCTGTGATATTTAGCTGAGGGAAACCCATGAAACAATCCATGTTGTTGACTTGTTGATGTCCAGCGTTATAAGGACATTCATGCTCCCAATGTGCTTCACTGCACTCCAGGAACCAAGGATTTTCATCAACAACATTTGTAGGAGCCAAGGTATTTGGAACTTCGTTTTCATTCTTTGGCTTGTAATATTGGTTTCCTTTCTGGAAATGTCCTTTGAACGGGGGCCTGGGTGCTTGGATCTGGGATTTTTCAAGTCTAACAATCCGGCTCATCATTTCTTCTTGATTCTTTATGATTCCATCCATGGAGGCTTGTAGCTTGTTGATACTAGTACATAGATCTGAAGTAGGCTCAACATTGTGTACTATGTTCTGCTTGGTGTCTATTCTCCCCCTTGGGTTAGAAAAAGGCTCAATTTTAGATGAGAGGAGGTTTTCTTCTATCTTGGTGGCGAGCTCTTGGGATTCTTGAATGGACTGGGGGTTTTTATCTCTAAGAAGATACCCTAGTTGGCCATTGAAAGATCTGGTGTAAATATGGAGAAGCTAGTCATCTTTCGGGTGATGGCTTGCGGGAATTCTTTGAAGCAATGTCTCGAATTTGGTGTGAAATTCCCGAATGGACTCATTCTCATACTTAGCAAGGATATTCAGTCGTATGAGAAGCATATTAGGGTTTTCTTTGATACTCCATCTTTTGAGAACGACCTCATCAAGCCTATCCATGGTTTTGATGCTTCCATCAGGAAGGCTGAGGTACCAACGCCTTGAGGCATCATAAAGAGTAGCGGAGAACAACTTCATGACCAAATCTTCAGCATCATCACTGATGGGGTGAAGCTGAAAGAATGCCCAAAAGTTGCTCATATGCTCTTCGGCACTGACTGCATCAGTACTGGTGAATTTAGGCAACCACTTTTCATACTTGGGTGGCATTTTCCTAGGGTAGCCTGGTATGGCTAACATGTCTAATGGCCTGAAAAGGGTAGATGACCATTGTCTTTGATTGTTGGCTGGGTTTGTTGTAGCAGTCTGAGAAGTAGACATGATTCTTAAAGGAAGGCTCTTCCCGAAAAGTGATTTGACAACAGGAGAGTTTAAGGGAGGCTTCCTTTTGAAAGACAAAGAAGGATTGTTGAATCTCCTTCTAGTTTGTGGAGTCGCCAGATATTTTACTTGAAACTACCAAAGAAAAGGGGAAAAACACCCTAGTGGAGTCGCCAGGTAAGCTTGTAAGAAAAGGTCTCTGAGGCAAGGCTTATCGAAAAGATTTGTCGTTTTGAGGAGAATTGACTCAGTGTTCCCCGAAAACGGTGCCAAAATGTTATCGCACAGTTTGTAGCTAGGTCAAAGGCTAGAGGATAGAGGCCAAACTGGCGTAACAAGAACCTAGCCCACCCAATGTCACCATGATGGGGAGGTTCTCTCTATTCAGGGAGGTTAGCCTAGGGGAGACGTCCCTGGTAACCTGGGGTTTTGAAGAGGCCAAAGTATAAAGGTCAAGGAAAAAGTTCCTCCTCACAGGTTACCACCAAGATCAGATAGTCCAGCTAATCAGCCAATAAAGAAGTGAATGCCCAAATGAGAACACCTGCCTGAAACAAGACAATAGCAAAACAATATATATGTAGGCTATAATTCAAAGGGTTAGTACTTCATATAACTATCTGATGTCAATATATAAGCAATTAAAACAATAGATATCAATGAGATCAACGTTTATCAATATAGCAGTGGAAAAATATCAATTCATCAATAACTATTGAGATGATGTAGCCAACAATGTATTTAATCAACCCTTTACTCAATAAATGATTTTAACCATCATCTAATTGCTTATTAACAAAAGGTGTTGCGTCCAGATGGAATATCCAAGTATGACGTCAGCCTAGTTAGGGTTAGTTAGTTAGTTAGGGTTTCAAATTTAAGAGTTTTAAGAAGTTGTTTGAGCACTATCACTTCAACGTTGTGGATCTAAGATCAGTGCCTAGGGGTAAATGGAGTCAATTAAAGAGAGGATGCAAAGTTGAAGGGATAAAAGGCTAAGGACGAGAGGGAAGGGTTCTAAGGTGATCCAATGGCAGGGCCCTAGAATCAAAACCCTAGGGGAAAGAGGCTCACTACGGTGTTGCTTAAGCAAGGCCTCGTGCTCTTTCCTCCTTCCTTAGGTCAAACTTGGCAAAACAGCTAGCATAAAGGATAAGTCAAAACAAGAGAGTAGGGTGAGCGAGAGTGTTGCAATGGCAAGGCCCTATCACCAAACCCTAGAAGCAGGACGACCCTAGGTGTAGATAACCTAGGCCTGGGATGTCTCCTCCTTGACTTTTTAAAAGCACAGCTAGCATAAGGGAAGAAGTGAAAAGCGTGTAGCAAAGGCTAGGCTCTTCCTTCCTTCTTCAATGGCTGAATATTTCTCTTTTAGGGGACATGAAAAAAGGACCTACTTGTGTGCTTGTCACCTAGGGTTTTAAATCAACAAATTTATAATAAATGCAAGAATACATGCCTACAACCAGTCAATTAAGAAGTTTTGCAGAAAATACACTTACATATCATGAAGAAATAGCAATGCAAACCCTACTTGTAAACCTTCCTTCAAGAGAAATGCCAAATATGCCAAGAAAATCCTTCCTTCAACAAGTGCGCCTCACTTAAAAGATGAAATACCCCAAATAGGGCGCAAAAATCAGACCTCACAAGAGAGTGAGTTGTGTGTTATTGTCAAAATGAGGGAAAAACTCCTCAATATATACTGTATCATGACCTTTAATTAAATTTAGGTCATCAAAAATAGTCGACAAGGCTAGAAACCAAAACTATACTGTTTTTACATTAATTCGTCAAATCAAAGCCCTAACTGAGCAAGACGTCAAGCCCTACTGAGGGAGACGTTAGCCCCTTTTAGGGAAAAATGCAGCACAAAATAACAAACGTTGGCCCTCTTTGGGCCTCCCAACCATGCCACATGTGCCAGCTGCCCTGTCAAACTACCACACACTGAAGGTGACGTCAATGGCTCCTAGGTGACATCCTGGGTCATCAAAGGGGAACGTTCCACTAGGAGTGGGTCAACCCCCCCTAGGCTGGGCTCAGCCAAAGTGTCCCTGATGGAACATCCTTCTTCTTCTCATGTGCAAAAGCTCGGTCAAACACTGTCCTATCTCTTCCCTTGATGGGGTCCCATCAGCCATCTGATGGGCTCTTCAGCCCCATGGAGGTCCGAACTAATCATCTCCCCATGTGTACCGGTCCAATTGGTACCTGTCTGTCAGGAATGGTCCTGCACATCAAAAACTTCGCCCTCCATGGGCTCATTAGTCACATGGATCATAGCAATGTTAATCACGTCTCATCATTAATGTTATCAAACATATGCATAAAACCCTAATATATCATTCAATAGCTCAAAGATATTACAAAGAACTACAATACAAAGCCGAATAAAAGGACAAAACACCCTATTGGGCTAGTATCCATAAGAAAAGGTAAGTCTCCAAGGGGTATCATTGAAACCATGTAAAACGAGGTGATGTGGTCAAGCGATGTCCAGACATACGGGTAGAGTGAGAGACAGGGATGCATGGTATTACCTGTGGGTGCCTTTGTAGGAGGCGAGTTGTACCCGTCATGGATGCAATTTTTTCCAAGCCCTTTATAGCCTTTATTCTTTTCTTTCCTTTGTTTGGTTTTTCCTTTTTATTTCAAGGACTAACTAGAGGACACTGCCTTAGCGTGTTGACCAGAGCTAACAGTGTTACCCACAAGCACTTTCACAAAGATGATAAGGTTGGCTCATGATGAGACCCCCTTTCCCTTGGCCATGCAACCAAAGGTCACTGCCCTGGCGTGGTAACCAGATAGTGGCAATGTCATGCTGTTAGGTACCCATGAACATAATAGGCTGGCTCATGATGAGACCCCCTATCCTCTTGGCTAGGTCTTGTTTTTTTTATTTTTCTTCGGGTCCCTCTTCTTTCTTGCTGAGAGGCTTTTTATTGCCTTCTTGGGGATCCCTGGGCGAGGCATCTCTAGGTTTCATTTTTATGGATTTTATCTTTTACCAGCTACTTTTACCTTCTGGGCCTTTAGCCCCTTCTTCCCATGAGATAAGGTGCAACCCCACAAACAGATCATCCTAATGCCCGGACTAGGGGAATGGGACAAATGAGCCAGAGATAAGATGAAAAAGTGATGATATGATGGGAGCGGATGATGACTCTTCAGAAATCCCCCCGATGGCAAACCAAAACCTATGGGTACAAGCTTGCTAATGCACCCTGTCAATCCCCCCAACAATGGTCAAGTGAGTCAATGTAAGATCCAAGCAGTTGTCAGAAATAAAAGGAGTAAGATGCATATATCTAAAAGTTATAATGATTAGAAGTGACACATACCATGATACCTGGACTAATTACCTCATGGATGCTGTTGATGGTGATGGATGCTGCTGCTGCTGACAAGACGAGTCTGATGAAAGAGAAGAAGGATGGGCCCTCCAGGGCCATGCTCATGTCAATCCCACTCTCGATACTCCATGTCTAGGACCTGTGGGCCTCGAGACATGATCTCCTAGTTATCTCTAGAAATTGGGGATAACAAACCCTACTAACCCTAGTTGCTGACGTCATCATTGGTTATTTCATCTTTAATGCAACAACATTTTGTTTTAAGAGCAATTGAATGATGGTTTAATCATTAATTGAATGAAGTGTTGATTGGTTATATTGAATGCTACATTGTTCCAATATTTATTGGTGAAGTGTTGTAATTTTCATTGCTATTGATAAACATTGACTTTGTCAACATTTATTGCTAAGTTGCTTATATGTTATTCAGATAGTCATCTATTATATGAAGTACTAACCCCATCGAGACATAGCTTGCACATATTAGTTTGTTGTTGCTTTGTTCCAGGCAGATACACTTCTTTGGGGGTTTTACTTCATTATTGTTTGTTTAGCTGGGAATATCTTATTGGTGGTGACTTGTGAGGGGGGGAAAAACTTATCTTTGTCTTATTATCCTTTTGCCTCTTCAAAACCCCAGGTCACTGGGGACGTCTCCCCTGGGCCTAACCTCCCTAAAGAGAAAGAACCAGACCATTGTGGTGACATTGGGTGGGATTGGTTCCTGTTACGCCAGTTTGGCCTTCTATCTTCTAGCCTTTTCTCCTAGCTACAAACTGTGCGATAACATTTTGGCGCCGTTGCCAGGGAACACTCAGTCAAACCTTCCTTAGATGAAACTTTTCGGTAAGCTTTGCCTCTAGAGCCTTTATCTTACAAGCTTACCTGGCGACTCCACTAGTGTGTTTTCCCTATTTCTTTGATAGTTTCAAGAAAACTATCTGGCGACTCCACTGATGACGAAGCCAACAATGACTTCACAATGGGATCCCTGGAACTACAAACCTTTAGACATGAGTAACATCTTGGGGTACCCTCAACAAATGCCCTTTGAATACATAAATTTGCTCCTTGGATTCACTGGTGGTGATAGAGAGAGAGATGACTGTCACGTGAGAAACTTTTGGAATTTCTTCCTATCCTACCCGATCGATGATTATGCTGAAGACGAGATCATGAAACTTTTCTCTATCACACTTTCTCACAATGCCAAAGAATGGTATGATAACTTCCCTGATGCCAACATCACGACTATGGAGCAATTTGAGAATTTTTTTCTCGAGAGATGAAGTATGCAGCAGAAAGACATCCCAGTACTATTAAAAGAACTAGTTGTCGTCCTAATACACACTTGCAAATGTGAACAAAGTTTGGTTCACTTAGTGTGTCCTTGGAGGCACAATGCCTAGGTTCACAGTCCACACTGTCACCTTGACTGGAACCTCTTCCTTCTAGGCTTACTCCTAGGGAAGCCAAGGGGGGTAGACCCTAGTTACTAGATATGATTTAACGTTTATGTTCTAGGAGTTGGTTTTAATTTATTAAAGGTTTAGGGGAAAACTAACCTGTGATGCTAAGGTAGCAAGTGCAAGATGCAGGATCAATAAAATGTCAAGAAAATCCTTTTTCCTAAGTCAACTAAGACTAGTGCCTAGATATTGGGAAAGGGGTCTATTGATCGCCTCTTCAACTAGGGGGTCAACTCCATATACCATGAAGATATGCATCAACAGATGCAAACATGTCGAAGACTAATTGGTTCTACAGAGCATTTGTTTTGCTCCAGCACACAGTTTTGTAAGCAGGATTACCACACCCCTGCGCGGGTTTATAATGTAATAGGTCTACATGGATCATGTTAGGTCAGTTTCCTTAGGGTTTCTTCATTAGGAGAGTTCCTTTCATTGAGTGTTTTTTATCCTCAGGAGGTTAATGTGGCCTAACCAGCCGGGTTAATCTCCCTTGAGTTTTTCCCTCCCACCCAATAAATCCTCCAAAGTGGTGAAAGGTGTTCTAATGAAGTTATTTTCTAGGTAGCTAGTGTTTAGGAATGTTGTAAATGACCACGTAAGACAGCATGCAAAATTTTGCGGAATTCCATCAAGTCTAGCTAGGTTTTTCTTAAGGTTCTGAATTAATTAATTAATTCTGGGTAATTAATGTAAATCTTAGGTCTCAGAATTTTTGATAGGGGTATTTGTAGTCAAAAGAAAGCTAATGAGACCCCCTACACCCATGGACCAAGTTTCAACTTATTCAGACACGTTTTGCTAGGTTGTTTGTCCACTTAGGAGTTTTTCGGAAAAAACGACAATTTTAATTACCAAACCCAGGACATGGGCAAATGCCAATTTTATAATAATGAGTCAAATTAGGTGAAGTAAGTGGAAAATAATGATGAGAGGGACCCCACCATACCTTTCCTACCCTTTTAAACCCCCATTTAATTAAAATTACATTTTAATTAATTCCCAATTAATGGGTACGTACACCCTTAACCACGTGAGTACTTAATAACTCATTTAATAATAGTAATGGGTTGTGGACCCCTCCTTATGAGGTGCGCCCTTCCTCTATCAACTCACACGACCTTTGCCTTACCTTCCAAGTCACCTCTCAACCTGCATGCACTTCCTTCTACCTCACATTTTCCCCTTTCTCGCATAAACTTACCTCACGCACTAACTCACGTAGACTCTCACTTAATTAAAAGCATGGGTCCCCATTTCCCTTCCTCCACCTCTCACGTGCCTCCTGGGCGTGTGCTTCTCTGTTCCATCCACACTCCTTCCACATACCATCCCTTACCTCACGTCTTTCCCTTCATGCACACGCTTTCCTCTTTAGAATTCACGCTTTCGCTTTTGGTAAATGGGAAGAATCTCATGTAGAAGGAGAAACATCATTTATTTTTTGGGATATGTCTCACGTAGACTTAGAAACAACTCCTTTCAAAGTAAGAAACCCTTCCTCATGACCAATACGCCCTCTTTTCTTTGCCTTTTCATCCATCCTCTTCCTCACTTACCATTTTCGCCCCTACCCTAAAAGCTACACGCCTTATTTAGCTTGAGTTCTTTCCCCTTGGATGTTTGACACTTGTCAAAGATCCAAGAGGGGTCTCTTGGTCTCCCAAGGCTATATAAGAAACCCCTCACTCCCTCATTCAACATCGTTCTTCACAGTATTGTTATGCTACCAAATTCTTCCCATCTCTCTATCTCTCATTACTTTCACATTGCTTCACTGGTTTTGGTTCTTGAAGAGCTTGTAGCAGCATTGATTCTACAACCTATTCCCATTTAATAATACAAAAACTGCTTTGGAGGATATTGTGGCGTTCAAGATTTGTCTGGATTTTCCATTCATTGTGAGGTGATATCATTCTGAATCTTTATGTGTTTTGGTAAATAGTTGCTCAAGTAAATTAGTTTACTAGGCTAGGTGAGGCAATAGTGTAGTTGTCCACCCATATATTTTGTGCATGCTTATATAATAGAAACTATGTTGTATTGTCTATGCATGCAGGATATTATTTGTTGTTCCATCTCACTTCTGGTTTAAGTTTTGCAGGTCACCTCTATGAAGTTGTTGGGATAGCTTCAAGGACAAATGTACCCTCATCTTCGCTTACACTTCACTAGCATTCTCTGTCCCTCTTCCTCATTCTTTCAAATTCGGTTTTTGGTATCTAACATGCTTAGATTGGTCACTTAATCAATACAATTTTTTGGTTTTTGTATGCACGAAATTTCTGCCTAAAAACAGAAATTTCATAACTTTGTTGAGTGTGTTGCAGCTCAAATCAGCAAGCAATAGCTTGCTGATTTTTGCAGGTTCTTACCCAGACAAGAGGGCATGCTGCCCAATTACATGCACAACACACCCTCAAACAACTCCTCTCATTGTGGTAACAATTTCTCTTCTTTCTCTTCTCTCTAAAATACTGTAAATGCAATCCCAAAGGAGTTGTACCCAAGCAACTTGCTTTCCTTTCCTTCATACTTTACTTTGCAAGTTTAGATTAGCTTTCTTTTCTATCTTTCCTTGCTTAGTTTAGCTAGATTAGTAGTGATTTCTACATGCATGCTTAAAGATAAAATAATCTAGAGTAGATCTCACACTTAACACATGCTAGTTTAGAGCCCGTGGTGGCTTAGGTTAGATCTTTATTTTCCGTTGCATGCAAGTTTCAGTTTCTCTAATCTTTATCTTACACATGTGCATGCTAACACTAGTTTAATAAAGGCATAAAATAATCATGTTTTACGATTCCACAAGTTACTTTCAGTTCTTACACTTCATATGTGCAATCTAAGAAACTAAGAACTCAATCATTAAATCCAGTTTGGGTCCCCAAGGCCTTTTCCGGAAACTAAAATTTAACTTGCAATCCATTTGTTTAAAGGTCCCAACCTTCATCATTTTCAACTCTCAGTTTCAAAAGAATTTTAGTTCTTAAGAACTAAAATTGCAACTTCATTGTTTAAAGGCATCAGCCTGCTTATCTTTCATTTTCAGTATTTTGGCAATCCTTTGTTGAGCAAGCTACAAGCACTCAATCACACTTCGCAATATTTAGCTCATAGGTCTAAAATTCATTAATTAGACTTAATAAGACACCATAACTCACCATCTTCACCATTTAAAAACTGGGGTTTTGAGGAAAGCCACGGAAAGTTTTCCGGAGTACTTGGCCTTAGGGTTGACCTGTGAAGCTAGGGTAGGCCTCGTTGTCTCACTTCTTGAGCATCCAACAACCACTTGGTAATAAGGGGAGGGGAGTTTTTGGGTTGACACCTAGATAGGGCTAAAATCAATCTCACACTTAATCACTTAATTTAATTTTCAATCTACAACATCAGCAATACAATTACACACTTGCAAGCTCACTGATCTCACTGTCTTTTAATTTACATTCATATGCAAGCTATCTTTGATGTGTTGTAGAAATAATATCTAAGTGGTTAAATCTTTCATTTGGAATATTTGGCTTTCCACGTTTCTCATCTATCCTTAATTCTTGTACTTGTGGTGTGATCCTTCAAGAAGTGTGCATCCACCTAGAGGCATTCTCTTGAATGGGTCTTGAGTGCTTTGCGTCTCTTGGCCATTGAAAAGCAGTCCAACGAAAGTCTATCTATTGCGAGTATGTTTGGCTTGATGTGTTGATGGTTGTTCATCTTTGAATATCTCATTTCCTACACATTTCAAGCACTTGTTAATATTTTGTATCTAGTCTTACTCTGTATATCTTAGATATTCTTTTGTATCTAGTTTGTCTATCTTGTTATAATATTGTAACTTGTAATTATCTTGTAACGACCATCTCCCTAACTTAGTTGACCCCATTGCCCAATCTTAGGCACTAGTCTTAGTTTCCCTAGGAAAAGGTCTGACTCTCAAACTTAGATAGTTGCATCTTGCATTTGCTGATTGACATCTTATGTTAGATTCCCCTTAACCTTTTAACCAATTAAAACCAACTCCTAGAACATTAAACTATCAATCTCATCTAGTAACTAGGGTCTACCCCCCTTGGCTTCCATAGGAGTTAGCCTAGACGGAAGAGGTTCAAGTCAAAGTGACAGTGTGGCCTTTGAACCTAGGCATTGTGCCTCCAATGACACTCTAAGTGAGCAGGACTTAGCTCACGTTTGCAAGTGTGTATAAGCATGGCAACAGGGTCAACTATGTTTGATGGTTTTGAATTACAAAACGATTACAAGATTGCAACTATTCCACAACAAGAATATACAAGTACTTACAATAATAAATAAGAAATGTTACAACAATTATACAAGAGATACACAAGATACAAATAGACAAGATTATCAAGTGCTTAAATGTGAGAATCCAAAAGATATCAAAACATTGAGATCATTCACATAACGCCAAGCATGCCCCAATAAGAATTGGATTGCTTTTCAATGGCAACCATAAAAGCACTCAAGACTCAAAAAGATGATGCCTCCAAATGGGATGCACAACTTCCTCTTGAATCACACTACAAAGAGCATAAATTGAAGGATATAAAATACTTGGAAAATAAATGCTCAAACCAAACTCAAAAGATCTAACACTTAGATAATCAAACCATAAAACTGCATAACAGATTGAAAGATAAATGTGCTTGCAACTAAAGCCTATGCAACCATAAGATGTAACCAATGTGAGGATTGCCTAAGAGACTAGATGGTTAAGAGTTGCTTAAAGATTTTACAAATTTTAGTTATCCTCCTAACTAAGTGTCAAACCTTACTCCTCCTCCTCCTATTGCCAAATAAATACCAAATGCTCAAGATAGTAAGGCAATGAGGCCCACCCTAGCTTTCACGGTCATCCCTAAAGTCTGAGTACTTCTCGGAAATGACACATCCTGTGTGCCGTGAGACGGTCCCCTGCCTACACCTTTCGTTATTTTCCTCAAACTCGTTTTAGATGGCGAAGATGGTGGAATTAGGTGTCCTAGTTGGTATAATATATTGTTATGACTTAGGACTAAGTCTTAAGATGTGTTGTGAGTGTTTTAGATAAGTTTTAGGTGCCCAAAATTAATGAATTATGTCCAAAACCGAAACTGTTATGACTATTGTGAATGTGTTATAAATTATGAAATTGCAGCATGTAAACACATATGAACTTGTAAAAAGAAGCTGAAAATAGAGAACATTCACATAATCATTTGATAACCCATAACATGTGCAAGATATATGAAGAAGATGCTATGGAAAAAGCAAGAACAACTTGCCAATAACTACAACAAAATGTAATATTATCACTACTTAGTTATGTGTCTATTGCATGAGAGAAATGTGCCAAGTAAAGATAGAAGCTTGCTGAAAGAAAATATGTGTTCCAACACCATATAATTGCCCAAGAGTGTTTTCCAAATTAAATGAAAATGACAGCTTGAAACAAAGAAAATTGCCAAATGAAAAATTACTTTAAGACATCATTATCCAACCACATATGTATGTTGCATTTAGAGATGTACCATGGAAAGATGTGAGAGACTTAAAGCAAGTAAATGAGTTACGCCTCAAAGGCTTAAGCTACAATCTAGTGAGTAAACGATGTCTACCTCTAGAAAATTTTAAATCACATAACCATTAGCAAACAACCATCACATCACTAATCTAGCCATACGATATTGGGGGTTTCTCTCCCAAGGTGTAGGCAACTTATTAGGAAATACTTTGAAAAAAAACAAGCAAACCACTCACAATGGCACAAGGTGGAGGCAAGCCTACCAATGTTGTGCCAAAGAGGGTTGTAAATAAAAACTAACAACTATTATTAGAACAAACTAGCCACACAACCTTGTCCTAATGACAAGTGGAGCAAGAAATAAAGAATGCTAAAAAAAATTATGTCCTAGCCCAACGATTTTGGGGGGTTGGTTGAGCCAATCACTCTCCCAAGGTGTAGGCACTAACTAATTACAAAAAATAAATTACAATGGCTGAAATGAAACAAGAGAATGCAAGCCTCAAGGTAACTTCTTGGGGGCTTGCTACAATACTAGAAATGAGTGAGAGAAGAGAGAGTCTTGTTACCCACTCAAAAGTTGATCTTTTGATGTGTTGTATGGGTGAATTTCGGCAGCATATCCCCTTGTTTCTGGTAAGAACCTGCACAAACCAGCAAGCAAATGCTTTCTGGAAATGATGCACAACACAACAAAGTTAAGAATTTTTTTTGTTTTTTACACAGAATTTTTTCACATATAAATCTCCAAATGAAAGTAAAAATATTTGACCTATCTAAGATGGTTATTAATCTGAAATATAAATGAAATGAGTGCAGAAATATAAGACTAAGTAAGCTAGGAGTTTGAGAAGGCTTTGAGGGAAGACTCCTTCTTGAGGCTTTCCCAACAATCCCTTGAAGTAAACCTGCAAAACTCAAGACAAATTGTGAAGCATGGAAGTAGATAATATGTGTAGATAAACTAACAATCTGAAATACTTCAAACAACTAACTATCCAACATAAATAAATCAGCAAGAATACTCTTTGCTAATCTCCCAAATAAACTGTTTTATTTAAGATCTACTCAACACTACACAATAAATTCAAAAATCACAATATCACCTCATATGATAGAATGCAACCAGAATACTCTTGGTGATTCAAAATCCTCCAAAGCTTTATTAATCCAATGTGAGAGTGTTGCAGCAACAAGTTGCTCCAAGACTCTCAAGAGAAAATGAAGTGAAATGCAAGATGGCAAGAGCAAAAGAATGGGGCGAAATTTCAGTAGCATAACCTTAGCTCAAAGAATGGTGAAGAAATGAGGGGGTGAGGGGTTGTATTTATACCCAAAGAGGCAAAACAACCCCTCTTGGATGCATGCCAAGTGTTGCAACCCAACCACATGAGAGAATCTCAATAAGAGGGGCGCACCACCTAGGGTTTTAGTCATGGATTGATGAGTTGGAAGGGTGAGTGGAGCGTGGGACCAAGTGAGGGTGAGGCGGTAGTCTAGGAGGGGCGCACCACTCATGGGAGGGGCTCACAAAGAAATTAAATTGTTTTCCTAAGGTTTCTATATGAAGGGGAGCGCAAATCCCCCTAGGAGGCGTGAGGAAATGAGGGAGTGAATGGGTGAGGGGGTGAGTAATGGTTAGGATGTGGTTTGGGTAGGTAAGGGATGACCTATCTTGCTCTTTTCCACCATTACATTACCCCATTAACTCAAATTTAGAAAAATTACAATTTTGACTTAGCAATAAAAATTGTTGTTTTGACTGACTTTGACTCCGGGTGGACAAAGACCTAGACAAGTTCGTTCGACTGAGCTGAAACTTGGCCCAAGGGTGTAGGGGGTGCCTTTCCATTTTATTTGAGCACAAATACCCCTATCAAAAAACCAAAGGCCTAGTTTTTACAATAATTTCTCAAAAACAATTAATTAATTAAATAATTAAAATCCCAACCTTAAGAATAATAATTAATTAAAAAAAACCTATCTACACTCGACAAAATTCTGCGAAACTTTCTATGATGTTTTGCATGGCCATTTACATCATTTCTAAACAATAGCTACCAGAGGATGAGACCATTAGAACGTCATTCACCACTTTGGAGGAATTATTGCAGGTGTGAGGGAAAAACTCAAGGGAAATCAACCAGGCTGAAAATCCCAATTGATAACCTGAGGATAAGAAACCCTCGGTGAAAGGAACTCTCCCATTGAAAACATCCCAAGGTACCTGAACTAACTATGATCCATGCAGACCTATTACATTATTAACCCACGTAGGGGTGCGGAAATTCCATTTACAAAATTTTGTGTTGGATGCATAAATTGCCTAGTAGAACCAAACTATCTTCGACATATTTGCATCTGATGATGCATATCTTCATGGAACATGGAGTTGACCCCCTAGTTGAATAGGCGGTCAACATAACTCAAGCACATAAGACAAGCTGAGGATGAAACTGTCAGAGACTTCTAGATTAGATTTGAGAACATGCTATATCAGATTCCTGAGAGTCATCATCCTGAGGAGAGATACCTGGTCCATCTCTTTACTCATGCACTTTTGGGATATCTGAGTTTCCCTCTTGATAAAATAACCCCAAGGACACTCGATGAAGCTTACTACATGGTTGCAATGATTGAGGAGAAGATCTCCTCGTTTGATATAGGATGCCTCTTTACCTTAAGTACTCTCAATGGAGAGAGTTTTTTTACCCTTGAGAGCTTCATCATTGATCTCCAAGAAGAAGGGGAACAAACCACAAATCGACGAGTGATCAAAATCTGGACCAGGGGTCAAATTTTAGCCCAAAAATATACATTCTCGGAATTGCCTCAAATCGGACATGAGCGTAGCCCTCGTCATCACGAACCCAACGCAATTCGTTTCGTCTCAAACGGACATCGGGAGCGAAAGATATAGCGATCTGTTCGAAAAGTCAAACAGGTAAAAAAAATGTTGACTGGGCAGTCCGTACAGTCCGTACGGCCACGTGGCAGGGCCATACCATCATAATGATGTGGCAGTTTGATGACGTGGCACATTTTTGTTGGATGATTTTCGGAATATCGGATGTTGACATGTGTTCAGGTGTTGGCAAATAATATGAGGACACGTGGCCCAATCGGAGGGCGCCACGTGTCCCCTTCATTTTGTTCAATGGTTGTATAAAATTATATGGGGAGTCCGTGGGGTTCGACCCCTGGACCTCCCCCAACTATAGCGGCTTCATAACCCTCCGCTAGCCAAAGTTCCGCCAACTATTCCTTGTTAACTATGTTGTAAAACATTTATTTAAAGTTGACTTTTGTTTGAAAAGGAAAGGGGGGTCGGGCCGGGGCTAAGCCCCGACCCGTGGACACATTATTTGACATATGACCATGGCGTATAGGTATGCGCACACCGTTGGCGGATGTTTGGTGTGGGGTTTGAATAACCCATAGTTTTATTAATATGTAACCAATTGTATTAAAAGGCGCGGGGAAATGTATTAAAATGTGTGACCCACGGTTCCATACATTTTTATATGACCATGCCTTTTATAACTTTGCGCGCGGGGTTTATGTTTATTAAACCAATGGTTTATGCCGTGTTTTAAAGTGCACACGGATTTTTTAAATTTGGTTTGGACGGTTACAACCAACCGGTGGTTAGACACTTGTCACTGTTTCATTCGCCCTCTTGAACGAAGCTCCTTTTTATTTTACGCGTGGTCATATGCAGGACCAGATGACCGAGTGCTAGGCAGTTGGGGGCTGGAGGCGCCCTAACCGTCCTAAAGTTTGCACGGTTATTCGGGAACCGTCCGGTGCCAGGTTATAACGCGTTTCGGGAGCGTGTTCCAGGTTCATGCACACAGAGGTGCGTTCTGTAGAACCAGTTCCAGTAAAGCTTGAAGGAGGAAAATGGAGGAGGCCTAACTTCTTCACCGTTTGGCCGATTGAGGTGCTGTAAAAGCCCAGCCAGGGGTTTTTGGACGTGATGGATCCATTGGTGCCATTTTCACAGCCATTTGATGACTCTTCATGCAATTTTTTCACCGTTGAAGTTTCAGGAAGCTCCAGGGAACTTTCAGCCCTCTTTGATGGAGGACATGGTTTGGTGAGCCTATATTTGTTTTCAGTGATTGAATAATCATTTTTGGCTAATTGATATGCTAT